>CM060464.1:18106651-18431651 GCA_030544235.1 Lepturacanthus savala
TTAAACGTGATGTTACCTGGGCAGTGGGCGCTGCAGCAGGTAGAGCAGCCGCCCCATGTGGCGGCTACAGTCATAACAAGTGGCCCCCGGTTCAAATCCTACATCGGGATCCCTCCCCTGCAGGTCGTTCCCCTTCTCTCCGCCTCCCCCTTTCACGTCGCCTCTACCGTGCTATCATATAAAGGCAAAAAGCCCCAAAAAATCTATATTCTTTAAATCCTGAAGTTACCACGCTAACCCTGAATCCTGCTCCTCCGCAGTAGGAGCCCCAGGTGATATATTTACGGCGTGTGTTCTTTGATGTGTCTGCCGGTTGCTGTTGAGAATGACAACGCAGAGCAGACAAGAGGCTCTTCATCTTCCCACAGCATTACATCCTGTCTGTCAAACCTCTGGGGAGCGTGGGACACAGGAGCCTCTGATTTTGAGAGGAACTTTTTTTTTTTTTTTTGGAAAAATTTGCATTTCATTTTCTTCCTCAAAGTGTGTGTGTGAAGGGAAATCAGACATTTCTTTTTAAACATGTTAGGAAGTACCAAATGAAAAGACAGTGAACTAAGTCCTACTGTGAATTTAGACTGATAAAATGGTTGTTTGATATAATTCTGATTGGTGATGGATCACTTGTCAAACAGTCATTTAAGTTACGTTTGCCAAAGGTGCCAAAGAAAACTTTTAAGTTGGGGAGAGCTTTCTGAACCTTCAATAGACATAATCTCAGTGGTTCAGAGCGGAGAATACTGCGTAATTTTATTCAAACCTAATTGTATATACTTGTCCAGGGTTTCCTGCAGAAAATCCGTCTCTTGTGTCACTCGTAAACTTTTCTTGCAAAGTTTGTTGTTTTTAGTGTGAAGTACTAGCTAAACCCGCTAATGGCTTAGCGTGTGGTTTTTGAGAGACTTTACACTCTCTGCTGCTGCGGGAAAACCTGCATGTCCATAATTAATCTTAAAATTTGACCGGTGGTTAATAACACAAGACTCAGAATACATTTAATACTGCTGCTAGCAGACTTTATGTTTTTAACTTCTATAATAATCGTTGGGATTTCATCGAGACAAAACAGAACCTGGCACTGAAATCCTGGTCGATGCCTGGAGATCTGAAACAATGACAAATAACGAAGTCATATAAGATATGAAATATCCAAGCTTCATATGAAATACCGTATCGAGCTCATGATTTAAAGCAGCCTAAACCGACTATGAAGCATCAATGGAAAAGACGCCACAGCACAGGCCCCTCCTTACATCCAAGGAGTAGTGTGTGTTAAGCTCAGCATGTTTCTTGGCTCTCTCCGGGCGCCCCGGTGCCGCCATTTCCTTTGATGATTCCTTAAAAAGTCAATCGACTTGTATGAGAGATGAAGCCGTGCATCAGAGGGAGAGGGCGAGGAGCAGCGTGAGAGTTTTTCAGCTGTACGTTCAGTGGACTGAATCCGCCTTGATTGTTTCTGTAACGTTAACGATTACTACCAATTTGCGCTTTTTACGACTTTTACTCTCCCGGCGCAGCTGCTCGTAGCAGTGAGAGTCTGGGGATGAGGCCGTAACTGTTGCATGGTCACAGAACGCTGCTCAGTCGTGAGAAGTCCTCAAAAAAGCGCAAGTGCAGAGTCAACAGCGTTTCTTTTGGCTGGAAAATAATTCTTCTAGAGCGAGGACCACGCCAGTAACAGGGATGCGGTTAAGTCCTCAGGTCTGGTGGAGCTGCGGGGGGGGGGGACATCCGGCACTTCCAGGTTCCCCTGGCTCTCCAGACCCCAAATGGAGCCGATGAGAGATGACTGAGGGAGGGTGGGGCGCAGTAAAACCAGAACAAACAGATGTGCAGGGCAGGAAGGATTTTATAGACGTATGACAGGAAGAGGAGCGGTTGAGGTCCTGCAGGATCCAGTGTGAAGCCGCTGAACGTTTGTTTTTTCACATCGAGGAACAGATGGCAGCGGAATGCCCAGGTGGACAAACATTGATTTACATATTTATCACCTTTATAGCATACAGTATATGTACATATTTTAACAAAAAAAATATATACCACGCCACAGCATAAAAATAATGTTGTCATTTCACTTGGTTAATAATTCCTATTGTTTTATATCCAGCTTGTCTTTGGAATATTGTTTATTCTATTTGTCCATGTGATCCTTTAAAATATGTCCCTAATAATTTCCTCAACTTCTTTTCAATAAGGGATCAATGATGGTCATGTAAAAAAAAAAACATGGCCTAAATCATCCCTTGATGACGCTGGCCACACCTGGTAAAATCACCTTAATCCTTATTTGAGAGGATCATCCTCTTTATGCCCTATATAGGACAATGGCCTAAGTGAAGAGGCCTTTATTTTAATGCCTAAGTCAATTTTGTTTATTCTTTAGGATAAAATGCATTGATTTAGGCAATTTAACAGGCTTTCACGATGGCAGAGAATCTATGGGGCAGAAGAAGCTGAAACATGATACTTGAATCAATTTCTACTGGTGAGTGATAAGGTTTATTATTATAAAGGCTGTAATGTTACATAAGTCGTCACAGTCATCCACTGTCAAGGGATTTTTTAATTAAAATGATTAATATATATATATAATATTCCATGCATTTGATAAAAAAATTACTTGGGCCTTTATTTGTAATAGGGCGATATTATACTGTATGTAAACTTTAACCAAATTGTTTTCAATTTTACTGTTATCATTCTCAAAGCAAAAGCTACCTCGCATGCTGTTAAATTACATGAAGCAGCAGCTTTATAAAATACACAGTAAAACCTCCAGTTATGATCGCTGTAGCCCAAAGTTGTTATTGGAAGATTCATCTCCAGCTGACAAATGACAGTTTGATGAGAGAAAGAAAGAGAGAGAATTTCTCTCCCTGTTTTTAGATGCATTTACAGTATTTATTTTTTTTTTTCAGATAGAGAATACATTCCAGCGCAGTTTGAAATTCTGTCTGATGTTGTATTGTTGACCCATTTAGAATTGAAAAAAAAATACAAGTCAGACTCTTCCATGCCTGCCACTCATGAGCCGTGACGCACAAGACAAGTGACACATGTGACGCTTGTGTTTTTTCAGTGTTTATGCACCGACATACATATTTATTCAAATATGTGCACATGTTGATTTCATTTCTAGCCTGCAGAGGTGGACGGATCTGAGATAACTCATCCATAATCACATTTCAGACAGATAGTGATACACTTAGCGTTAATATCTCATCATCACTCCACAACTATTCTCCTTTGTGTTTGTTTTGTGAAACACGATAAGTGTCATCTCTGTAAAATGCACAACATGCCATTTACGGTGAATTTCAGTTGACTCATTTAATGTTTAGTTGATTGAACACAATGTTTACCTTGCACCATCATATCCCATCTTCATTATTTCCTCAGTCTGTGTTCTGCTTGTTTGTCTGACTCGCTTTCAATTTGCCATCTCATTTTGTTTCCGCTTCTGTCCGTCACCCGCAATCTTCCTCTCCCACGTCACTTCACACGCGTATTTCAGAGAAAACAAGCATCTGCAGCAGAATGCAGAGATATTTCTCTCGCAATCTTAGGCACTTCATTGTTTGGGAGGGACCGCAGCTCATTTTCAAAACTATGAAGAGGGGGAAAATCCGAGCTGTAGCACCTCTGATTTTGTAGATATGCAGAACAAAAAGCCTCTCATGATAATCAGCCTGGGTTTGTGTAACTGCATCCACACGTCTTTGGGAGAGTATGAGATTCACTGAGGTTCATGTCAATAATGTGTCCTTGTAAAGACTCTTCTTCCTAAGTTATCCAAATCACACTCAGAACATGATTTAAAATATATGTAGCATACACTATAAAACCTTACTGTGGAATCTGCAGTTATTCACTGTGTTAAACACAGTAACGTTACTGTAAACGATTATTACAGTAGATTCCTGTATATGTTATAATAAGTCATAGTAATCAGGGTTAATGTATTATAATAAAGTTAATCACTCAGTACTGTAAATATAACTTACATCAGTACAGTACTTCTATTGTAATAATTAAAATAATTACAGTATCTTGCTACAGTTCTACAGGTTTTACAGTGTACCATATTTTATTCTTTAGAAATGACATCAATTGTGACACAAATGAGACAGGAAGGAGAAAGAAATGATGAATGAAGCTTATAGGTTCGTTAATGACAGTGGATGTTTTCGGTTTCCACAGCCTCTGTTGAACCAAATGTTAGTGTTTATAAAGCCAGATGTTCAACTACACTTCATCCATTTAACAGATGCTTTTGTTCAAATTACCTCCACAATTACATACATAATTTCTCGGTTTAATATTCCTACTTTTTCCAATATAGCTCTAACACATCGCATCGCATATCAGTCAACAGAGGGTTTAAATTAAACCATGATTGTGGCTAAACAGAATAGAGCTGTGGTTGTTAAACTGAGATGATTTCTCCTGTTTATGTCCTTGCTTGTTTGTGCGTTACTGAGTTGTAATGCATATTGATTTTCTTCTGTCCGCCGATGTACTGCCGAGAAAAAAACTGCACTGTAGATGAATAAAGCAAAACTGAACCGTAAAGTTACAGTTGACTCTTAAAGTGACACCGTGACACTTTTGGAAGAAGGAACAACGTGACACGAGTGACTCAAGAGCATCTTAGAAAATAAGATGACATTCAATGGTTCATTATTCTTTAATTTCATTGTTCAGTGAAGTCACAGTCTCCCTTTAAAGATCTGAACATTATAATTAAATTAAAATGTATGGGACATATAGGCACAGAGGTACCGATGATTTGTGTTTCATATGTCAAGTCAAAGGTGGTTTTAAATGTATAATTTCATCAAAATTATGAGTCCTGTACTTTTTTAAAACATTATCAAGGAAAAAGGGAAGTGAAATTAGAGACGGTAGCAATAGTTACTATAATATAAATAAAAAAAAATCATAAAGAAAACAGTGAAGTGAAAAAAGAATGATACTACAGACAACTGTAAGTCTACATTTTTGTCTTAAACAGTACCTTTGATTACTGACCATGATGTTTTACCCATAAAATGTTAAAAGCAGTTTTCATGTTTACATATTCTTTAATAAGAAATGTTCAACAGTTTTATTTGTTTTTTTTATATTAGGTTTTAGAAAAACAATATTGTTCCTTAAAATTACAGCGTGTAATAATTAGCTACCTGATCCAAACACACACACAGGGGCTGTGTTTGTGTGTGTTTGTATGTGTGTGTGTGTGTGTGTGTGTGTGTGTGTGTGTGTGTGTGTGTGTGTGTGTGTGTGTGTGTGTGTGTGTGTGTGTGTGTGTGTGTGTGTGTGGTCTGTTAACCATCCTAATTTTGCCAAGTGGTTATTGTCCTGAGACCAACAGTTTGTACGATGATCACTCTGGGAAAATAACCAAGCTAATGAACACCTGCAGAGCAGCTGAGCAAAAACCTGCAAATTTAAAGGTACGTGGCACCATATAGCAAGCATGTATTTATTATTGTAATAAATAAAAATGTATATTTGGTTTTAGATTAACTTTTTTTTTTTTTTACCACTGTGGAAGTAACAGTTTTCATAAGTGAGCTAAGAGTTACTCAGGTGATGAGCATTTCTATCTTTTTGACTCAGATGAAAACCAAAATACTACAAATAGTTTTGATAGGTTAATATTTCTTTATAGCTATAACACTACACTGTAAATATATGTATTTGACTCAAAACGATATTTGATTTATTTTCACATTTAACCAAAAAAAAATAAGCTAAATTATCTGCTAATAGAAGATAATTCTAATCAATATTGGACTAATTGTACCAAAAGGAGATACCTGTTAGGATTTCAGTTTTTGCAGTGTATTGCTTTCAGATTGTCATATAATGTTTTAAATCATATAAAAATGTCACTTGTCCCTATTCTACCTGCATGTAGGAGCTTCATTGGCAGTTTGATGCATAAACTCACCTCACGCCTGCTACAGGATGACCTGGAAACAGCAGGAGAGGGAACTAGCAGCTGGTAAGTAGAGAATAGCGTCCATCATGTGAATGTGACACATTTAGGTTGTTTTGGCTCCAGCTCACTTGATTTTAAATGAAAAGATGACTATAAGAAAAGTGCTGACTGGGTTTTAAGTCGTTTGAATGTGTTCACAACCACGGGGTATAAACAATGAAGCAACTGCAGCCAACTTTTTTTAGGTAGTCCGCCAATTTCAGGACAATGCAGGTGGAGGACGATCCTAAATATATAGCAAAACGCAGCCGGGGAGTTTTTTTTTTTTTTTTTTTTCAATGACCCAGCCGTGGGATGTTCTCGACTGACATTGACATTCACCTGACCTCAGTCCAGCTTGAGCAGGTGTGTCACTCTCCGAAAAATCTGACCGAAGGCGAACAGTCCAGCTTGCAGCTCATGTCTGGAATAGAATCACCAGGGGCGATATACTGTAAGTGTTCTCTGGGATCACAATGTCAATGACTGAAACTCTTTCACACCAAATATTAATATATATAATGACTACATCGCTGTAAGTGGTCAAATGATCTTTGCTCCGCTAAAATTGGAGAACTTTAGTATGTACGGATGCAAACACCATTAAAGTCATTTGTTTCCTTTATGCAGACTTTATTGAAGACATTGGTTTTATACTTTTTCTTTCATTACAGAGTTTCCAGTGAACCAGAGTACAGAGCTTGTGCGGCACCAGGGACGATGCAGCTGTAAAGTCACTCCCCTCGGATGCTTTTGCTGGTTCCACATGCGTGTGGGTCCCTAACTCCACTTTCCACGACTGGTTTTCACAGCAACACAGACTAAACTTTTCTTCTCACTGGACTAAGTCAGTCATGGTAGAGTTATTGAAAAATGTATGATGAATAGATTTTGAATTTGTATTAATCAGTGATTACATACACACAGTCTGGCCTAATTATTCTGTAAGAAAAAATGTAAAAAAAAAAAAAAGGCTGCAAAACGGTTCAAAGCCGGACGTCTTTCGAGGCACTTTGGATCCTGAGTGTGTTAACTATTTGCGTTCATGTAGAAATTCTGTGATGTGTTAGCGTGCATTCAGTTAATCTTTTTAGTCCACATGAAACACTGGTTTTATAAAATAAATCAATCATCATAAATCATTGTTTGGTTCGATTCTTTTTTGCAGCGATAGTGTACATGGTCTGATTCTGTCGGTTGCGTGAGTTAAGCATCAAACGGTTTTGAGGCATGATATGAAGTGCCTTAAAGAAATGTTTAACTAACGGCTACTTGTTGACTAACCCCTTTATGCCATGTTCATTTGCCAAAAAATAAGACTGTTAGTCTGAATTAAATGCTTTGGGGGTTTTTTTGCAATCGTAAGTTTTTCACAAGCCCTAACTCAGTTTCCCTGGTAAGGCCTGAGGGCCTTATTAATATTATATAATCCATTATATAATTAATATATTGCGATATGGGATGGTTGGAGTGCTCACTTCACTAGAAATCTGAAGATCTGAATCTCAACATAATACATCTAAGGCTTTGACATGATGTCAAAGCTGTTATTTTTTTTACATTCTGTTTGATCATTTTAGTTGGTTTAATGTATTTTTTTAATGCTTTGAACTAAACTTCTGGCTTTTAAATTAAGTTAAAGACCCAGGTAGTTCTACCATTAGTTCAGCAGTTCAGCTTGGTTCTCTAATAATTTAACATGGTTTTTCTTTTTCTTTCACCAGGAGCCAAAGTTTCCCCGGAGGTTTCTCTCCCCAAAACAAATGAAAAAATGTCTTTAAAGCCTTGTCTTCTGTTTTCTGTCGCTGAGCTCCCTGCTGAGGGTTTACTTAAATTCTCCATCTTTGTCTCATCCCTTTTAACTTCTGCACTCACCTTTCACTTCTTTCCTCTCACGCCTTCCCTGAAAACCCTCCACCTTTCGCCGCTATCCACTCTCTTTTCATCGCTCTCTCTTTCCTTTCAGCCTTTTAATGTCAAAGACATTGAAGAGCTTCCCTTTGAATGATAAATGTTTTATTAGGCCTCACTCCACCTTTTTTTTTCCTTTTTTTGAAGGGTAAATACAAAGAGGAAGTGAAGGAAAACTTTGTATCTCAGTCTTCCCCTTGACTTCATTTCCATATCTGTCAGCCCCCGCTCCGCTGTGACCTCTCTCCTCCACTCGTCCCTCTTCACCTCTCTTCTTTCATCCAGTCTCTCCATTCTCACTCTTCATCTCGCTATACTGGAAACCAGCAGCGTTGTGCTCACTCGATAAAAGTCAATCTCAAATGATTTCTTTTCTTTTTTAAAAAGTCACAAGACGGTTAAAACAGTCGAGAAAACATTTCTACTTTTCTGCCGTCATGAAGCTGTGCAAAGCATTGTCCTCAGCAGGTGGACGAGAATCTTTGATCAAATCTTCAATCAGCTCAAACACATTTAAAAGCAAGTGGGGGGTTGCTGGTTGGACTTAAAAAGGACTTAACGCCTCTGCTGCACTGTTGCTGAATCTTACATTTAGCCTCTAGGCTTTAGATGATTGTATTTCCTGTGCTGTAATAGCAGTCTGTCCTCTGGGACTGTGTGAGTGCTCCCTGTCTCCAGCACCCCTGGGCTGTACTGCTGATTGCTCCTCCTTTCTGGAAGAAAAAAAAAATGGGTCACGTTATGTGGGCTGCGGCGTGCTTCTTCCTCTACCTGTATTCAGGACACCTATCGCTCCACACGCACGGACCCAAACACCTCAAGGTGCTGACTAACATTCGAGGACGCTCCGTGAAAACACCTGGAACGTTCCGTTTTCACGACCTCGAGTGCGAGCGCCGCACCTTTCGGCCCCCGACACGCTGCGGCAGAAGCAGATGAAAGTCGGCACAAAGCGTCCAAACATGATTTCCACGCTCCACAAAGGCCTGTGCTGTCAGAGGCCCTCAACCCCCCCCCCCCCCCCCACACCACCACCACCACCTCACTCAACATCCTCCTCCCAGTTTTTCACATTTGCCGCAAAAAAAAAAGAAATCCAATATCTCTATACATTCCGTTCAAATCCTGGAAAGGTTGACATGTTTCCTTCCCGGCTTCATTTGTGCCGTAATTGGTCTGGCCTCGTCCATTAATGCTCGTGCAACCGAAAACCCGGGAGACCACACACTCAGGGCAGCCCTACAGCGTCCGAGCCATTTCCTCCATTTCCCCTCAGTCATCCCATTACGCTATAGGGACATGTGATTGTTATGCTGGCTCGGGCCAGGACTAATGATGCATAGAGCTGTAGCCCCTGGTTAGACGTCACGGACCAGTGGAAAAGCAGCCGGGTGCTTGTGTGCGGCGCTCCACGCTGCACTAATCGGTCATTCCCCAAAACATTAAGCACGTCAAAGTGGGTAATGGATTGGCTCAATTAGCACGGAGCTTTTTGATGGAGAACACACCTGTTTATACATCAGGACTCCTGCACATCTTTCATGTGGCGTGTTAGTTGTCTGGGAGAGTCTCTTATCAAGGTGAGCGCGATTTAATTTGGGTGCTGAGTCCTCCCCGCCATCCGCAGACAATTAGAGCTTCGTGATTATTCTGAGTAATGGCGCCGGCGATGGATTTACCAAACAAAGGAGGAGAAATAATGGCTCACATCCCCTTTACAGTTTTTAAAAGGCTCTCCCCTGCCTTGTTCCGCATCCTCGCTGATGCTGGAATTCATTGTGGATATGTTTTTGTGTGTGTGTGTGTGTGTGTGTGTGTGTGTGTGTCTGACCCTTGAGTTCAAGGACAGTCTTGTATTTGCTGCCTCTGGCTGCTCCTGTCGGTACCCAAGTGGTGTTTATTTAAGGAGCGCATCTACCCACACACACACATGCGCGCGCGCACACACACACACACACATTAGCCTAACCTTGTGCTCTAAAACACATCACCCCCACCAGTTCTATCCAGATAAAAAAAAACTATGTCTGGAGTTTCTCTCTTCAGTTTCCAATAATGTGCTCCAACGCTCACACACGCGCACACACACTCACACACACACATACACACACCTTTTACTGTGTCCTGAAGCTCACAGTGTGTCCTGCCACCCTGCCGCTTCCCATCCTACTGGATTAATTACTCTGGCGTCTGAGCTGCGTTAGTCGGCCTCTGCCTCTCGCTGGTGGGCACGGAGATGGCAGCGCTCACCCATTCATCACCGTGACTTTGGAAAGGGAGGCACGAGGGATGGGGGTGCATGGGCGAGTTAGAGTACGGGAGAGGGAGAGGCTATGAGTGAAGGTGAGAGAAAGGTGGCGGGAAAAAGGGGAGCAGAAAAAGCCAGGTCCCCTCTGACCGAGGCCCTGATTAAAAATTAAAAGTGTTGCTGTTTCCTTGCCGGTTCCAGAGGTCCAGATTGTAACGTATGGATCGCCGAGGCGATTCTCAGAGGAGGAGGGGATTGAGGCGGCTGAAGAGGAGGACTAGGGCCAGCCTGTGGGAGTGTGGGATTAGGAACGAGGGAGGAAAAGAAAGGGAGGAGACACATCTTTACCTGGAGATAAATAACCTGGCGTAGCGCGGCGCCGCTACTCTTCCCATTGTTTCCCCCTCAAAAAAATCATTGTCACGTTCATTTTTTATTCCACTGGAGATGTCTTATTTCACAGGAGATGGATGAAGCTTGGGTGGAAGGGGAGGGCAGCGCCGAAGGTTAGAGCGGCTCTAATTAATGGAGACGGGGAGAAAAGTAAAGACAGATAGAGGAGAGGGAGACAAACTGCGGCGTGTATGCGTGTGTCTCGCCCTTTGATCAAACCAGGAACTTGTCACGGTGTTTGTGAGACCTATTTGTGTCTCTGGTTACTGAGACACACACACACACACTGTGCAAAACTGTCATCAACCTTAACAAGTGTGTGTGTGTGTGAGTGTGTGTGTGTGTGTGTGTGTGTGTGTGTGTGTGTGAGGGGGAAACAAGGGAGTCCTGTTCTGTTCCTGGGATGAGAGAGATGTAAGCGAAGAGACAGGGAAGAAGAGGAGGGGGAGGGGGGGAGGTGTGCCTCAGCCATTCAGGCAGCGTAGGCGATTGTCTTTCATCTCCTTCGCACAAACAACAAAGAAGCTCCGAGACCACCCCCCCTCCCCCCCACCCACCACCACTTCATCATGTACAATACCTTTTTTTTTTTAAAACTCTCACCTATTTATAGTTGTGCAGGTTGAGAAGTGCCATACACTCCGCATCATTTAATTAGGCACTTGTTTACCATTAAACTCTGCACAGTGAACAAAGCTCAGGAGCCGAGATTCAACTGCATTTTCCGTGATCCACCGCAATTGACGGATAAAGAAAAGAAGAAGAAGAAGAAGGGGTGCACCTGCAGGCGGGAAGTTAGTTTCTCCCACTGTGGAAAAGAAGGATTAGAGGATTGTTGCAGTTTCTGGGACCCTTTTTTTCATAAGATTACAAAGAAAAGGAAAAAAAAAACAAACAAGGGAGGAAAAAACAATCACGTCAACATCATGGATGTATTATAAGAACTGAATAAAGGAATGAAAAAAAGCCGCCGTTCATTTCAGTGGAAGTTGCTCTCCTAGCGCACGCGCCAAAAAAAGTTCCTGACTTCCGTGTTTAACTCCTGCGTTATGCGACCCATAGAGACTGATCGGTAGAGTCGCCCCCATGGGGCGTCCCAGGGCGATCGTTTCATTCACTTACCAACCATATTACAAAAATGTTTGGAGAAAAATAAATATAAAAAAAAATCACAGAAAAAATTCACTCACTTCCTTTCTGAGACTTCAATGAGAAGATCAATACGGGATCATCTCTATGTTCCTCCCCAGATTTATACAGCACCTAATGTGAATCTGAAAAGTGTGTTTTCTGTCACCGTGCGCTGGCTGATATCAATCCCACTCGTCTGAATCTGAGAGAGAAAGTAAATAAGTTCCAAAAGTGAGTTATTTGTTTTGACTGTTCTACTTTTTCTTTGCATCATTTATTTTTCTGTATTTGTCTATGACATCCTGAGCTCTGCATACTCACCTCGCTGTGCTCACTATTTTCGGGTTCGTCTAAAGTTTCTTTTATCTGCTTTTTTATCTGCTACGGTTGGACCAACATTTGACCCCGATCTCATTCCAAGTCAACCCCTTCATCACCTTGCTCAGTTTAAAACAGACCTATGCTGCTCACAGTTAACGCCAATTTCCAGGAGAGGCGATGTTGTTCTAAATTCAAGCAGTAAAACACATGTGAATGTCCTCTGAAGATGGTTTTAGTCACGAGTTTGATGTTTGTTAACTTGAAAGAATGTTTGTGCTGCACAGTGTTGCTAAGCCAAATCCGTTTTCAGATGTCAAAATGCAACGTGGGGAAGTCTGCTGATTGCGTTTGGTGCCAATCATGTTTGTGTGTTTAAATACCGAGAAATGTTTTTACTTCCCGCGTGAATCGCTGGTTCATTATAATTTGTCAACCTCCCCGTCATCTTGCTGAGAACGTGTTTGCTTCTAGATTATGAGGGTTTTATGGGCGGGAAGCGATTTCCTCAGAAATCATTAGAATTCCTCCTCCTCCTTTTCTACAGTAGAGAGATTAATTGTTTCTCTCTTTTGTTTCATAAACTGTCATAATCCCTAAATCTCAGGACATCTGGTGCGCTTGTAGGAAGAGACATCAGGGGCATTGTTAAACTCATCTACAGGGGATGTTGCCATATCAATATTTTACTGTGGCGTAGTAAAACAGTCGTGGAAAATAAACACTTGTTTACATCATGTCCAACAACATGCTGCAAGCAACTGGGGCCAATTTTGTGGCGATAACAGAAAAGCACGCGCCCCTTTGTTGTTTGAAGCCCTTTCATTCAGCTGCTGGGTAGCGATGTTGATTTTAGCTTCAGATGACTCCGAATAATTAATCCCACTGGTCACAGTTGTGACCATGTTTTAATATCGAGTTGGTAATTCTCCAAAAGAGCTGTTCATAAGTTTCTGATTGTCTTGGCTCCAAAAGCAATATTAAATGTAGCTGCACTAGCTATAAACCTGGTTTCATGGGAGGTGTGTAAGCGGTCACATGATAATAACAAAGTAATAAATAACCAATTTATATATAAATGCATATATATATATGTCACATTTAAATGTTTCAGATCATCAACAATTTAAATATTACTCAAAGACAACACACATGAACACAAAATGTTAGTTTTTAAACAAAGGTTTTTCATATTAAGGGAGAAAAAAACAAAAGCTACATGGCTCTGTATGAAAAAACGATTGCCCCTTAAACCTAATAACTGGTTAGGCCATTAGCAGCAACAACTGCAATCAAGCATTCGTGATAACTTCAGCCACAGCGGAGGGTTTTGGAGCATGGAATGCCTTAAATCTTCATTTTGTGTGTCTTCAGCCATTCAGAGTGTGGACTTGCTGGTGCGTTTTGGATCATTGTCCTGCTCAGCTTGAGGTCACGAACAGATGGTTGGACGTTCTTCTTCAGGATTTTTTGGTAGAAGCAGAATTCTTGGTTCCATTTATCACAGCAAGTCTTCCAGGTCCTGAAGCAGCAAAACAGCCTCAGAATCATCACAATACAACCACCATATTTTGTTTTTGGCATGAAACGTGGTGTTACTTTTTCACCACATGTAATAAAACACACACCTTCCAAAAAGTTCAATTTCTGTCTCGTGGGACCACATGGTGTTTTCCCAAAGGTCTTTGGGATTATTATTAAAATGTTTTCTGGCAAAATTGAAACAAGCCTTCATGTTCTTTTTACTCAGCAGTGGTTTTCATCTTGGGACCATTTTTGCCCAGTTTCTTTCTTATGGTGGAGTCATGAACACTGACCTTAACCGAGGCAAGTGCAGTTCTTTGGATGTTGTTGATGGGTAATTTTGAGTGTTCCATGTTTTCACCATTTGTGGATAATGTTTCTCACTGTGGTTCACTGGAGTCCCAAAGCTTTAGAAATGGCTTTATAACCTTTTTCCAGAATAATAGACCTCAATTACTTTACTTTTCATTTGTTCCTGAATGTCTTTATGGTCTACTTTAATTTGTCAGGCAGGTCCTATTTAGGTGATTTCTTGTTTGAGAATATACTATAGATAAATTATGTGATGGCCCCAATCACTGGGGGGGAGGGGGTTATGCTAAGTCTTGCGTTGTCTTTGACTAATATTTAAATGTGTTTGATGGACTGAAACATTTAAGTGTGACAAACATACAAAATTTAAGAAATCATGTAAATGGATTTGTTTTATTAAATCTGCGGCATTATTCGAGCAGGAGCAGGTCGATCCCAATGACCTCGGAAGTGCTGCTTGCAGCATTCTGGAGATCGTCCAGTCCAATCGACTTCAAAATTGTCACTGGTCTTCGTTAGGCCCACAGCAGTCTTGAAACCCATCGGCTATCGTCTGAGGATGGATTGGTCTCCGGGGGAGCGTTCTGGTACTCCTGTGATTCCGCTGCTGGAGCCAGCAGATATCCTGTCCAAGACATGTCCATTTCTATTTGTCAGTCATTGTTTACTGTCTGACAAACTGCAGCAAGTCCAGAGCTAAACACACTGGAATAAATACAGAGATACGATTTATCTAATGGTACTACCTCTGTGCAACTCTCACACTTCAGTTGCATGTAACCAGAGCTTGCTGAAACATGATTGGTCACTCATCACTACTCCTGACTACGGACCGAAATTGGAGCTTTTTCCTTTATGAATCACCGACGAGATGAACGGTTGTTGAGAAACCTGAAGGAAAGTCATGCACACAAACAGAAATGTCTTCCATTGTAGAGCATTCATAGCATGCTGTGACTTAGCCTTGAGTTCAGTTAAAGCAAACATACATTGTCAGTTGGGCAATAGCTGAGTATTTCACATCAAAAAGAAACTTTGAACAAACGCAATATAAAGTGAGGCTTTGCCATTGTTAGAACTCCAGTTATCTGACGTATCCGTGTGGGATAATTGAACAAGGCTAAAGAATATATATATATATATATATCCAGCATGTACATATGAGTACAAATTCCTTCGCTTCATTGCCCTCTGTTTCACTACTGCTGCGAGCACTGTAATGCCCCTGAGAAACACTATTTTGTCTAGTTTTATTGCCGTCTGTCACATAGGTCTATATTTCATGGGGGTTGCAGGGGATACACCCCCCTTAATACTAGAAATACTAGAAAAAGTGCATTTGTCTTTCTCAATAAAGAAAATATGAAAGAAAGAGAGGATCTTTATTTTGAAAAATAAAAAAAAGAGTAAATCATGCCTAAATCAAAGGCAAGGTAAATCAAACCTTGGTCTAAGACATTCACTTGCTGTTCTGGCTCCTAATGTGTTCACACAAAATTCTACTTTACTAGTGTGCCATTATAGCCGTTTGCCTTCTCCTTTGAAAATGCTACATTTCACACTGAACTTTAGTATTGCGTCACATTTTCAAAAAAAAAAAAAGAAAAAAGTCTTGATATGAAGGTTAAAAGATAAAAGACTGCGGAATGTAAAAGGAAAAGCTACACAATCCTGAACGTAAGGCCATGTGCGAGCATGAAAGAAGGCAGCTACAACACAAACAAGAGGTTTCTGTGCAGGTAGTCTGGAATACTTCCATCTGCATTTGTACACTTAACTCTTCACAAAGAAAAGCCATGAATGATTTCATGCATTTTAAATGACTCTTTCAAAATGCTGTCTTCTTTTCCTTCTGTTTATTCCTGGCATCCTTTGTAGTCGTCAGTGTGATCAGGGATTTGTTCGGTTCGCTCTTAAAGCAGCGTTCCACTGATGTACTCTTTGTCGTCTTCTGAAGTCTGGCTTTGTGAACCCTCCTCTGCACTCGCTGTTCAACTTGTTGCTGCTTTCCCAACATTTTCTTTTTCGTTTCTGAGACAACTGCTCTCTTTTCCCTTCGTGAACGCCAAGGCTCTCTGCTCTGTCGCTTCACTCTTAATAAGTTTACCTTCGTTTTTGAGCGTTTCTCAGTTGGCCTGCAGTGTTTAAATCGGCACAAATCAATTTCTGCTCCCTCTTTTTCGTAGCCTCTGGATATTGCAGTTAATTCTCCATGATCGTTTAGCTCCACAGCTGACTGACTTCCACGCCTTCCTGACCATGCATTTCAGTCCTGAGAACTAACCATGCGTCACTGTGTTCTCTACAGTCTGTAAAAGAGCCTGGGATCTATTTACTGTTCAGTTGTTGTTCCCATCGAGAGACGCCTACTCCAAAACCCTGATATTACATCTGGTTTATGCTGCAGTGATATTTTTCGCTGGTGAAGTCATTACATATCTGAAACAGGCGATAGCTGCAGTGTCTTAGTTATTGGGATATTTACTTCATTTTATTTTCATATCACAGATTTATATGTAGTCCCTGAGCATGGATTTCTACATACATTACAGACAGTAAGCAATAAAAAATCTGGGAAACAATTAGTCTTATAGCATAATAGCCTACGTCATATTTCAATGTTTTTGGAAAACAAGAAAAAACACATTTTTTTAGAGATCACATTGGTATTTTTAAATTTATCTGTATTTTCTATTGATATTTTAACAGTACATTCAACCAGATGTGTGAACAAATATGCAAAAATAAATAGATACATAATCAACTGTCTGTGACAACAAATGACATAGGCAGAATTGTACCTTGGCCTCGGTATTTAAATACACAGTTCATAATCCCTTTGATTGTGTGAAATTACAGTCAGCCGCTTCTTCCGCTGCCATTTTGCTTGTATCAAAACTGCCTAAAAGTCAAATGAATGACTTAGGCAGATAATGTTTTTCGATTCTAATAAGTGTTGTGATTAGCACAATGCAGCAGTGGTAGGAGAGATAAGTTAGGCAAATTTGGTCAAAAAATGATGAGGAATTGGAGACAGCAGATTGAAATATCACCTTTCTACATGTTCAATGTCATGTTTGTACATTTTGATTGGGTGTATTGGAAAAAAATATTTTATTAGAATAGTTTTATATTAAAATGTTTTATTGCAATTATGGTCATATCTTCAGTTATCTTCCAGTCTTCACCTCTAACGTGTGTGTGTGTGTGTGTGTGTGTGTGTGTGTGTGTGTGTGTGTGTGTGTGTGTGTGTGTGTGTGTGTGTGTGTGTGTGTGTGTGTGTGTGTGTGTGTGTGTGTGTGTGTGTGTGAGCTGACAGAACAGATGAATCGCTGCAGAATGACATTTGGCTCGTCAGACATTTCCTTAACCTTTATGTGTCAACAAATAAAACAAAGATTGTTCTTGAGTCAAAGTCAAGTCTCAGGTGTGGTGTTATTAGGTGTGACTTGAGTCCAAGTTGCAGACTCAAGGCCCCATCCCTGAGGGAAATTGCTTTTTTTTTTTTGGTGCATAGACTGATTCCGCTTCCACTCTCGACCGGAACATTAAACACAATAGGGACCCAAACTACCTGAGAGGCAGTTTGCAGCCTGTTGCTGAACTGCAGGGATGCTGCTTTTTTCTCCTGTTCTTATATTTTAAGGCCTGTTAAGGCTAACTTCCGTCAACCACAAAAAGCACCACCAGAGCTTTTCTTCCCCCAGTCCTCTTTCAACTTCTGCTGGTAAAAAGCTGCATATTTCCATGTCTACATCAAAGTCCGTTGGCGTGCTATTTCTCCCTGAGGCCATCCTTCATTTCACGAAGTTAGTAGGGCTGAAATATTCCTGCTGAAGTGGGTTTGTTAATGTTGAATCCAAAGTTAATAAGCGCACAGATGACACACACGGATGAAATGTTGTGTGTTTTATTTGAACCTTTATTGTCACAAGGAAGAGTTACAGTTAACAGGGAAGCCCTCACGGTGCTCTCTGCAGTTCTGTAATGAAACTGTCATTGATGTCCTTCAAGCCTCAGGAGTTCAGCCAGTCAATTGCAATTACACACACACACACACACACACACACACACACACACACACACACACACACACACACACACACACACACACACACACACACACAATTTAATCTCATGACAAAGTCATCTTCAGGTAGTAGTCTTGCATCAGAGGAACTACCATGTAACAGTGTGTCACTATAAAGAGCCCATATAGCTCACAATTAATTATTAAAGCAGCATTGCAGCAAGCAGCATTTTTTTTTTTAGCACGCAAGCATGAACACACACATGCTCAAACATCACCAGGGGTTAGAGTGTAAGTTTATGGGTGTGATGTAATTTGTGTTTTAAATTCAACCTCTACTATTCTGAGGTCACGTTGCTAAAAAATAATAATAACAATAAGCCAATCAGATCTTGTACAGGGGGACAAAAATCTGACATTGTAGTTTTCAACATCATTTTCGCCTCCTCTTGTAGCGACTCTGCAGTTTCATATTCACAATTAAAGCATCAGTCGTTCCAGCCTTCCCCTTCTGTATCCTCGCATCCTCGCTCCTTCTCCCCATCTCTCGCATGCCTCCTTTCTCTCTCTGCCTCACACTGTGCACCCATCTGTTTCAAGAACTTCAAAAACACTCTGTATCTCCCTTGCTGCTTTTCTTTAGTTCACTCCAGTTCAGTTCGCTGCTCTTTTATGTCTTAAAAGCCTAACTTCAACAAAAAAAAGGACAGGATCTTCTCTTTCGTTGCTATTATTAAGCAGTTTTATAAAATGCACATGCAAATACTTATTCCATAAGCGCTTGTTTCTGTTTCGTGAGCGAGCTGTGCAGTTAAGCCGATGCATGGGCGTGATGCGTTGTGAGCATGAACGATAGACTGAGGGTGAATAAGTGGGAGTATATTCATCTTAAACCGCAGGATCTACTTAGTGATGCATGCTGGATTAATAGAGCCTGGATGCTTGATTTGGAGTGGAGCACTCAAGCTGTGTTTGTCGTGACCTCTCTCATCTCCGCTCAAACCATCCACACTGTGGATGGGCTGCAGGCTTTTTATCCATGTCCTCAAATCACAACCCTGGAGAGCAACAAGAGATGTGTGTGTGTGTGTGTGTGTGTGTGTGTGTGTGTGTGTGTGTGTGTGTGTGTGTGTGTGTGTGTGTGTGTGTGTGTGTGTGTGTGTGTGTGTGTGCGTGTGCGTGTTTGTGTATCCCATGCCTCTGTCTCGGTATGCCTGCTGGAAATGAATCCATTATTGGAATAGCCTTCCCCTCAAGTATCACTTTCCTGAGTGGCAGGATTCCTCGGAGTCCGAAGACGCGTCTGCTTTGTGTGTGTGTGTGTGTTTTGTCTGCGAGGCGAGTGTTTGATTGGGGTATCGGGTCTCTCGCACCCGTGGCTGAGTTTTGGCGAGAGGTGCGGGATGTGTCTCACGGCTCTGGCACTGCTTGACTCCAGCTGCCTTTGAATGCAGCTTCAAAGCCTGCCTCGCTGAATGTTTCTCTCCACACGTTTTGGCACCATTCGCTAACCCCCACTCCTCCTCTTCCTCCTCTTCCTCCTCCACCTCCTCCTCCTCCCTGAAGCTCTCGGCTGGTGTTTTTCCAGTTCACTTTTGCCCCTGTGTCCTTTCCACCTCACTTTGTCCTCTATTCTGCCGTAACACCGGGTCCTCTGACAGCGCCCGTTTGTCGGACTGAGGTAGAGCAAGGCTCAACTTTGACCCCGGCGAGGACCGCAGAGCCAGAGATCAATGGAGTCAATTGCGAAAGGCAGAAATATGGCTGCAGAGGAAGCAGAAGGGCATATTCTGTATCAGCTGGAAACGGCAGTATTGGTCCAGTGCTTCCTTCTCCTATCACGATATGAAGAGATGGGAGTTGTCTGGGTGTGGTTAGTTGTTACTGGAATAACATCACTTCACTGTTCATAGATGTTCACGTGGTTATTTCTACGAGGAGGATTTTTCTCTCAAAATGAAGCACATAAGAAAAGTAACAGTTTTAGTCAGTTTTCAAATCAGCAGTGAAGTGAATCTGCACAATCGTGCCTCTCTTTTTATTTTTCTAAATTTCTATGATCAAAGGAATATAAGCATTCAACAGAGTAAAGATCGATGATCATAATAATAATTTGTGAAGTTTCATCATTCTTAGGCATTTATGGAATAACTGTAGTTTATTTAATATGTTGGACAGAAAAACATTGTGCGATAGCTTTGTAAGCTCCAGAATAATTAGGAAACAGACCTTGTGGTGAAATGAGTGTTTTCAAGGTCAAACATGGATTTCTTTAAGCATGAATTTCTTTCTTCTTTAGGCAAACACAGACAAGAAGCCTTCAAGAAGTTTGAAAAAAAAAAAACACCTTGAGAGGTGAGACCAGGGCAGCATGTGCTGGTCAAGATCATGTAGAACGAGCAGAACTTGCAGCTTGTAGTTCTGCCCATCATTCATTTCTATCTGCACTTCGTAGCCTTCACTTGGAGAAAAAAAGAGGGTCACACTCAGAATATCACATACTTCATTTAATGGTTCATCTCACACAAAGCGTTTTCCACCATCCGGATATTATCAGTGTGTACGGCCGGATGGCCAAAAACGGTTTTGTGTGAGACGAACCATTAAATGAAGTATGTGATATATTTCTCAGCGCGATGCTCTCTCTTCATCTGTATTTAGGGTAATGCACCAGGTGGTCAGAGCGCAGTGCATCCCTACTGACAATATCAGTACATTGTACTCACCAAATTTACATCTCAAGACCACAGTAGTGGCATTATCAGTGACATGAGTGGCTAGAAAGTGTACCGTGATGGGGTAAGATACAAGTAATTAGATAATCAGGCTGAGGTCAAACTATTCCCCAGGTAATCCCAGTAAACCACTAATCCTAGTACACCTAATTATACAACAGGCAGTTCTGTGGTTCTTCTGATTGGTAGACGTAACACGAATGTGACTCAAAGGCTCTGACTGAACTAATGTCTACTAATGTTATTTTAAGCATGACTAAACTTCATGTATTTCCATTTACCCTGATTTTGACGAGTACAATTTCATCATTTTTACAATGACGGAGGATTGAACTTTAAAATGTATCAGACTAGACTTTGTGAGATTAACAAAACCTCTCCAGTTAATCTGTTTGTGGGGAGCAAACTACAGGTAATAAGACCAGAGGATGAATTTTCATTATTTCCTATTTGGTCTGGCTGTGAGGAAACATTTTCCAGAAGCTCATGGAGAGGCCAAATGAATGAGAAGGAAATTACACCTCTCTGCATGTGTGTGTGTGTATGTGTGTGTGTGTGTCACTAATCCTTTCACCTGACTCACACCTTGCCCTCCCACTATGGTTTGCCAAATTTCGCCCACACTTTCACCACCTGGCCACTGCTGAGCGCCGTATGATTGCATTGTGTACGTCTGTGTGCATGTGTGGGTGTGTGTGTGTCTGTGAGTGTGTGTGTGGGCAGCACGGTGCTCTCTAACAGATGGAGTAACCTAATACATGTCTCATTTCTGCCCCGCTGTTCATTGGCCCTCACGGTCTACTGCTGATGCTATCTGGCTTTACCAGTATCCTGTCTGCTTTGTTCCTGGAAGCAGCCCCTGTCCCCTAAGCCCCAGGCACCGCGCCTCAGACACACCCGCAGGAGCAGATCGTCAGGTGGAGCAGGTCTCAGGTTACGTGGGACAGGTTGCTGTCGATGGGGGGGGCATAGTGGAATGTGTTTGGTAAAACAACATTTAACTTACAGTCAATGAACAGATGCTGATTTTGTTTGATTTTGTCTCAAAAAATCATAACTGGATACAAAGTCTGCCAGCCTGTGTGTGTATGCACGTACGCGTGCGTGTGTGTGGTTGTGTGTGCATACCATTTAGGTAAAAACCATATAATCCCAATTTTGGCAATGTTCACAGTGAATGTTCATATGTCCATCTGCAGAATGAGAAGAAAATTTAGTACCCTCTTTCAGAAAAGTCATGTTGCATTGATCAACAAGCTGACAAATATAGACATTCCCTTTTTTTTTTTTTTTTACAAAGCCGACACTCTGGCGATCCAATGTTTCCTGCCTGACACACAGCGGGCTGACATGTGGCTTTGTGAGTGTCTCTCCAGCTGTCCTGCTGGTCCTCTCCCTGCGTCCTGGACAGGTACTGCTTTGTCCAGGTGGCAGCCTCTCCATCCGTCTCTGTGGCGGCTAGAGGTGACACTCCATCAGCCAAATGGATTAGTCTCATTGGCTACTTAATGTATTGATGTTTTCCTCTCCTGGGGATAATGGGTGTAGAGCCCGCTGATTGATGAGGCACCACAGCACATGTCTGCCTCCGCAGCATGTCAGCGGTCAGTCAGTCTGGTCCGTTACGAGCCGCAGAGTTGACTTATGTAACAGCCAGACTGATGGCTTCATCCGCATCAAATATGATCATTTGACAGACCGATCACAGATTACGTGAAAAAGCCTGTTTTTATGTCGGTGGTGCAGTCACTTACAGCTTCTGGGTGTAAAAAAATTAGTGACCTCGCTGTGTCATGGATTTATTATTATAAATGATTTCTTTTACACTTTGGATAACCTGAAATTGTCAGCACCTGAGCATGCTGTAATTGCCGCCTTTGATTAATGACACAATAAACTCAGAAAGTGCTCTCACATCATGATAAAGTATCGCAATATACAGAGGTGGAAGAAGCATTCAGGTCCTTTACTTAAGTCAGTAACACTTTACTTGAATGGGGGTTCGTAAGACTGTAATAACGCTGTCATAATCATGACATGACACCTGTTATGAAGAGCTTATGTCATCATAATGGAAAGCACAACGTTTAGGACACAATCATAATGTTCCTGTGACAGCTGATGTCAAAACGGACCATATATGACAGTTTAATATCAATGTAAGATATAAGCTCAATAGTTGTTTTTTTTTAAGTTTGACAGTAAGGTGTCCCATGTCATGTTCATGACAGGATATTTTGTCTTGGTTTATGTCAAGTTGTCATAACAAAGGCATTCATTAATGTTCATGGCAGGTGTCATGTCACGATTATGAGTGTTATGAACCCCCATTCAAGTAAAGTCCCAAAACAGCAAGGTTAAAATACTCCATTACAAGTAAAAATCCTGGTGGAGCAGGGGTTAGTGCTGTTGCTTCACAGCAAGAAGGTCCCAGGTTCAAGACCTCCTGGGTCTGGGACCATCCTGTGTGGAGTTTGCATGGTGTCTGCGTGTTTCTTTTTTTCTTTCTGGTACTCCGGCTTCCTCCCACAGTCCAAAAACATGCTCAGGTTAATTGGCGACTCTAAATTGCCCGTAGGTGTGAGTGTGTGAGTGAATGGTGTGTGTGCCCCACGATTGGCTGGCGACCATCTGGGGTGTATCCCTGCCTCTCACAGTAACGCGCTGGGATTGGCTCCAGCAGACCATGTGACCCTAATGAGGAATAAGCAGGTATAGAAGATGACTGACCGTATTTGAGTAAACATACTTAGCTTTGTGACCTGTTCGGTGACAATGTGAGTATCTGCCTGTTTAATATTGGACATCATTTAAGACTAGGCTGCCCAATCCTGCTGCTGGAGAGCTACCATCCTGCATAATGTAGGAATCTCCCTACTCCAACACACCTGCTTCTAATTATCAACTCGTTATCAGGTAGCTGACGCTTGTTGTTGAGTGGGGAGATTCCTAAAACCAGCAGCACAGCAGCATGGATGGCATACTCTGCCATATATATACCGTATATATATATAGAGACACACCTTCTCATTCAATGTGTTTTCTTTATTTTCATGACTATTTACATTGTAGATTCTCATTGAAAGGCATCAAAACTATGAATGAATACATGTGGAGTTATGTACTTAACAAAAAAAGGTGAAATAACTGAAAACATGTTTTATATTCTAGTTTCAAAATAGCCACCCTTTGCTTTGATTGATAAAGCAAGAAATTCCACTAATTAACCCTGATAAGGCACAACTATGAAGTGAAAACCATTTCAGGTGACAATAAAAATAAAGGAAAATAAAGGAAACACATTGAATGAGAAGGTGTGTGTCCAAACTTTTGGCCTGTACTGTATATATGGTTTTTATGCCTTGGTAGAGGGAGACAGGAAGGGGTAAAGCTGAGAGGTCTGCAAGAAGACTCTCATCTTAGAGGGGTAAGCACTTCTCCAGCAGCCAGCTCCTGTCTCCGTCTGCGACACTGACAAAACAAAATGCGACTAATTTTATGAGAGACTCGGTGTGGACTCCTGCTCTGGTAATGTGTTATCTTGACCTCCTACAGTCGTATCGAGAATGTCACAGGTCTCTGACATACAGGCTGTCTCCCCTCCATTAGAGGATATCTGATCCTGCACAGCCTCTCACTGATGAAAGAGAGTGAGCAGCATGCGCAGAAAATGGGCTCCGAGCGCGTCTTACCATGACCCTAGCTACTTAGAGCCATTGAATTGCATTTATGAAGAGCCCTCTAGTCTTTCTCTTTACCATTACAAAGTGGCTCTCCTCGTGGTGGTGTAAGGTAGCATTACAGGGTTTGATGTAAAAGGCTTTCATAGAAACAGCCCAAAAAAAGAGAAGCAAATAGCTTTGAGGTGGATGCGCATTTTGTCATTGCCTTCAATTTTTGATCAGTAACCAAATATAAGAAGCTTCTGCATTTCTATCTGTGTGTGTGTGTGTGTATGTGTGTTATCCCTCCTCCTAGTCTGTCTCGGCTGGCAAGCTGCACATCTGTCTGCTCATTGATCACAGAGGGAAGTGTTTCGCAGACGCAGCAGGACAGCCGTAGTCTCTGCAAATCTAAACAGATTGCAGCGCTGCTCCCGAGTATCCCTCAGACTCACCCCGACATCCTCAAGTCTTTTTCTTAACCTCTTTTATATTCACCCTGTTTCGCTGGGCACGCACGCTGTTTCCCACTTTGCTTCATATTCGCATGCACACACACGCATAGACACCTATATTCAAACCTACAATGTTTATCACTGAGACAATGTCACATTTGGCTGTGGTCGAATGTGGTAATTACAGGATGTGGGTTGAAAAGTGAATTGAATCTATATTTATTCCCCAACATCCCATTGAAGTATTTGATTTAAAGACATCATTGTTAAAAAGCTAATTGACGTCACCGTTTTACACCTACACATACAATTCAGACACAGGCACACACAGCCTCCACACACACTAGTGCCCTATTTTAAGGAAGCAAACGCGTGGCCTTGGCACAAAGTGCAAGCACAGTTTGGGGGTCTGTCCAAGTCATTTTGGTAGTAAGAGGGCACAAACAGTGGGTTCACAGCACAGAGGGGGTTCTTGGCTTCTTGAATTTATTCATACGTGTATTTTGGGTGCAACATGAACTCAACCAAACAATGTCATCTCCCATCCTCTTTAAAACTCAGGTTTGCCCTTCCGCCTGGCTTGTTGCTATTTGGCAACAGAGATGCGCATCATGCACAACTCAGTGCACCGTCCATAGATATACAACAGGACGTGTGCTTTTATTAATACTGTCACAAGTTCTTATCATAGAAGCATGACAATATTGACTTGTAATTTACATTTTTCAAGCTCAATGGCAAATCATGTGAGACTTTTAAAATGACATGAATTAGATAAAACAAAACAAAAAAAATTAAACATGAGAGCAGCAGGGATCCCCCTCCCTTCACCATTCACATGGTGACTACATGATAATTAGTCTCTCTCTCTCTCACAGAGGAGTGTGACAAATGTGCGGAACACACCAAACAGACTGCACATTGAAGCACAACGCAGTAACTGTAGTTCTAAACAAGACAGATGAAACTCAAAGGATATGTTTTTTTTAAGCCGCTCTGATGTAGCTCAGGACTCATCAGGTGCACATTAAAGCATTAGTCTCTGTGCACCTTAAATAAAAGGCTTAAACTGCGGAGCGCAGCTGCCTGTCGGGCATCCACCTGTCAACGCATCTCCTAATGCGCCTTTTAAACAGCATATAAGTGGCAGAGAGAGTGGTGGTGAGATACCAAGTCAAACATCTGTCTTGAAGCTAATGTAAATGATGTTAAAATCTCACTTTCTACAATATGGGACTTCAAAATGAGCTCAGAGTTCATTCTAACTGTTGACCAGCATTGACCTGAATGAAAGTGAGTGTAAGTGTTGTGAAAAATAATTTATATTTATAATGACATGCAAAAAAAATGTAGCGAGACAGTAACACAGAGTCATAAAAAGGTTTGTTTAGTGCAAACTAGGCCAACGAAAGCAATGTTCAGGTGAAGACAATAAAAACCAACCCCCCTCGCATCACTGTTGTTTTTGTTGCTCCTTCTGTCTTTCAAAAAGCTTTGAAGATCCATTCGTATGTGTGCAGAAAAACAAAAAGCTTTGGTTTCCTATCGATTTAACTCTTCATCAATAAGGGGAAGATGGTGTTACAGTTTTTCTTTTCCCTTTACAAGAGTTGCACAGATTAAACTACCAGCAGTTAGTCAAGGCAAGGGAGAGATGCTCATTTCCTCTACTCAGACATTTTCATATTCTCGTATAGACCTTATGTGCCCTGGAAATGCACATAGCAAAACACATTTTATGCTCTAAGGAAGAGAGATAGAGCTGTCACATCGTCTCTCAGTGCTCTCCAGGGACCCAGAGCGCTGTGCGGCTGCCGAGCTTCATTTGACCTCAGAGTAGCATGAAGGGAAAGAAATTAAACTATCCGAGCAAGAAAAATCAAATAAAGATGAAATAGCTTGCTGTTGTAGTGCAGAAACCTAATGTCCCCTAAACCATCGCCGACACCCCCCCCCCTAAAAAAAAAAAAAAAAAAAAAAACGCCCTCACAAAGCGTTTGTGGCTATCACCCTCAACAAAATGATGTAGCGGACTAGCTGCAGTATAAATGGGATTTCAGCATCCCATGATGCTACTCTCCTGTCCAAAGCTTCATTTCCTTCACTCTCAGCTCCCCTGCTAAGTTCAGTAATGGAGCTTTAAATCCCCTCTGTTGTTGGGTCCTCACTCATTTCACTACTGGGTCGATGATGGAGCTCTCTCCGTCTTGTGCCACCATGTTGATAAGACTTCACTTTGTGCCTTGAAACGCTGCTGATTATTCTCCCTCCTCGCATCGGCCACGCAGCCGTCCCTCCCTCCTGCTCTGCATGCTTTCCTCCCCGCAGACAGCCTCGTGGCGATGCTTCTCCCAATATGATTAATACGCCCTCTTTTTAAAGGACTTTTTATTATGACTCTGTTAATCTGCACTTTTGTTGTACTTGGAAGGTTAAACCCCAAATCTGGCTTTTCATCTGCCGCAGCAGATTTGTTCTCTTTCATGCATGAAGTCGTCGTCTATTACTGCGGTTTTGTCTGTGCGTGTTTGTCTTGTGCAACGTGTCAGCAGGCCCATTAGAGGAAGCAACTTACGGAGAGAACCTGGGCGAACGGGGAAAAGGGGAAGGCTGCTGTGCGTGGGAAGTTTTCTCTCTCACTGATCATTAAGAATGAATGCGTGTTGGGAGGGAATTGCATCTATTTTTGCGCGTTTCATGTTTCTGAGATGAATCGCTGTGTTTCTGATGGCTTGTGATTACTGAGGCGTAACCGGCCTAACTTTCACCTCGTCTTTTCTTCTTCTTATTCTTTTTCTTGCAGAGGCTTTTGACATGGTGCTGCGTCACGGTCGGAACTCCACGCTGGCCATGCTCAAGTCCGATTTCCCGAGCCTGGGAGGCGCGGCCCAGAGCCTGGTGGGGCAGCTCTTCCTGGACATGTCGCTCTACATCCTGGGCTCGGACTACACGGTGGACCACATGGTGACGGTGCTCTACGGACGCCTCTTTCCCCTGGCGTACCGCCGCCTGCTGGGGGGCGGCGGCTCCTCTGTGTCAGAGGAGTGCGTACGGGAGGCCTGGAAGGACTCGGGAGCATTCGGTTCTTATCCCAAATTGATGATGAACCGCCTGTCCCGCTCCCTCCTGGCCACACGGGTCTTCCTGCAGGCGCTGAACCTGGGCATCGAGGTGGTCAACACCACGGACCACCTGCGGCCCGGCCGGGACTGCAGCCGGGCCCTGCTGAGGCTGTGGTACTGCCCGCACTGTCAGGGCCTGCTGGGGCCGCCGGCCTGCAGGGGCTTCTGTCAAGCGGTGATGCAGGGCTGCCTGGGGGGAGCGGCCGAGGTGCAGCCCCACTGGAGGAGCTACGTAGACGGATTGGGGAAGTTGGCCGGCGCCATGAGGGGCGAGCAGGACATGGAGGCTGTTGTTCTCTGGCTGCCTTCAATAATCAAAAAGGCTCTCAAGCACGCTGTGAATGCCCGCACTCGCCTCAGCGCCCTGGTGAGTCCAGCACACACACTTTACTAACAAGGTGTCAGGGCAGAAACAGCACTGTGGTAAAAAAAAAAAAAAAAAAAAAAAGAAGTAGAAAAAAAACACAAGAGGATGCATTGATGTGTGTGTGTTTCTGACGGTACTGTTGAGAAAGCAAAATTGAGATACAGAAACTCCAGTTTGGGAGCAGTTATTTTCATTCTTTTCAGTGAAGTTTGAGTGTCATTATTTCTGTAAGTCAACTGTCAACCTGTAGGTCTGATAACACCCTTATTCCTACTTCTCTACCCAATTTATTTCTGTGGGCATTTTTCTGTCTCTGCTTTTCGTGCATCTGTCAACCACACACAACAACAGTTTGTGGGCTTTTCAGCTATTCATGCTGTCACGACTTCATTCTCTTGAATTCTTGAGGTTTCTTATTCATTAAATCTTTGTCATGAAATAAAACTTTCACGGAAGGCAACAGTTTCCTCTGTACAAAAGAAACGGGTATCGTTAAAAAGCAAATACAATAAGGTCCAGTGTTGTTCCTTCACAAATACAAGAGGGGAAAAAGATCCATCATCATTTACATCACTGTCCTGTAACGCCACTGTCGAGCAACAGCCCAAATAAAAAAATAATGCACCAAGCCACATGATGAAAGAGGGCGGCCAACAACGGTGTAGTTTTGGTGCGGAAAGATATGACACCACTGTTACCTACCACAAAAGAAAAGGGATAATCTATATGTGTGTGTGAATGTAGCACCACTGCGTGTGTGCTGCTATGGATGTATTAGTAAGTTAAAGGCACAAACACTTCATAGAATGCAGGCATGATAGTGTTAGTTATGTGTGTGGTCCTTGTTTGTCTTAGTACATAAATGATGTGATTCTCTATCACTGTCCTGCAGAATAAAGCAAAAAAGTGAAAAAGGAAGGAGCAGATTGTTTATATAGGACATTTCTTTATATACATTTTTTTTTACGTATAACATTGACTACATGATAGTGATTAATTTATCCTGATTCTTTTCTTTTCTTTATTTTTGCTTTATAAAGTTAATCATTCTGATTTCAAAACTGAAATAGATAATAACTATCTAAAAAATAACACTGTTTATAGTACTGCATACGTGTATCTATACATGTGATAATCATGTGAGTCACATATTAGTTATGTGTCTAGAAACAACTGACCAGAATTGACTGTTCCACAAAGAATTGACAAAAAATTAAATTTTCATTTCATTGTTCGTTTGTATGTGGGTTGATGGTGTGGGGGTGCTGAGGTCCTGTGCTGTTATTTTTTTCTCCCGGTCCACCCCTGCACTGTACAGTACCTGCAGCAATTTATCAAACTAAGAAATTACATTATTTCGGAGAGAAAGTAATTAATCCATACTGTCTCATAAATAAGACAAAAAACAGCATCAGTAATTATAATCAAACAGTTTCCTACCTAACTCATGAATAAGAAGCTCTGTCTGCACTTTTTCATGAAGACACAATCGATTGAATTCCAACTAACTAAGTAATTTGTTAGCAACTCCAGCAACTCCTGGAAACTGGAAACAGTTTTTATCCACAAAAAAAGGTAAAGCACCTACTGATTGCTATGATTATAGAAATCGTCAAATGTTAAACTGCCCCTTTAATGTCAGGTTTGTGTTATTAAATCTACAGAACGTTGTCTATAAAGTTGTTTAGAATGTTGTTTTTCCTGCTTTTTAACAAAATCTCAGGCACGAAAATAACGGCAAACACATTGCTGTTCGTGTGTTGCTCCGACTTCTCGTGGCTACAGGCCAGTGCACTTCACGAATCCGCCTGCCGTTGACTAACTCTGCAGCTCTGCCACAGGGAGGGATCATATGCAACATCTGTTCTCAGCCGCGGCCCCAAGCACGCATGTTCGTGATCCAGAATTTACAGGACATTTTATTTGAAATGAGAAGAATTACAGTAATGATTTCTACAAAAGCCAGGAGATTTAATACAGCGAGCAATATACAAACTTACCACCCATTTATAATAATAATAATAAAAAAAAAAATTGGGGGGGGGATTGTTTCTTTATTCAGCAGAAACAGCTCCATATCATACCAATCAGAGATGTGAGCAGTGAAAAGCCTGGAAAAACAAGTTAACATGCAAGTAATTGATCAGTCTTATTGAAAATAACAAGGTTTTCTGATGCAGTACAGATTTCAGGCTTGTAGACAAGTATTCGGTGAGAGACGTTATGTGATCACAGGCTAAATTCCTTCTCTTGTATAAAGACATCACTTTTTAATAACACATCAAACACTCACTGCAGACAGTCGCTAGTTTATGATAATTTTTAATGAGATAGCATATTTTCTCCACATTAAAACTAAGAATGTACCTTTTACAGAGTTGAAGACAGAGACATAATGGATATGAAAGGGAGGGAGGAGGGTAACATGAATGGTTGTCAGACGGAGGTCCCTGGCTCGTCTCACACTCCTCAGCAGCGGTGACCCGTTCGAGTGCGGCTTCCGCTGCGATAAAACCGTCAGGTTTGTTCGTAGCCCACATGTGAAGTCAGGGAGAAAGTGCTCATGAAATATGAAGGCCTCGTTCTTGCAAAGTTACAGGGCTGGATGTGCATCTGCTCCCGTATATCGGTTGAACTTTTCAACCCTTCACACTCCGAATCCCCGCGGTGACCAGGTTTCTACTCAGAAGCAATCATTTATTAACACGCAGGTTGACCTCACTTACTCTGCAGCGTGAGGGTGTGGCTGCATCCATGAAACGCTGACTTGAGGGAAATCGCTCTCCTTCTGTGTGTGTGTGTGTGTGTGTGTGTGTGTGAGAGATCCTTATCCAAAATTAAATAAGTCTGAGTGGGTTTATTTAAGACTGCAGCTCCATTCACCACAGATGACTTTACACTGTGTTTATGGCTCAGTCTGGCTTCAGTGTTTGGGATTAAAGCTGCTATGTCAGTGTATTGTTCAGCGCCGTGACAAGGTCGAGCGTGTGCCTGTGCGTGTGAATGTAATCTCGCAGACACACTCCTCGCTCAGTGGTGTCATTGAAGGGACAGAGGCATTGTTTCCCCAACGGCTAATTCCGTCTCACCGAGGAGTCACGGGAGATCAACCAAAATTAGACAACACCTGATTACCGCACTTCAAAAAACACTTCAGGACAGAGGCTTGGCGATTAAAGGACCATTGCAATAGTTTATCAAGTTTTAGCCCATCAGCTACGAATTGGGTATGTAATGAATCTAAATCAAGTTGTCCAGGTGTTTAAGCATTTCTTTAGTTATGTTTTTATCAGTCATGTTTGTATTCAATGTAATTTAGTAGTTAAATGTTATGCTGTTATATTGGTGCCGTTATATTTTACTTGGAGCGTATTTATCTCTACACTGACACTGGCCCTAAGACTTAAAACACACACGATAATGGTCATCTGCATGATCATCTTGGTTGGTCATAAAAAAAAATCACCATTATTAAGATGCACTTTTTAGATCTTGGTCATATAAGCCTGTGGTTCTCAAACATTTTCATGTCAAGGACCCTTAAACTCACAAAAACTAGACCATAGACTCCATCTGATAAGATTTTTGATTTAGATGTTTTATAACAGAAAGTGTAAGAAACACAGAAGGAATGAAACTGAACATGATGAACATATGAACATGTTTTAAATGAGAAACTGCTTTATTCAGTATTTTTACTTATTTATTTACTTTTTACCACCAGGTCCGAGAGGACGATGGAAAACACACCATCTAACAACTCCCATGAGTTGAGTAGAGTAAATTTACTTCAAGGAAACCCAGGTATTTAAAACCCAGAGTGGGTGTAATTGAGAGACTCCTAGTGGCAGAAAATAAATTACATATTGTGCCTTTAATGGCCAGTTTGGCCCATTTTATCTCACATTTTACAGTGAGATAAAATGATTTTGCTGTTTATTTGTATTTATTTGTATTTATTTCCTAAATACTGTTTAAAAACCGACTTGAAAACTTGTGACCCTATCCAGTAAAGCTTAGTCTGACTTTGCACAGCAGCATCATGGACGTAGCACGTTCTTTGTTTGGTGGTTTCATGTGATGTAAGTGGTGCAGCTGCTGCTGTCTCTCACTTAACCTCACCTCTAGAGCGAGTTCAGGCCCCTGATACCAGGGGTGACAGACGGATCGCCTCTGAGTAAAAGAGTCCTGGAGGTGTGAGGGAGCCGCCTCTCTCCTCCTCTGCGGACTCGAAACATGCCAGCCCGCTCCTCAGCGTGTTAACATCCATTTCCCTCCATCCGCCGCAACTCCAGCGTGAATCAACCAATGTTCAGAGAGACAGAGAGGGCAGCCAAGAGCCCTGCAGCTCCAATCTATTCCCCTGTCAACTTCCCACCCCTCTCCCGGAGTCTGATGTCATCCACCTCCGTCTGCACATCTCTTCCTTCACACCCCCCCCCCCCCCCCATTTATTTCTTTTTCGCTCATTCTTACGCTGCTGTGAGAGAAGATGCATGATTTATGAAGCGCTATTTTTACCAGTTACTGAGGAGAAAGAGAGGAGAGGAAAAGGAGCGACAAAGACGGGGAAGAGAAGAGAAGAATGGAGAGGAGAGAGTGTGAAGAGCAAACCCAAGGGGAAGGAGGACAGGAGAGCGTGGAGGAGACATCCATCACCCCGCGACCCCTCGGCAGAAAATGAGAACGGGAAATAGGTTGAGACAGAAACATGATGGATCTGACCACGATTACCGGAGATGTACTGCGAGTACATGAGTTCTGTTCTGTTACACACTCCACACAGTCAAGTGCTTAGTTAAAAGTCTAATGAAAAATAATAGTAATAATGAACTTTACTTGTATAGCACTCTCTAAAATACAAAGAAATCTCACGGTGCTTCACAAAAAGGCAAAGTATCATAATTCACTGGTTAGAATAAATCTCTCTATAAAAGAATGGAGCATCTATGTGTCTGTGTTTGTCAGATCAACCTCGGCTTTCAGATGGAGCTTGCACATGTCACAATGGTCTTTTGTGGATTTTTTTGGCTAGATATTCAAAGCATCATTATTATCATTAAAAGTTAAAATCCCTGGTGCACCGTGGTAGGGGTAGAGCGTTTGCCATATACGTAGAGCCTTTTTTCTTAAGCAGCTGACCCTGGTTCGATTCCCGGACAGAGCGTTCCTTTGCTGCATGTCTCCCCCCCTTTCTGTCTCAATACTTGCTGTCTGGCTACTGTATAATAAAGGCCAATCTTTAAAAAAAAAAAAAAGTTTAAATCCCATAGGCTTGCGTGTCACAGCGCTATCCTGCAGCAGCCTTTTCATTACTGTTTTCCAACGCTTTAGTTACAATTCGAAGCTTCCTTGTCCCGTTTCTTCATGGACAGATCATGCAGCCAACGATACGAACGTATTGTATGTAACATCTCTGAAAAACCACAGAAGCACAATATTCAGAGATGAATAAGATTAAAATATGTATATATATGTTTAAAAGGTTCAATATGAGAACATATTTGAACCAAGAGTCTTGGCGAAGGCGTAGAGGAAGAGGAACAGGCCAGTTTTAAGTTTGGATTTAAAAACAGCCAGAGAATTTGAGGAAGGTGATTCTACAGGTGTGGCCCCAGTGATGAAAAGGCATCGGCCTCCCACGGTGGCCAGCTTTGTCCAAGGAGCAGCAAGGAGACTCAATCGATGTGATATCACACATTTCTTTGTGAGCCTGCAACATATTTTATGTGCACAGAAATAACTCAAGCTGATCAAATCCCTTCCAAATTGTTGCTTCACCGAGGAAACAAGAACAGCAATTAAATCTCTGTCGTATTTTTATTTCTTATTAATCCATGTATAAAACATTTAGGCTGCTGCAGAGACAAGAGACATGAGCAAAAACCACACAAGCTTTTAAATATGCAACAAATCCTGATTATTAATCTCGTGTATCATTATTTATCGAGGCAAATGCTTAAATCTGAATTATAGACAAACTGCGGTCCTTTAAGCCCCAATTTGTCACTTGTCGGCCCGTGTCCTTTTCAGATAGAAGAGTTTGAAATAATTAGAAAAACTGATTTGGTTTGTTTAAATTATTAGAACTGACAAAGCTGGATTACTGTCCCGAAAATTGTCAGCTCCATTTTCCAGGTTTTCCGCCTGGTGTTCTGAAGATAGTATGACGCATATTGCTAAATAAAATCCTGCTTAAACAAGTTACCACAACTAGCTAATACTTCTTTATACATTACCCAATACAGGCCTATCACCTATTTGGAAAATGCTTAACAGTATTAATACAAAAAGTTTGACATCTAAACTGACTCTGTATCTTGAAATAACCCCCCCCCCAATACCTAAAAAATGAAAATAATATTAATGATGATACACAAAAAATATGTTGTTTTCTCAATATTCCACCATGTGTAGGCACTTAATTCAGATCCAGTTTTCATCTTGGCCTCCAAGTTCGCTATAACTTGATGTGATGCCTCTCAAATATAAACATATCTTATTTGATTAGAGTACTACAATGAATTAATAACAGTAGACTACGTCTGTGATGTGTTCAACAGTCCACTGGATTTTCTTCACAGTTGAACTCAAACTAGAGCTAACCCATTTAATGTAAACTACGAAACCTTTATTAACTGCCACCAAATATATTACAGCCACAACATATATGCTTAATTTAGGTTTCATGCCAATTATTGGAGGCAACCAGCCGTAAACCTGTTAAATTTATATTGTTTTGTAAAACCTGGGGCAACTCAGTAAAACATTTAGACGTTGTATTGAATTTCTGTTTTTCTTTATAGATACAAGATATCTTTCAAATGACCTACAGCATCGCCACTCAAAAGAGAACCCCCCTCCCAACCATAGACACACACACACACACACACACACACACCTGTCATTGATTTTTTTGGTGAGGGAAGCCAAATCAAAGCATATGCAAACATGTTGGATCCTTTCCCAGATTCTTTAGTTGATATACAGTACAGGCATTTACACAGAAAGAGGCCATTAAAAATAGAATTGTGGCCCTTATCTCCATCCTCAGGTGAACTTCCTGTCATCCATCTTCACCTCCAGCAGGAATACATATATATTCATATAATACACTCCCACATATACAAGTGTTATGTATCTACACACACGCACACACACACATCTGTACTCACCCACATGACGTGCCCACGCTCGCACATACATTCTTCTACTTTACTTCTTCACTTTCAACTACTTCTTTGCTTCCAGGTTCTTTTGGAAGAATCATAGAGTTGATCGGTCTTACCGGTCAACGGTCGATCAATTGACCTGTCAATCCAATCGTGGACTGACCCTTCTTTAACATTTGTATTATATTTCGTTCTCTATCTCAACTTTACTGGCTTCTTACGACGTGACTGCACAACGTAACCTTAGATAAAACCAGTTTGCTTCACATTGATTATTTTTATTGAGGGTTTTTATTGCATTTATTCTCAAGAGCGCAAAGAACACAACAGCACATTGTACATGTAGTTTTTCATTTTCTCCCATACATTCCCCAAACACCGAGAACAAACGCTCTCCCTATTTCGTCGAATAGCATTTTCAGTATTAATGACTCAGAGTAAATAGTAAACCCAAATTAAATAATTAATATACAATAGGATATTAATAAAAAAAAATCAGATAAACAACTAATGAACTAAAAAGGCGCCTAAAGTAAGAGACAAGAGTTATGAATCTATAGTCTATATGAATTTCTCAAGATGTCCTCGCAATAAATAAAATTAATTTTCTACTACTTTGAAAAAAAGTCTGGGGTGTGAGCTGATTTCCAATCAAGTACAATTGTTTTCTACTTCTTTCACAAAAAGAAGGAGAAAACATTATATATATATATATATATATATATATATATATATATCCACACACATTGAGTCTTACCTTTATGTTTTTATTTATATCATTTATGATCATTATTGATAAATTAGTTAATATTACAATTTAATTTTTTTTTGCATGACATCCTTTACACTTAAAGAGACATTTTTCAAATGGCTCACAATTTGCATCTCATTACACCTTCTTAACGAATCACATTAGACACGTTTTCTGCCCTAATTTGGAGAAAACATCGTGTTCCCAATACTTCAGTCGCACAGATGCGTCTGTTTCATCTGCATCAGAGGGGTGTCGATAAAACCAAAGGGACATCGTGCTTTAATAGCTTTTCACAGTTCTGAAAATGCTCCGGGAATTATAGGCCTGTGAGTGAGAAGTGTGAAATCAATTTTTCTTACAGGCATCTCTCTAACCTTGACGCGCAAACAACTAATGTCTCGTTTTGAACTTGACTCTGATCTGCACCGTTGACTCGTCTGTTTTACTGAGATTATCGCATTCCCCGTTTCAGAAATGACAGTTGGAGGTTTTACTATGCGGAGCAGCTTTTGTAAGCCAGATTTGACTTGAAAAGTCAATAATTTATTATTTTTCAAACAATTTGGGGGGGGGGGGTTGTTGTCATATCTCATTGATGTAAAGATGAAAATTTCTGAAGCGGTGGATTTATTTAACAGGCGTATTGAGCTGAACTGATTAGTGAGATTTAGAGATTAGACTGAGGAATCTGTGTGGATAGTGAGTGTGAATGCAAGTTTTACAGTTTTGCCTTGCTCGGTGCATTCAAACGTTTAATATTCACAGCGTGCACCTGCACGCACACGCCCCTCGTTTTGTATTGAATTCTGCAAAGTATTCTGGCATATTAAATGCTACAACTGAAGACATTTACAAGACTTTGAAAAAGTTTGTGGCACTGAATTAATCGTTTAACTCCCAGATGCTGTAATTTGATTTGTTTGGAGATATAACCAGAAAAGAAAGAGGAGAAAAGAGACAGAGAATATTATATACAATGTGATTTAAGAATAAAAATAAAAAAAAGAAGCAAAAATAAATAAAAGCACCCAATTAGATTAAAAGATTCTTCCCTGACCCAGATTCACCCTGGCAGCTCCTTGTCCTCAGAGGCTAACCAAAGATGCCCTCCAAGAGAATTTTATTATTCGTTATTTACTTTACTCCCTTTTTCGTTCTTTGGTTAATAGCATCTCCCTCTTTTACTCTCTCTTCCCTCATTATCTTTCACACACAAACACATGCAAACACATAACCTCCTACACTCGTGTACCACATTAAGAAAATCTAAGGCAGGCGTTATGCTTTTTGTTTGCCTTCATTGTTCTTGCTCTTGTTGCTGCTGTTTGGGTCTTGTTCTCTCTCTTTTCTTTTGCTGTGTCATTACTGTATGCCTTGATGTGGCTCATTTGTGTTGTACTATAAACAATTTTTTTAAAGAGAAAAAATAAATAAAATGGTAGAAGGACGAGGAGGAGGAGGGAGAGGTGGAGGAGGAGGAGGAGGAGGAAGAAGAGGAGGAGGAAGAAGAGGAGGAGGAGTGCTGACTCAGTCTCTCCCCTGAGCCTCGACTTCCTTGGACACACACATTACTCACCAAATATTCTTCGATATGTTGTTAGAGCTGTGCGCGGCTCCCCTCTCACACCTTTACAGCACAGATTGTATCATCCTTCCTCCCGAAGCCGTTTGCTTATTAATAACTTCCTTCCCCGTGATGGAGATGAATGTATAATCCTGGTCATAAATGCGTCAGGACTGTCAGCATCCGTGTCCCTTCCCATTGATCTGTTTGGAGTTTATCTTTACACTGTGTTTGCACAAGCAGAGCACCCCATGGAACCTGAGACTCAGGTGAGCAAGCGTAAGTGTATGCACATGTGGATGGTAAAGTGAGTGTGTGTGTGTGTGTGTGTGTGTGTGCGTGTGTGTGTGTGTGTGTGTGTGTGAGTGAGTGAGTGCTGTATTACTGGCCATCAGCATCGCTCTGTCTCTCTCTCAGCTGCTCAGTGCAGATAAAAGTGAGCAGATATCTCAGCGCTCTCACGCTGAGGCAGGCTTTATCTGCAGACTCTCCTGATGGTTGTGTTAGTCCAGCCCTGGGTGATATTAATACCCCACTAATGAGCCGCTTCCTTGAAGAATCCGGAAACAATCGGCAGCACGGTATGGGGGTGTGGGTGGGGGGGTGGGGGGTCTCTCTCTCTCTCTCTCTCCCCTTTTTCTCCCTCGTGCCACAACTCCCCTACGGCTTCCCAGGAACGCACAAACAGAAAGAGAAACACAACTCCGACACATTAATCATGGCCTGTGGGAGCACCGGCGCATGCTCCAGGCACAGGAGGATGGGGAGAATTACATGAGAGGAAGATGTGGAGGAAGAGAATGAGCAGAAAGTGTGTGTGTGTGTGTCTGTGTGTGTGCAGAGAGAGAGAGAGGAGCAAGTACAGGGTGGGGAGAATTAGTGAAGATGGCTCGTCAGGGATGCTGGCTAATAGTAAGCTGAATGTCTGGTACAGGAGTGTTCAACCATCTGTGACTATCAGGTGTGTGTGTGTGTGTGGGGGGGGGGGTTATCACTGCATCCTTGGATGACAAGGCTGTATTGATTAACCCTAATGATTCTGTTGTAAAGCTAATCAGCATTTGTGCATGTCAGCATGTATGCAATAAAACAAGTTTGTGTGTGTGTTGGTAACATATGTGTGTGTTGGCTATGAGTACGTAGGAGAGCATATTTATCATGTTAACAGGCTCAGGTGAATTATGGGCAGGTGTGTGTGTGTGTTTTTCTTGGCTGTCACCATTTAAAGATGGTGTCCGGTGCTGCTCTATCAGTTCCCATCAGTATTCAGCAGCAGCAGCAACGTCACCTAAAGCAGCTGCGGATGGAAATGAGCTGTAGGCTACAGTACATCAAACTGTAAGAGTCAGGCTCAACACTGTACACGGCTCTTTACATATACAAATAAATACAAATAAAAGGGGAGGCGGGCACAATTAGTCGTTAACGTTACATGGAAGCATCAAACCTTGGACAGTATACCCGAGGGAAATTAAACCGCCGGCAAATCATTAAACCACAAGCTAAACATTAGCATCCATTTGCATTTTTATTGCACCTTAAAAGAATGTGCCAGGTCCATTATCTCTGATAGACAGAGGAGGGACTTCTTATTTATAATTGTTGCGCACGTCCCACGTGGAAACACAATGGCGTTTGGTCTATATCGGGACCGGAGCAAAATGAGAGGACTTGTTTCCAATGCTGGCAGTTTTTTTTTTTTTTTTTTTTTTTTTTTTTGGAGTGTTATGATTACAAATTCAAAACAAGGCGGCAAACAGCTGGTGGAGGATACAATGACATGTTTGTTATGCAAACCCCCACCCCCCCCCCCACCCCACCCCCCACGCTTTCATCCCACCCAAAAATAAGCAAACCAAAGAGGATGACAATTGGCAGCATGGCTCGGCAGAGTAGAGGGCCGGCAGTTCTGCCGCTGCCAGGTTCTTACTGTCCTGTAGCAGAGTCATTGCTGTTCACAGTTTGAATACGTAGGCGAGAGTCCAGCAACATGACACATAAGAGGAGATGAGGAGGTTTGGAAGTGGGAAAATATTCATTCTGTGCTGGATGGTTTCAGGCATTGTACAAAGATCTTTTTCTGTTCTAGACTGTAGTCAGTCACCCAGACAAAGAGTGAAGAAACAAAACTTGCATGCAGACTTGTAGTTTTTTGAAATATGAGTAATTGGTTCCAAGATAGAGAGTCCGTGCCGATACCTAGAGTAAAGTAATAAACCGAGATTTTGTCCCTAACCCTAGATTTTGCAAAATCTCATGTAGAGATAGGGTGTCCCATTACTGTAGGGAGCAAGGAGGAAGTGAGATTTTGCCCTTATTATCAACCCTCCAAATGTAGTGAGGTTAGATGCAGGTTTAAAACAAAGTGGACTTATGAGGATTAGCCTGCAAACCAAAGGATATGGACCAGCAATGGTCATTTTCATGGAGTTACACTGACTAATAATGCAATTTCAGCTTTATTCTGGTTACCATAAATGACCAAATAATAGCTGAGGCATTTATTTGTTTCAATTACTTAACAGAACAGATATATACCAGGCTGCAATTTGGGACAGGCGGTTAATTCCTTCCTAACTGGAAAACTGGAAAATATGGTAATTTACTCAAATTATTTTATTAAACCAGCATGACTACCGTATAACTTAATTTTTCAAAAGACTGCAGTAGTGTAGTTAAAAGTCTTGCGGCTGCTTCTCCCAAGTTTTCTTCTGCATATTTTATGACAGAACCTTTGAATTTCATACTGACTTATCATACTTACTTATTATATTTTCGCTGCACCAGAGCCATGGCGATAAACAATTAAGCAATATTATCTGACAGTGTCCTTTAATGCCATTTGACAGTAATGATGTTATAATGTAATGATGAATTTTTTGTATTAAACTAGACTCTGCATTTATTTATTAACATATACACCTGCACCCAGTGTTCTAAGGTTTTCTTTGCACTCGCCTAGTGCTTTTCACTGCAAGTAGTGATAACAGTTTGAAGAAGTATAGAATATAAGAATAACCTTCATTCACCCCAGAATGAGACGTATAACCATCTAAGCATCTATGTACGTGGTAAATCAACAAACATTTAGTATGCTTTAACCACTTTCATGGTTTCAGAACTTTCATGGTTGCAGAAAGTTTTTTTTTATACTAGTTGGACTAGTTCTATATGCTTGGTTTTAATAACTTTATATATATATCGCCAACTATGACATAACAGCTGGAACCAGATTTTTTCCTGAATGAAAATAGTAGTTCAGGGGGTTGACTTGTCAGCATGTGACGTATTTGAGCATGCTTGCTACCGTGTCCCATTTTCATAGGGAAAGATTTCCCCTTGCCTGCTGAGGGCACTTAAAACCAAGTGGAAGTTTGGGAGACTGAGACATGGCCTTAGCCCTCCCTGGTCGGTATAGTGCACAGGTTGGTCTAGATCCCCGAACAGACCCCTGAAAGCAGAAAAAATGAAAAAACAGAGAAGAAGGAAAAAAAAAACTCCCATGCTTACTTGCCTTGAGCTCTAATACTAAGCCCTTTAGTAAATTATGGTGCATCTATGACCTTGGATGTGGCTGCTCGGGCCTTCTCATATTACTCACTCAGTTCTGTCAGTGTTTCAGCTCGTCACACTGTGGAACTGGTGCTTTAAACCTTCTCATCTGCAAGTAAGATTGTTAGCCTGAGTCTGATAATTACCTAAGCCCTATAGGACTATAGGCAATTGTGGTAGGAGCTTACCGATACACAACTCTTATAACTCTCATACTAACAAGTACAATCTGATTATGGAATGGTTATATCACATGAGGAATCATAGTCCAATAACTAATAAAAACTAAGTGTATGATTATGTCTCACAATCTATTAGCTAATAAAACCTAACAACCTAACATCGCTCACGTTCTCCTCTTCTCTCTCTCTCTCTCTCTCTCTCTCTCTCTTTGCTTGGCAGGTGAGTGGGATGTGTGGTAACGCTCCTCAGCGGGCCTCCCGCTCTGTTGCGTCCCCCCCTCCTCAGCCCCCGGCCGCCTCTGCCGCCCGCAGCACCCAGGCCCTGGACGCCGACGAGACACTGGCGGGCCTCCGCAGGTGAGGGTGAGATCGGGGGGTGGGGGGGCGCTCCCTCCCTTCTTTCAGACACATACCAGCCCTGACACTGTGGACAGGTTTCCTCCTGTTTCGTACTGGCCCTCAAGTCTCTCTCCGTTTGAGTGTTTTTTAACACCCCTGATGCAGTAACAGGCTTAAATGAACAGTGTAATAATGCCCAGCGGGGCGGCTGGCCTCGCAGCTCAATGGCTAGATTAATGTCAATTAGGAATAGAGACACTGCTTATTCTCCAGCCTCTTTCACACACACACACACACTCACATGCACTCTCTCTCTCTCTCTTTCTCCCTCCTGAGGGCGGATCTCATTGACTTGCTTTCACTGTTATCAAGCTCAATTGCCTCTCGTGCTTTATCTCCGCCTCTCCTTCTTTGTCTTTACTTGTCTCTTTCTTCTCTCTTGGACTACTTCTCTTTTCTTCTCCCTGCTGATGTGTGCAGGACCTATTTAAGTGGACTAAAGTATCACTCTCCGCTTCCTGCTGCAGGGAGTTCATATCCAGCCTGAAGGGGTTCGGCTCCTTCTACAGCGGTCTCGGGGAGGCACTGTGCAGCCGCGAACCTGCTCCGGCAAACCACTCCCTCTGCTGGAACGGGCAGGAAATGACGGACAGGTAAATTATGTGTCTCGTTTGCTTTGAATGTAAAGTGAGCCCAAAAACACATCCACCAGACAAAAAAAAAAACATGTGCTACAGTCAGCAGCATGGTCCTGCGCTGGTTTATTGGTTTTTCTAAATAATACAAATTGAATTCCCAGTACTCCAGCAGCACAGCCAGGAGAGTGTAGGTGAGCTGAAGGGTAAGTTTGCCTTGAGCTGATGAGCTTCTCACGAGGGCCCCCTCCTCGCCCGCTGAGCGTGAGTGTAAATCTTGACTTTGGCTCTATGGGATGTTATTAATGTCAGGCGTGCTGTCACCTTCTTCTCGCTTAGTTAATTGCCATTTCGATCGTTCTCTCTTCCTTTATCCAACATCTCCCGCACTCCTGCAGAACCTAATTTGGTTTGTGCAATATTTCACTTCACCCCTGTCCTTTGGCTCCACACATCATAACTTCTTCCCTTTTCCGGGCCGCGCTCCGTCGGCTGGCCCCAATTTCAATTTGGCTTAGATAGTTCTAGATATCCTGTTGCCTCTTTTTTTTTTTTCTTAGTGAATTATGTGTGGAATTTAATCAACACAGAAGCACACATTTTCAGACAAGACGCAGTCCGGGTTAACGTTTAACCTCTTGGTTCCAGAGGAGGGCTGACCATAAATTCTGCACCTTTTCTCGAACTGTTGAAAGAGTGAAAAGACACAATCCAAGGAGGAGACATCAGGTTGGCGGAGGGAGGGGGGGGGCAGCGCTGTCCTGAGGGGATGATTACAAGCGGACCAAACAGGGCGATAGGGAAGCAGCGAAGGAGAAAAAATGATGGAGAGATTACAGTGTCTGGCGGCAAAGCAATTCTAAATGTCATCTCTGAGGGCATGTGCCTGCAAATTCGCCCCCCAGGTACATTTTCACTCTGAGAATTTGGCATCCATTCCCATATTGTCTCATGCAGATAAATTTAGATTCAGTCGGTGGGGGTAAGCGCTGGAGGGCCCGGGTACTGAATGTCTCCGATACTTGAGGAGTGATCTCGGAGCTAAATGTGGCGCTTTTTATCAGGCGTGTTTACCATCCCGACCAGAGCCAAGATCAGAGGAGCAACACTTTTCACCACATCAAAGGGCGTTACACTGATAGCTGCGATAATAAATTGCGATAATAAATGTGATATTGTGTCAACTGAAAACATCAGCTTTCCCTTCCTCTTTTGGATCTAATGACACTGTAAACTCCCGCGTGTGATATCTGATAAAAGATAAGATGCTATGTCATGTGTAGACATTTGATCCAGGGACTGCACAGAAGTGATTAGTGGGGAATCGGTAAAGGGGATTATAAATGTTTGCTGGAATTTGACTCTTTTGAGAGGCGTCAGTTCTTTTTTTTTTTCTTGAAATGAATTAATTTTTTGTTTCAATAATTTTCTGTGCAAATCAGTAACTGCAGGTATCTGCAGTGTTTCTCAGATCGAGGACCCTTTAACTGATAGAAAGATGAAGCAGTGATAACCTGCCTGCATGCTGTCTATTAAATTATGCTCCATATTAAAGTGGGCTTACAATAATGTGTATTAGTGTTATCAAGCATACAATAAAAAAAATATTGATTTTTAAATTTTTTGACAAAATAACTTCAAACTTGAACTTTTCAGCCCTCCTGCAGTAACTTTGAGGACCACCTGGGGGTCCCGAACCCCCTGTTGAAGACCCCTGAGTTAACGGATAGGTTCACAGTTTCTTCAAGCCTGTGTTAAAACAACAGTAGGGTGCCAAAATGAAAAGTGAAAGAGTTTTCAAATGCAGTAATCACTTACATTGAAAGTGTATTTTGAAGGATTTTAAAGGCTCAATATGTAAATGTATTTTTGTTGAATTGTGTACTTTTATTATCTCAAACATATTCTACAATCCTCAAACCTAAAAAACATTCCAAATCTACTTCACCATAGAGTATCTGGCAACTTAAGATATCAGGATAAGAAATATCCGGCCACTTTATCAAGACTGTAAAAAGGTACTGACTAGATATTGGCTTAATTGAACTCATTTCAATAGCTGAAGCTTCATTATATTAAAGATAAGCTTTTAAATACATATTTTTACTGGAGGACTATGGATTGCAAATGCATTATAAAGGTATATCTTAATGGTCAGTATGAACAGGAAGAGTAATTACAGTAAATAAATAAATATATACATATGTATGTATGTATGTATATATATATATATATATATTCCATTATTATATTAAGTCTTAAACTGGGTTGCATGATTTCAATAGTTGTACTTATACACATGTAGGATTTGATCGTGTTGTGCGGAGGTGTTTCTTATAAAGGTTTTAGAGAAAACTTATGTCTTTACAAAGTAAAACAAAGTTCAGCAACCCTCTCCACCTCAGCAATTTACATAACTGCACTTTGATGATATCATCTAAATGTGATTCTTCCTTTTTCTTTTGCTCAACCTGCCATGCTGCCAGAACAAGTGCTGTGTATTAACAGTAACAACAGGAGTGTTTACACACCACGAAGCCTGATCTCTGACCCTGTCAGTATGCATGAAGGTGGAGGTGTGATCCATTGGCTGGTGTGAAAAACATCAGACTCTGTCCTGTATTCTTTCACTTCTTCCCCCACCAGTGTTTATTCCGATGTGTGAGGCGACTGGAAATAATAGCAAAGTAATCAGTGTTAGATTAGATTACGTTATCAGCACATTTAACAGAGCTAAAACAAACCAAAAGCTGACAATTGGGACTACTGGTGGTGGGAAGAGTTTAATGGTGATAGACGCTAAATTACTGTACCAGCCAAAAGTGTGGGCGCACCATCCCATTGGAGGGAATAGGGAGGTTTTGCTGCTATTTCCCTGCAATATTATCTGAGTGGCATTCATCATGTGAAACGCTAACCTGCCTCACCTCACTCAAATCCGCCTTCTTAATCCTCCTGCCATGACCCATATTTCCTCTTTTCCTTTCCTTAATAGATCACATGTCTCTTTCCATTATTAATATGATAATTAGCAGCAGAGAAAAGGGGAGAGATCATGGCTAATAAGAAGAATAAATAACTGGGGGAAATGCAATTGGACTTTAATGAAAAGTCTGACTTCGCGGAGAGTGGGGGAATGATGAACGGAGATATCAGGTGAAGAGTGTGTGTGTGTATATCACACATAAATGAGAACAAAGCATGACCTCATGCTTTGCACTCATACACACATACATACAAGGCCCTTTTCTCTTTCATGAGCCTTTTCTCTGAAAATCTCTGCACTCCAGTGTATTCGTCCTTCATCTTTCCAGTGGTTGTGATAATATGGGAGATGACATTTACGCTGAGGTACGACCCCGAAACTCTCCACCATTTACGTCACTGTGGCGCCCGGGGGCAGGCACGTTGGTCTAAACATGTGCACATGTGACGCAGCGGTGAGGACGGGGTTAATTCCCGGCATTGTCGAGAGCGGAGAAACACCTGCAGGGAAGTCTGGATATAAAAGACAACAACTGGAGAGAAACCTACCTTTCAGACTCACTCCTCATGATAACATACACAGATGTCAACAGAACGTCGTTTCCCAGGTTACACATAGAGGCATGTAAGCACCTGCCTATTGGCTGGTTGCACCTAATATATACACGACAAATGCTCATCTCTGCTAATGTCCTCTCCTTTATTGCAGATCTTAAAAAACAAAAACCTCTAAAGGATCCATTTAACAGACTTTGCATGATGCTTCAACTCCTTGGAGGATGTTTTCGCCTCATTGCAAGACTCAAAATTGTAAAATATTCTAGATTGAAAACAGGTGTCTGTGTTTATACATAGGAGTACACATTCTGCTAAAGGCCGGACATCTTAAACATAGTCCAATAAATATTTCACTGCAGAGAGAGCGACGGCGTCTCCAAAGATAGTTTTATCTCGCAACATCAAAAGTCAGAACGTTAATCCCCGTTTAACCTTATAGACGTAATGTCTCCAGTGAGTGGAAATGTTAGGTTTTGTTACAAATGGACTTTCCAGCTCTTCACCCTGACCCGTAAAACCTGAAAAATCCAAAAGAGCTGCTGTTCACCTGGTCGACACTAGATGGCGACAGACAATCTGGTTTGGATTCTCTAAACAGTTCTTCACTCCCTTTCCTGTCAGGTTCACGGGGCCGGGCCTGAAGCGGCTGCACCCCGGCTCAGAGTCCCGGAGCAACAAGCCCCCCGAGCCGATCATCAGCCAAATCATAGACAAACTCAAGCACATCAACCAGGTGAGCTGAATGTGTGTTTCCGCTTAGAATTTGTGTGTGTTTACATTTCAGACCGGGTTAAATAAACTGTCTGTCCGCAACGCACGCACACACCCGCACGCTACCCGCTCCTCCTCTGCAGAGGTGTATAGTTTTACCCACCCATTATTTCTTCTTCTGGCCCTCATCTGAACATCGATTCCCTAAGCTGCTGCTGCGAGACTCCTGTGGGCGTCAGCGCAGGACAAGTGAAACATGTGAAATGAGGATACTGTGTGGTTCTCACATTCTACAGAAACTCCACAAGGAACCGGCTTTCAAGGTGTATCGAAACCTTGCTCTTTTTAAACAGGCTGTTGATAGAAAACATATGAATTGACTTTATTTCTCATCTGCACAGCCCCCCACCCTCCCAAAAAAAACTCTTATTAGACACAGACACGGCAACCAGAATGGGACACTTCTCCTGAGGGTGATGGGGATTGTTGTGACGGACAGGAATTATGTCTTCCATCCAGAGTAAGCCCCAGCTGTCGCCAAGGCCAAAGACTAATTTTTCCCCTGCTGCCGTCACCATGGAAACCACCTTTTGGAGTGGGCCGGCTCAGTGTGGAGATGCTTGCATGTAGGCTCGAAGTCAGCCGCCGTAGGTGGATGTATCAGCCCACAGATCTGTCCGAATTTCCTGGTTCCTGGTGGTTTACTACTTGTAGCTGTCGACACGTTGCACACACTCTGTCTTCCAGAGTTTAAGTGCGTTTGCATGTGTGTGTGTGCGTTTTTTCGTGAGTGCTGCAGGCCTGTCTCGGTGGATTACAATCCTTCTCTCCTGTTTAAACAACCTGGGAGATCTAAGCAGCAACTGTGGACCTTCCTCCACTCCCCCCTCTGACAACCATTGCTCCTCAAGAAATAATACACAGGGTTGAGGCTTGAGACTGTAATTTTCTCAATTACTTTTGCTGTATTACCTCACGCCTGCTGGAAGTGAGAAGAGCGAGACTTCAGCAGTGAGCGTTGGAAGTTTCCTCACCATCTGCCCTCTTTCTATAAAATTCCCCACACATGATTCACTCTATATCTGTCTCTCAGGTTTGTAAATGCCTTTAAAACTTAGCACCAGATATTTTATCAGCAGGCAAAATAGTAGTAGGATCACAAGGGCGCAGCAAGTGGTGATTGTAAAATCGCACGTCGTAAGACTTCCTTTGGGCTTTTTCTGTAAAGAGCTCTCAAATGTGTAACACCTTACTAGCTGAAGTGAAATTAACACAAGATGTTACAAGTTGAACCAGTGATGTTTGCATTTTTAACTATTTTTTATGTTCAATCTAACTTGTAATTGGATGTAACCTTCACATCTTACTTTTTTATCTTCCCTTTACTGTAACTGTGTGTTGATATACTATGTGACCTTGATATTTTGTCTACCTTTTAACTACTTTTGACTCATTCTTTTAATAGAGACATATGTTGTTATTGTATATAACCTTGATATGTTTAATTATTCTTTTTTCTTTACCAATAGCCTTACTAGAGAACAGGAGTTGGAAACTAATCATATATATAATCTCTGTATGTGAAACATCAGTTACTTCAACAAGCTGAAGTGATACAAATTGTTATAGTCCTTAGAAAAACAAATATAAATATCTTGTATTATCTAGTTTTAAATGATATTTCCAGTTGATACGTACTTGTCACTTAAGAACACAACAACATTGCTACCAAGATAAAGAATCATTCAGAAAGTTTGTAATCAAGTTAACTATCAACTGTTTACTATTTAATTATCAAAGCCACTTTATTTGGCAGTAAAACTACAAGTGTAGTTGGTCTGTAAACTGTGATGGATGCTTGGGCCATGTTCTAACTTGCTTTCTCTTCCAAATAACTTAAAGGCTAAGAGTTGTTGCTGTTTGATTACCCAATTGGACTTTTAGTGATCAAAAGTCTCAAGATCCCAACAATAAACTTGATGGGTACAAGTAATTGGATATAACTTGGTGTTATAGATGGATTGGCAAAACATGACAGTAAAACACAGGTTGTAATACACAGGAATTATCCTTCAATCTTGAAAATACAGGACATGTACACACTCATACACACTAATGTAATAAGCCTTTCAAAACTTCCTGCTCTGACAGGGACAAACATTCGTAACCAATATGATTAGAAGCAGGGCTGCTGCAGTCGGCATGGACTGTTTACCATGTGGATCAGGTTCCTGATAGGCTTTTGATGAGATTTCGCAAGAAAATGCAGTTTGGTGAAATAACTGAGCTCATTGTGTTACAGACATTCAAACAATCCCTCAGAATCATAGACACTGACTTTCTCTCTTTTGCTGTGCTACCTCAGGTCAGCTGTGACATCTGCCTGGTATCAGTGTGTGTGTGTGTGTTTGTGTGTGTGTGTGTGTGTGTGTGTGTGTTAAGATGCTCTCAATAACCCGGAACTCACCTCTGATTTTGCTGCCATACTATACTAATGGCATGGTACATGGACATTTATAGATTACTGATTGTGTTTACAAAACACCTGATCTTTATGCAGATTCACATGGGATCTTTTAATCCCATATCTGATGACTCTACCGACACATTTCTTCTTGAACTCTAACTTCCCTTTAGATCTTGACTTCAATGGGCTGGATTAACATCTGACAGAAGACTTACTGAGCTTGATTGCATATTTCATGTGCAATAAAACTGTTTATGACTCATAGCGGTGCTTTATTCTGTTTGTGCAGAAATCAAATTACACAAATATTTTTAGTACAAATCATCACTTTACCGGGGTGCACAAAATAACAGGAACACCCTACAATGTGATGCAATCCAATACAAAAGTCCAGCAATAGGCAATACGCCCTTAGCAAAGTTTACATAAAACATTCTTCGTTGAACCACTAACTTTCTGGTCACTTTTGAAGCTGATATATAATATTTTTGGCTATTATTATTCAGCCTGACTGTTGGTCTACCACCTGGATCCTCACTGAAATATCTGAACAATTATTGGATAGGTTACAACAAAATTCGACCCCTTTTCACTCCTAACAACCATGGTGATCCCTGACATCTACCAGATGAATTGGAACTATTTTGTACAGACAATCATGGTTCAGAGAGGATATATTTTACTGACTTTAATGATTTTGCCACACCATGATTCCCTGGGCCCAGTTGTTCAGAAATAATCTGATTGAATTTCAGATATTGGATTAGATCAAATCTTGAAGGGCGGTTCAAAAGAAAACAAAAAGGTTACTAAAATTGAATTATATCATGTAATCCAGCCTTGGTAATACCTCCATTTTGTGTTGTTCAATGTGTTGTTTGATGTACAGGCAGGTATTATGTTACACATTCCCTGTGGTTCCACTCGCAAGTAGTTTAAGGCATGCAAAGCCCCTTCAGAACTCAGCCAGAGGAGTGGAAAGATTGTCTCCTAATGTTATACCATCCTGTTGGCTGGTTTGGAACTCTCGCAATAAAATGCTTTTTCCCTTTTCCTCAGGATATTCTCACCATGGACAAACCCAGGTCATTTCACAATGTAGTGTGTCATAAGGTCAGCAGCAGCCACAAGTTGGATTTTGCAGCTGTGTCTCCCCTTTAGGCTGATGTTCTCCTGGTCCCACTCATGAGGTGCTTGAGTAAAGCCAACAATCAATATAGTATTGAGGATTTCCCACAAAATAAAAAATGTTTGCTTGTTCTGGGCAATCTGATCATCCTTTGGAAATGAAACACAGTGATTGACAGAGCTTTCAACAAATTACTCACAGTTGATTTGTCCTATTCTATAGTTTCACCAACAACTTGAAATTCCCAGGTACCTAGAAGTACAGAGCAACGAGACCTCATTTTTTCACAGAGAGACTGTGACTCCTTTGGGTTCTGCATTGAAGTTTTGTCCTAACAGGGTCTGCAATGTAGTTAATATCAGCATTCCCAAAGCGAAATCGAGCATACAGTTCCTCAGTGGTGTAGTGCTCCAGTGGTTTTATACGCTCAACATACACCCTTTGACGGTATCCTCTCCTACCAAAACAGTGGCGGTAATGGACAATACCTGCCATGTCAGTGCCCCTCTGTAAGTCCTCTGAGAATGGCTGAATGAGGCGGCTGTGTAATTGGTCTTTTCAAACAAACACCCACTACAATTAGCTGATGTGCTTTGGCTTGTGTTCAATTAAATCAATCATGCTGAAGGCCTATAAACTCTGTGCTCACTACACCAAAGAGGTGGAACCATGGACTCAAAGGGACCTAATTCCACTGTTACAGAAGCCCACGCACTGCTGGAGGGTGTTAGTCGCCATTATGCCTCAATAGTAGGAAGCTTAAATGCAACTAAGGGTGGAGGAGTGATGAACAAAAAGACAAAAAAACAAGGAGGAAACAAACTATTAGGAGAGGTGACTACACAGACATGGTTATGACATTATTGAAGGTGAAAACTTGCAAGTCCTGCAGGGGATTCAAGGTGTTGTAGGGGGTGGTGAGCCTACAATTGTAGAGGAAAGCGATCCAGTTCCTCTTAATGCAGAGGAGGCATTTATTCTGGATTATCCTGCCCTGTTATTGAGGAAGACAATGGATCCTCGCTGGTAGAGCTCATAGTTATTGACACAGGAGCTAAGAAAAATAAATGAAAGCATGCTCAGACATTTAAAGATGACGGATGATGCCTGTGAGTCACTTCTTACAGGAAGAGCAGAATGACTGATTTACAAATCATTCTTACTCAACTACAGCAAATCAAAGCTAGACATGACATCTGCTTTAAAAGTAGTCCTTCAAAAAGATGGTCTCTGAACATTCTTTTCTATTTTGCTAACATAGCCATCACCCATTTGGGGTGATCCAATCTGATGTTGTTTTGAAAAAATTGGCATAAAATGAAGATGTATTAAATCAACCTGAATATAAAACATTGGATGTACAAATATAAGAAGTTACCCCGGTATGATAGGTGATGCTATACCTATTTTAACTGGTGGCAACACCAAGAGACTTTGGGGATCTTGACTTTTCCTCCAATGCCACCAAGCCAAGATGGTTACATTTTATGTTTTGTGTGTCTCATTGTGACATGAAATTTTCCACTGTTATTCAGTGTAGGCTACAAATTTCAAATTTGCCTGGTCTGCTAACTTTCTGTGTGGAGTTTGCATGTTCTCCCCGTGTCTATGTGGGTTCTCTCCAGGTTCTCCAGCTTCTTCCCACAGTCAGAAAACATGCTGAGGTTAACTGGAGACTCTAAATTGCCCATAGGTGTGAGTGTTGTCTACAGCAGAACCCCCCGACCCTAATGAGGAATTAGTGGGTACAGAAAATGACTGACTTTGATAATCAAATACCTGTGATAACAATGATAACAATGCACAATGAGATAACACTTGTTTTTACTGCTAATTAGCAAATGGATGGATGCTAACATTCTAAACTAGGCTCCTTGCTAACAGTCAGTATTTCGCATTGTCATTGTGAGCATCAGAGCATGTTAGCATGCTGATGTCAGCATTGAGCTCAAAGTGCCGCTCTGTAAAGTCTCACACCAATAGATTCTGAAACCTGTTGTATTAAGCTCTTCTTGTTATATTTTATAACTATTTGTATGTCCTATATCAAACATATGAACATTAGCTACAAATTTGCTAAAGTAAAAACAAACATTTAATATCATATTTGATCAAACAGGCACAACCTTGAGCATGCTGTATAATCCTGCTAAATGTTAATTGACTATAAACGGTATTTCATGGCCTTTGAGCTGCCCGAGTCGGCATGTTGTAAACAACCTCTGAAGATACTGGAGAAAGTGATATTGTTTAGTTAAAGGTTGTTTTACAAGGTCTCTGCCTGCCTGCTCGACCACCAGCTCTGGATGCTGCATGGTTAAATAAAGCAAATGGATGTATTAACCATCTGATATGAGAGAGTTGAAGCCGCAACCGACATAATCACTTTCATCTGCCCTGTTTATGCAGTGTTTACGCGGACAGGCCAACAAGGAGATAGTATGTGTAATTCTTCTGGACGTGGACCAGCGGAGTGCCATGCTGATTAAAAACCGCAGTATTTCAGTCTCATGATGTTGTGTGTTGTCTTGTACAGTATGTTCAGAGCCAGAGGCTGGAGAATGTGTACGTTTCTGCCCTTTTATATGCATTCAGCTCCACATTCAGGACACGGGTCACTCACATTCTGGTCTTTATGAGTCCTGTAACGCTCTTTTATCCCGCTCACGGTTTCCTATTCAATGAACATTATTCTCCTTTTGGCTCAAACACTGAACACAATCAATGGTTCTTCCAGCTTGTACTGACCCAGTTTCTAAACCACAGTCCCAGCCCCCCCAGTATGTGAGACTATGTCATAAAATGTAGGGGCTACAGTACACTCTCCAACATCGAGGGGAACATGGGACCCCTCCAAAGAATCCACTTCCTTCCAACTTTAATCCCCCCGATGTTTGATTCCTCCACTCCTAAGTGCTCCGTGACGATCGCCCTGTGAAATGCAACTATGCGGAGGAAATGTGTCATTTCTCACGTTGTCAGCATTGATCAGAGTATCAGCAGATACGGAGACAGCCTGGCAGCGAGACCATTGCCTTTGTGCCTCTATGAGGCTAAACTAAACATTAGAAGGAAAAAAAAAAGCCTCAGAGCCAGTCGCCTCAGCTTATAAAACAACGTTTTCTCACGCCTAAAGCAGCTGATGTCATGACTGAGCCGTAGCCAATTTTAAAGTGAACTGTGCACTATAAATGGATGAAGAGAAATGGCTTTCTCCTTCAGTTATTGCTTCTCGACTTGGAATCTTTAAACAGTACAAGACTGCGAGGAGCCATGGACATTTTTGTGCATGCTTACACTGTGTAACAAATTCCTGTGTGAGGTCCTGTCTCTGTGTTTGTACCTTGTATAAGGAGTATGTCAAAGCTGATAAAGACAAGCGCGCATCAACACGCTTCCCTCGGCTGTGACGTCAAGTCGATGATATTCCGCGATGCCAGTCTGACAGGATTTGGTGTTCGGCTAATGACAAGTTCACTGTGTAACCGTGACAGCGTGTTAGCGCTTTCATTTTTGCGAAAACCGGACGAGTGAGTCCCTGCGTGGAGACGCATCTCGAGTTCGCAGTCTTAAATTAGAAAATAGTATTTTGATGATGTGTTCTTGTTCCGAGGAGATGAGTTTGTTTTTCTCAACATCTGTTTAACTTCCCAGAGTATCGGGTTTCTCCTCTGAACAACTAATCTCACAGGAGATGGTTGAGCTAGTGGCAAAATAGAGCAATTATGTGATTGGTCTTTGATTACAGAGCGTTTCCCACTCATTTGTCAGATGAGTTTGCCATTTGGAGGGTCAGACCTTGTGGGATTATCCTGACAGCCTCTTCTTGGCTATATGACACTCTTTGGAGAGATAAATTTGGAATGGATATGAAAGACTTCTTTGTTGAAGAATTTTATGAAACCCCCCAATTCTTTCATCTCATACTGTTAAATTTGTTGCCATTTGACGAACAGGCACATCTTTACATTGCAGGATTAAATTATTTTAGCACCTTATTGTAATGTTTTAACTTTTCTTCTGCCACCGTCCTCTATCTCCGTGTTCGTTGCCTGTCTTTCCATCTCTCCAGCTGTGCTGAGTTGTGTGTGACAGACTCCAGCTCTGTCGCCCTTCCCTCTTCCAACCCCCTCCCTCTCCTCCTCTCTTAAACCCCTAGATCCCCTCCTCTCCTCCCAGCTTCCCAGCCTAATTGAAGCCAGAACCTGGGAAAATCCTGCAGGTAGGACAGGAATCCAGGGTGGAAAATAAACCAGATCCCAAGCGGCACAAATTCCATCACGCAGTCTCACTTCCTACGAGGCACCAGAGCCTGGGCAGCGTGCGCTCGACACCTCATGCATGCTCACACAGAACATGCTTTCTAATATGGAACTCACAGACACACACACACTTAAAGATAGACTGTTTTTACCATGCGGTCTTACAGAAGTTAATCTTATACACACATAGTTAGTCATATAACCACAGCAGATATATTTCCAGCCCATATACAGCAGTGGCATACAGTATAAGCCTAGAAACGACTGTAACATAAAGCAACACTTCAAATACTGTTTGACATACAGATGGGTGACAAATTAAAGGAATAACCTGAATAAATGAGTGGAAAAACATAATGAATATAGATGCTTCTACACAGGTGTACAAATTAAGCATTTAAAAAACAGTCATGTTCTGCACCCTTTAAAAAATACTGCGTAGGCCCAATTGATTCTAATTTTGTATTTAGCTGTTCAAAAGAAAAAGATATGTCAGTCCATTTACATACACCGTTTAGGCGGAATATAGCTATACCCCTTTCAACTGGTGGCAATGAGGCCATTTCCAGCAGGAGCAACAACAATAGACTATTAAAAGATGGTGCATAAAGAGCACAATGAAGCTGTGTCTTAGTACATATCTTACATGGTGTCATAATTACACAATTAACATGTAAGATGTCTTCCTAAGCGTTCCATTATTTGTTTGCTGTTCCCGGGAACAATAACACGACCCTGAGAAAAAAATCTAGTAGCCCAACTCAGTCCGATTTTACACATACACGTTCATTTTTTAAATCCAACCATAGTGAGATTAACACAATAATTAGATTTTCTTGAGTGTCACGTAAACATACTGAGTGACTTTTGAAAGAGGATTCATTGTGGGGGCACGGACGGTAGGAGCTACAGTCATAAAGAGGGCTTCAATTGGCTTCAATATCACAAACGTGATGTTTGTATTTACATCTATAGGAAACATCAGTAAGGAGGGTCGTAACAGTTGATGACTGTGCATTAGTGTGATATGTAAGGAAACACAGAAGCGTAACACTTCCTCTGGTTTTTTAACATGGTTGGAGTAATAAAAAAAAGTAATCCAATCCATCTAATCCAATCAGTGACTGAGAATGCAGAACGTGTTCACACTGTGTCAACAAGAACAGTCCATCCACAATTACATAGAGAGGGATATTATAGTAGGCCTGCAGTGCATAAACCCCTCATTACAGAGATGAATGCACATTTGAGAGTTCACTGGTGCAAAAACCAGAGGCACTGGTCCTCAGAGATGTGGAAAAAAAAGACATAGTGAGATGAGTCATCTTTCATCATATTCTCTACAAGTGGGCAAGTGCATATGTGTCACTCAACAAGAGTAAAGGCTGGAATGCTTGACGCTTACTGTGAAGGGATCTGCTGGCTCCGTTATGTTGTGCGGAGCATGGTTTGGGTCCAATTGTCCCTTCAGCGGGAAGGGTCACTGCAAATCAGGACAAACTTATTCTGAGTGGTCACCTTTATCCTACAATGGACCATTTTTAACCTCATGGGAGTTGTCTTTGTGAGAATGACAACACTCCCATCTATAGGACATGAAGGCTCACTGAGTTATTTGATGAGCATGATGTGGGTCGTATGTTTTTGCCTTCACAGTCGTCAGATCTCAACCCTGTTGCTCACTTAGACCTGATTCATCATCATCAGACCAAGTGAGGTAAAATCATTTGGGAGAAGAGTGGTCGTCATCCCTCCTACAGAGTTCAGGTCATTGTAGAACCAATGCCAAGGCACATTGAAGCACATTTTGGCCCGAATCCTTAGGAAGACACTTCCTGCTGTTTTTTCCCTTTAGTTTGTTGCCATCTATATGTGGAGAAACACAGTGCATAATGTGTGTGATAATTACATGGGAGATATAATATGAGCTTCTTCATCACCGGGCCAGCATGCACTGGCCTCCTCCTACAGGGTGTGCTTACAATCAGACTAATAGACACCGTGGGGTGTGTGAGCATAGGCCTGCTGTTTTGTAAACTTACACTCGCTAACTTAGCCATTATGCTCACCCCAGTCAAAGAGGGTGACTTCTGTTTGATGTTATTTACTGAGGGGTTTCTGAAGCATTATTTAATATGCCCCCTCAGGGCCTTCGTCCTCTCGCCCTCCTAGTTTTTATGTATACGACTGCTCTGGAAGTGGAGCAGGAAAGAGGGCTGTTATGTCGCTATATTTGTGAGCAGGGATAAGCTTTTTTTTTTTTCTTTAAATGAAGTGTGACACCTGGTGTAAACCTCTAAGGAGCTGCAGGGCAACATGTGCAGCCAGAGTCGGTATCCCCTCGTCAGAGCACTGGACGCGTGTTATCCTTTAGTTTTCAGGGACCTTTCTGACTGCGTGGAACATTTAGGATTTGAGGATTTATCGGGATTTATGGTTCCTTAACTTTAGGAATCTTGACTACGAGATACCACCCCCTCCCCACACCTCCACACACACACCCACATGCCCCTCTCCCACCCCCGGCTTTCTTCCCTGCTGGCAGGGAGGTCAGACAGAGCATGTGAGGGCCCTTTTCCTCCCAATTAGTCTGCTTGCTAATGAGGCCCAACCTTCCCTTCTACCACTGCCACCCATTCCTCCTTACCTCCGTACCTCCACCTCTCCCTCCCTCAGCCTTGAGGCCCAAGTCGGGGTTGCCTCTCTCTCTCTCTCTCTCTCTCTCTCTGCCCACTCCGCCTCCTTGCTCCCACACCCCTACCACCCCACTGGGTGTAATTATCACGCAGCCGGCTTATAAAAATCCTGCTGCACAAGCCAGGGGCCCGGCTAACTACTTTTTTTTTTTTTTTTTTTTTTACCTTTGAGCATGTTGAAATCTCTTCATTTCTTTGCAGATTCATTACTTTCTCGGGCTGTCATGGAGCAGAGTTATGGACAGCTGAGTCTTCCTGCTGTGGTTTTCTGACCTGATCCACACATCCTGGGCTTGTTGTCACTGGGCACAGTCACATGTTACTCTGTAACAGAATTCCCCCCCCCCCCCCTCCAAGAGGTCAGAGGTCACACTTCCTGTTTCCTGTCTGCGCTAGGTCATCAGAGGGTCTCCCTGTGAGGGTCAGAGACCTCCTCTGTTCCTCCTCTGCCTTTTGTTTGGGGCAGCGGTGCTCTGGGGGGCACTGCCGAGTTGAGGCTCCTCTCTGAACCTGTCAAAGTGTTCGCACTCCCGAACTTTATCATTCCCTCACACGCTCCTCTGCTTTTTCATCTCTCCGGCCCTCCTGTACCCCTGTCAGGCCCTGGCAGTTCTTTCCCTCCGCATCTGTCTCGTTTTTTTCTCCCACTCCCGGCCTCTTGTCACGCCGTTCTTCCTGTGTCTCTGTTAACCAGAAGCTAATCTAGCCGACAGCGTTGCAGCTGCTCGCGGGCCCCCACGGCTCGCTGAAGCTTTGTGCAACCGCAGGCCGCTTCCCCCGGCCGAGCGTCCGCCAGCTCCCGGTAGGTGTGATCACGGGACAGGCAGAGACAGTCTGCTGATGTCGAAACGGAGGGTTTCTTAGCAGCACGTGACTCTGGGAACCGTGGCGATAACGTGTAAAGCAGACGAGCAGCAGACAAAAAGAGATTGTCTGAGGGGGTAATCTGATTTAGCAACCAGCGTCCTGTGCACGAATGGGACTTTTTAAACTATTAAACCCCATGCAGACAATCAGGCACATTCACAGACATAAGTCAAGATTTTCATTTGGTTAGCCTCAAAAAAAGATTGAAAATTGTTGTCATACCAGATATATTTAATACAAGAGGGAGTTAACCCCATGCATTCATGCGCCTCCTTGATCCGAGCTGCGTACATGTCTGGATAAACAGAGAGGACACTGTGTTTTAGTCCTCCAGAAGATGAACTGGCAACAATTTATTCAACTTTAAGACAGATTAGGTGTTTTCATTAGCTCTCAAAGATTTTCTACTAGGGGAACAAAGTCCCTGCCAACAAAATCTAAACATCCCTTCAGGTTTTAGTCCAAGCTACAGAAATCTGGAAATAGCCTTATGGGCTTAGTCAGAAAGGTGGAGTGGACACACGCCCAGTTTAACGCAGGGCTGGGGAGCTCCTTTTTTTTTCTTCTGTGTGTTCTGTTCCAACTGGAATTAACATCAGGAAATTAATCTTGTCTGCATTAACCGTCTGAGGCTGGGCTCCCGTTGCGTGACATACCCGACCGTGGACAGATAGAGGAAGACGAGGGGAGGGGGGTAAACAGAGAGAAGAATGAGAGAGCATAGGTCCCCCCCTCCTCTTTAAATTTAAGATTCAATAAAAGTTGAGTAATGAGTCGGGTAGAGTGGGTGGGACTGCAGGGCAGGGGCCGTGTCGTCCAAAATGCCGTTCTGCCTGTCAGCGGCGTGCTGAGGAGCTTTCCATGACTCACTCTGTGGAAAGTGCCTCCTGTCATTCCTCTGTCTGTCTCCCTCTCTCTATCTTCTTCAGCCTCGACTCTAGTGTCTCTCATTCATTCGAGCTCTCCTGCGTTTCCTCCTGGCTCCGTGCTCCAAACAGCACGTCTGCAAACTTGATACAAGTGCGGCAGCTCGGCGTACATGTGGGGATTAGGTGTAAGGAAAGTCCATTTCCTTCATTTATCAAGAAAAATAGTCTCCACTGAAGGGTCATGTGTTTGATTTCTGTAACTAACACAGTGACCCCGGGCTTTGGCCCCCACACTGCTTTGAAAAATATACAATCTACTTTACGATTTGTTTTTTTTATTTTTCATGCGCTGTTTTGGGAAATAGGACCCAATTAAAGCCCCCAACAAAGACTAATGACTAATACCAATAATAATAATGTCAGAAGTTTAAACGCACTTTATTTGAGACCATAAAAAGACAAAGATAACGTTGCACTTGGGAGCAGTTTCTTCATTACTATTAAAGTTAAAGGTCTAGAATAATGATAGCTTTGGCTGTCATTCCTACGGGTTATAAAAACACTGTAAGTTAATTGCTGAGATCTGGGAACAAAGCAAAACATTAGAAAAAAAAAAAAACAAGTTGAACAGTACAATTATTACACAACCTGTTTCACAGTGTACAGACTAACTTCCTTGTTCAACTTTAACTTTTTTTCTTGCTCCACTTTAAATTTGTTGAAGCAATATTGGCTTGTTCCAGGATTTCAGCATTTGCTTTGGTTTGTACAATATTATCATAAACTATAGAAAAGATGGCAAAACAAAAAAATATATATAATTATTTAATTAATTTTTTAAACTTGCATTTAACACATCATATTGTCAAAGTGTAAAGTTATTATGGTTAATGTGTAATCAACCAGGTAGCTGCTATTCTATACTTCAATACACAAATAAATATACCAGTAAATGTCCATATTTATTTAATTAGACATTTAATTAATTCATAAAATTAATTTGTGTATTATTTTTCCATTTATTTAACCTTCCAAGTTATTTATTAATTTATTGATTTTAGAATGTATGTATTTATTTATGTATTCGTTCCCCCATTTATTTTCTCCTCAATATATAAAATGGAAAATACAGTTGGAATTTAAATAAATTCATGTGCAAAGGGGAAATAATCCACAAATAATAGGAAATAAATATGAGTAAATTAAATGCATTCATTTTAAATTATGCCAGTACTCTATACACATGGTTCTACATTCCGTCATTGTGGAATTCTAGTAAAAAATAAATTATTCCTCTTTTTTCTGGGGCACCTCTTCAAGGACCCCTGGGGGTCCCCAGAACCACTGCCATATATCACAGAGAAATTTCAGCAGATTATGAAGGTATATATAAATATACACTGCCCAAGACTAATATGTATGAATGTTATATTCTGTTCTGATAGACATTGTTTTGGTCAACTCCTGAGAAAAAGATCTCTTTCTTTAGCTGAAAAAAGCTTCACTTTGTTCTCTAGTCTGTTGCTCATTTTGTCTGTCGGTGGGTTTTTAGCTGTTCAGCAGCTTCAAACTATGTTGAAGAGACCAAAATAGTAGGTTGCCAGCTGAAGAAACAAAACAATGAGCTGAAAGACACTCACATTCTCAGCCTAGATGAGGAGAACTGCAAAGTCGGGTTGTTATTTCCAGCGGATTTGTCACTACAAGCATCACTTTTAACATGTATTTTTTATTATTATTATTATTATTACTGTCCAATATGAAGACGGCACTGATTACAGCAACATAACTGCAGCGTGAATGGAGAAAACCCAGAAAATCCGTCAGCAAATTAGTAAGCATCCGACTCAAAGCAATTATAGAAGGCATCAACATCATGGTGAAACCGTGGCTTTTGTGTTTATACGGTAAGCAGCCTGTTTGGGAACTTAAGCCTCAAATTCTGTAGATTAGATTTGTAGACAAGATGTGTTGAGGCATTGATAGAAACATTCAGCGGATTCCGTCTGGGCCGAGTCATGAGCAGCATGTCCAGACACGTCCTGTGCGTGGAGAGGAGGACATAACACAGGGCCTGATCCCAATCACACACTGTCAAGAAACCCCTTTTTTTTCTCTGTATGCTTTCTGCCTTCATTACTCATCCGCCGCCTGTTTCAACTCCTAACATCACTCATTCATTTCAACACAACCTCTATTAATACTATCGGTTTACAAGTTTCATTTTGCCCCTTTTTTTTCCCTGTGTGTCATTTACAGTGAAATAACAGTCAGGATCATAACGCTAACTCATGTAAGAGAAAAAAAACACAGCTGATGAGCAGTGAGAGCAGGTTGATTTCTCTCAGCACAGGTCAACCAGTGGCTGGGCTCGAGGCTCAGTCGCAGCTGTCGTGTCGAACACTGACCCTGTGTGGAGTTCATGTCATGTGTGGGAGGCAGTGACAGACTTGCGGTTTCTGTGTCTCTGTCTGAGCCGGCCTGCATTGAGCAATCCGCCACATGTTTGGGCTTTGTGTGTAGCCTTTGAGCCCGTGTTTCCTTGGTGTGTGACTCGTGCTTTTGTGTTGAAGGGAGGTGAACCCTGTGGCCTGCGGGATGCCTATAGCTGCGCTGATTACACGTTGTGTATGTCCAGCTGTCTGTCGAAAAGGCTCCCGACGCAGCTCACACAACAGAAGAGAGGAGAGAGAGCGAGAGGGCAAGGTTTTCCTCTCTTAATGGTAAACATACTGAGAATTTCTCCAAAAAAAATGGCTATTTTATTTGTTTCCTCCCTACTTCCTTTTGCTTTGGGGTTTTTATTTTTTTTTATTTTTTTTTTTGTTTAATTGCAGAAGATTCCAGCCCAGAACGACTTGAGGTTTCTCCCTCTTGTGGTAAATCTGGCCGCTCTTGTCGGATCGCGCTGTGGCTCGGCCTTTGCCAAAAGCGCAGCGTCACTTTCGACACAAACACGCATCCCACCCCTCCCTGCTACCGCAGCCGTGGCAGAGGCAGGCACCCAGCAGGGAGAAGCCAAAGCACCCAGGCCACATGAGGCTCAGAGAGAGTCGGGGCGGGGGGGATACTGCCCTGCTACCCCTCACTGCTCTCTGGCTCAGTGTCAGGCCACGGCTTTATTTCTCTTTTGATTCCTAAAAAAAAGTTTTTACTCTCATCTTCTGTTCATGTGCTGCAATTCATAGCCGGTATGTCGTTATTCCCACTTCCCTTACATGTGGGACTGAAATTTGAATTCCAAACCATTCAAATGCTGCTGCTGTTTTTCTTTTCCTGTTAACATCAGTACATAGTAGAGCTGAACGATTTTATGACAGAATTGAATCGTGATTTTTCGATTTCATCCACGATTTTATTCTAAATCAAGTTACATCATACCAATAAAACAATAAATGCCATAACTCTAATATGAAAATGAAAAATGAATGTAGTTATGTTTCTTAACAAGAAACATGCTATACATAGGCTACATCAGGTGCTTGAGCGACAGCAGTTGTAAAACTGAAGAACTAAAAGAGCGGTCTATCTCTTAATTAAATAAAAAACACTTTTTAACTTAAAGTAGAGCAAAAAAAGTCTTATAACTTAAAGTAGTGAAGGTCAGTGAGGCATCACGTGTAAGAAAACCTGGGTTAGGAAAACAGCAAAAAAAATCGCATTGCCTGAAATCGTGGTGTTCATCTAAGATGAGAGCTGGTTGAGGCCTAGTATCTAGTGAGTCAGAGGACAGCGAGTCTGTTTCTGTGTCGAGGAGCGTCGGTGTGTGTGCGCTGGCAGGTGGTGAGCTGCACATGGCCGCGTTCACACACACTCAGCTCCAACCCAGCGAACAACAGTTGCTGTCAATGTTTTTTTTCCCTTTGCCTCTCATACCTTTTTTTAGGTTTTGTTCTAAAATACCCCCTAAACCACATCCCCCCCCCACCCCCTCCCCTCCTGCTTTACAAGTGTTTGTTTGCCATTTAATTGGTGCGCCGGGCGCCCCTCCCCATCCCAAAGTCCGACCGAGTTGCCGGGATACGACCCATGAGAAGGAATGTCAGGACCTCAGTAAATCTGTGGAGGACTCCGGCAATTGCAGGCAAACACGATTCTGTCTGTAACAAAGCGCTCCAGTACATTAAACGGCCATTCATCACGGGGCCGGTTTGTTTCTCAGAGACAACGGGGGCGGTTTAATGTGACACCTGAGGGCTCTCGCTCTCTCTCAACAGGTGGCGCTTTGCTAGGCTGCCTCAGACGAGTCTGAATGTTCCCGAGGCTCGGCCGCGCCGGTCTGTGAGGTACTGTTTGTCCATCCCTCGGCCTAAGTGACCAGGCTTTTAGAAATGTTGTGGTCATCGGTCCTGTATGGCCTCAATGTTGGGAAATGAATGGAGGTTTGTTGGGCAGCCACGCTTGGAATAAGGTGATGTGTGTTCCCTCTCTACGCTTTTTTTTATGGGTTTATGTCACTTGTAAAAACCCAGGTTGACTGGTTTGCATACGCAGCCGTAGAGAACAGGGTTGTTTATCTTCTGACTGACGTAATTCTGCGATTAGCTCTGGGTTTTATACGTCTCTCTCTCTCTCCACACACACATCCTGGGCAGACGTCGCCGCTGACCTGAGACGAGGCCCATATGAACTCAATTTTCTCCCACAGACAAGCCAAAGCAACTAAAACAACAACAACAACAACAAAACGGTATGCTGACGTATGCAGATGGGAAGGAAATCAATAAAAAAACAACCAAGGAGAGCAGAGCAGCGAGATGAAAGGGGCCTCGGAGGGCAGGCGGCTGGAATTTAGCACATCTGTTACCTTGGCAGGGCTCTCAATCATGTGTGATGTTGTGGAGTCTGAAAGATGGTCGAACAGCAGCCATGCAGGTTGTCTCCCAGCTTGCTCACATGTTTTTCACCAGTAGATACAAGACGGGGAAAAAAAAGTGTTTTTCTCTCTCTCTCTCTACGTCGCTTCAAAGCATTGCATTAAAAGTTCCCTTCTTTCATGTTGTCACGTTTTAATTTTGTGTAATTAAATGTATAAACTTAGTTATTTCCTTTTCTTTTTAAATTCGGTCAAGAGGAATTCAAAGATTTTTTTTTAATGAAACTGCTTCACAGGCTCTTGGACATTCTCTGTATTATTCATGAGCTGATTAGTTCGCTACAGATCTTAATAAACACTTGTGGTATGTGTCGTACAATTTATTATGAGCTTCTGTAGCTCGCTTGGGAAAATGTCTGAGTTGAGCAACAACAACTGCTTTTATAGCCTCAAACTGCATCGAGATACTGAGAGATTGTGTTTCTGGTATAAAATCCTCCATGTCTTGCTTGTTTCAGATCCTCCGCTGCCTGTATGATACTCCATAATCCCGGCATAACAAACATTAATTCTTCGTCATCTTCCGTGCAGCTTTCTCATTTTAGATCTCCGGGGCCTTGATGTCCACTTGGGCAGAGTGTGTTATGTGGTGTTATTGTATCCCTGTTGCCCCGGGACAACCACTCAAGACAATGCTGTTTGCCAGTAACAACACAATCGCACCGGTCTGCTTGCACCGCTGTTTCTTTTTCTACCAGCAAATTACATGGAGCCACGGCCGCAGCCCTTTGAGTGAATCACGTTTGGACAGAAATAACAAAAACTGGCACAGATAAGCAAACTGTTTTCCCGCCTGGTGATTATAATTAGAGTTTGGTAAATACCAGTGTTTTTAGATGTCACAGTGTTTGTCTGGAATTCCCCCCATACTGTTATAATCATATAGCGGGAGCTCGGATCAAGAGACACCCTTATTTATTTTCACAGCTTCGTTAAACCATTAATGCACAGGCACATGCCCGCGGTGATTCATAGAGAGGCCGTGGAGGGCGGGGTGTTTTACTCCGTTACCTTTAACCACTTCCTGTTTGTTTCACAGCTGCTGCGGCACGTGACGGTGTCCGAGAAGCGCTGGAGGGCCCGCTCGCGGGGCGGAGGGGAAGCGGACGGGTGGAGCGACGACGGGGACGAGGGATTCGAGAGCGGCGACTGCGACGACGAGGACGAGTGCACCGGCGTGTCCGGGCTGGGGCCGCCGCCGAGACGCAAGCGGTTACGCATCTTCGCAGGTTAGACCCATGAATGTAATGTAAAACCTGGACAGGGTACCGCTTCTCAGCAGGTACGACGATTTGTCCCCCAGTGGCCGCTCGTGGTACTGCAACAAAAAAAATCCCACGCGACCCGAAAAGCATTTTTCCCATAGACCGCGATAGTAAAAGAGAAGCCGATAAAACTGTTGACAGGACACCCCCAACTATAACTGTTAATTACAAATCTTCGTATTCCAAGTTATGGAATACGACTCCGTCAAAAACCTTTCTAACGACCAGAAAAGCTCTGGAAAAGTCTGTTTCCAGCGTGACGTCACAGCTGTGTGACGCAGCATGGTCGTGCTGTGTCTCAGGAGCGAGGACATTTTTTTTTTCATTAATTTATTTTTTTTATCATGGGAGGTCACTCTACTGATCAGTCTCTATAGGACACATAGCACGGAAATAAACCCAGAAGGCAGGGACTTTTTTTGGCGTATACGCCAGGCGAGCAACTTCCACTGAAACGAGTGGAGGCCATTTTTCAGTCCGGTATCCAGTTGTATAATACGTCCATGGTTGCGGTCTAACCATGGACGTATTATACAACTGGATGTGGCAAGTATCCACGCTGGCTCTCGAAATTAACTTTAACTGCAACTTCTGTGGTCTCCAAATGAGGAGCTGTGTCCGCATTGATAACTTGAAATTACCTTAAATTGCATTCATGACACAGGCTGTGCAAAAAACGTCGTCCGCAAGCTATTACGTTGTCTTTTGGGATTTTTTTTTTTTTGCGAACAAAATTGGAGCCATTTGGTTTAAAACTGGTATGTGCGTGAAGAGTTTGAGAGAGCAATCACCGTCAAAACACAAGGGCACAGCAGAGAGGTGTTTACATGACTACTGTACATGTTGACACCACCGTGACACTATGCAGCGGGAGACGTGAGACTTCCTCAGGTAGCCGCCTCACCTCGACCCCTCGACCTCCCTGGCCGTCGACCCCACCCCCCTCGGAAAAAAACGTCAGGCGCGCTCTCTCTGGAAGCCAAACAAAGAACAAATGAGGCTACAAACTGTTCGGAGAAAAGAAACCAAACAGAAGAAAGAGGGAGAAAACAGCCAGGGAGCAGAAAACAAGAGGGGCTCGATACGCCGACACAAAGCCGGCGCAGCTGAGCAAACACGGCGGTGGGAGTAGTCCTCCTGTCGGGGATGTTGTGGCAGAGATTTGGGTTCGCTGGGCAGGGAGCGGAGGCAGGAACCCGGGGTTAACGCAGGAATCTTACAGGGCCATCACTTCCAGCAGGCTGGGCCGTGAGAGACTGATGCCCTCTCTGGGTCGCTCCTGTTAGCCCGGCTCTACAGTTCTGCTCCAACACACAGTCATTATACTGTCTCTCCTTTCCTACGAGCTGCTGAAGGTTGACACAGTGGGAAATTAAAGCTCCCGTTATAGTCTGACCTCCACTTCAATCTCAGTGTCCTCTTAATGTTCCCCCATCGGTGCTGCGAAGTATATGAGCGTATGTGTATGTTTGCGTAAATGTGTGAGTGCGTGTGTGTGTGAGTCTGCAAGCACACATACGCCTGTTTGTGCCTGTTTGTACGTGAGCCATTAATGTTTGCAGACCTTGGAGAGTCCCTGCTCATTGGCAGATACACAGATAGCCCCTGATAGCCTGTGATGACCCCGCAAAACGCTGACCTAGCACGGCCACTCGACCCGTTTTGGTCAAACAGGGACCCCGGGGGTTCAAAGGTCAAATTTGCAGAGCACGGAGGCCTAATGGGCTGTCTGTCTGTGCTCTGGTGCTGCAAGATGGACGAGGCAGATCTGGTCTCACAAAGCTCGGAGTGTGTGTGTGTGTATGTGCACGCACACGCAAAGGTGAGAGAAGCAATGACAGCAAGGTGCAGACAGCACAGAGGCAGCGCTGGACCTCCGTACAGACCAGCTGTCAAACCACAAGAGGATGTTGCCAAACTCGGATAATGATTGATTGTCTGCATCCTAAAGCACAGACTCCATAACCTTCTGATCACTATTGCCACACAGGCACACATGCACACAACACACAAAAGCACGCACACACACACTTCCCCTCCCAACTGATCAAACTCCACGCCACACATTCCCCAGAGCATTCCAGGCCAGAGGAGCTATTCCAGGACAGAGGACCCCCCCTCCCCCTCCAAAGCCAGACACAAGCAGCCAGGCCAGGCGCACCAGAGTCTCAGATCTCTCCGTACTGTGACCCGTCTGGTAATGTGTCACTTGACGCCACCATTTCTGATACGGGAATTAATTCAGGGATCTGAATTTCTCACCATATATATATATATATTTTTTTTTGGCTTAAAATGACCTGCATCAAATCCTGTAGACCACGGTTACACCGGCGATAATCAGTTGACACTTCACACATGTGATAATGATCAGATGAGCATATGATTTGATTTAATCACATGATCCGCTACAAACACATTTTCAGCTGCGTGAATGTCTTTATTGCGCAATTAAAAGTATTAACCATACAGAACGAATAGTCCGAAAATTCACACAGACAATCATGGGGAAATTAAAACCTTTCAACTCATTTGAGAAAAATAAATCCAAAATTATTCATATATTATACAGATACATATTATATAACTGCATATATGTGTCTGTACATTACTATACACTCTGTGTACTATCTGTAGCTGGTAATGAGGGCTCACCTGTGATTCTGAGCTTTCATGCGCACCTGGCCTCATGCTATACGAGAAACAATGAACCCGCTGCCATCTGCACCCAAACCTGCTCACAGGGTTACCTCAAAGCGTCTCATCATTCCATCGTACGCACTTCATCTGTTCTTCCCGCTGTCACTTCAGATTTCTCCTGAAATGTTTCAGAATAAAGCCTCGCAAAACGCTAACAGATACCGAGCACTTTGTTACATAAATCATTAACATGACTTGTGAGAGTGAAAACCTGCCAGTGACCTGAATTCTTTCCAGCTGAGATCCAGCGCTTGATGTTTCGTGAAATAAAGGCGGCAAAATAGAGTAAATCACTGCGCCGCCGATCTCAGGGTAATGTCTCTATATTCACATTGACGTGAAGTGGAATCGATCCACAGAAATGTCTCTTTCGAGCAGGGGGTTGACCTCTCAATTCAGAACCACTTATGTGGGACGGGTAAGAGTCTGCTAGACTCAATAACTTGTTAAAGTTCAGTTTTTGATGCTGTTTTGTAACTGTCAGCAGTCTGAGAGCCAACGGTTGGTGGGCTCTGCCACGGCTGAGCAGTCCAGAGCTCTGCCTTGTCTGTTTTCTCGCTGAGCTGGACGGGCCTTTAGCTCAGCAGGCTCCGCCTGAATAGACCTCTTGTTATGGTCCGGCGCTCAGACGTTCGGTCACCGCGAGCACCCCGAAGAAAGGCTGTTCTTTTGGAAGCGCTTGAGCATTTTTTTTTTTTTTTATCAGCGCCAGGGGTTAGCAAAATACAACGTAGAAATATTCCTGTAATGTGAAACACGCGGCTTACGATGAGAGGCCGGGCCCGGGCTCACCTTTCAGGTCTGCTACAAATTTTCGAGGCTGGAACAAAGGGGTGAGTAAAAAGAAAGAAGAAGGTGCTGAAAGAATGTGGCGAACGAGCCGAAAGAGACAAAAACACCTTTGATAAATCTAAAGGTTGATACACTGGGAAACCTAAACATTCTTTACTCTGTATGCGGGTGGAATTAACAGCCGTACGTGCTGCCAGTACGAGGGCCGGGCATGTTAATTAACTGCAGCTGTGACCCCTGAACCCCGGCACCTGATAGGTGAGTTCCATGGCGCCGGCCCTCCACAGTAGTAGTTTGCCGCGTCAAAGCAGCCGCGATCCAGACACTGTTGAAATTAGCTGCGGCGGCTCAGGATGCATCCACCATATATATGTTTCCTCCTTGTTTAAGCTCCATATAGTTTCACAGACATGATTATGTTGAGCTGCCGCACCCGTGTATGTCCTCCCAAATGAATCGTCTTCCACATGTGGCCGCCAGGTAGCGGGCCCGCGTGCCACAGGTTCGCGTGAGACACGGGGGGGGGGGGGGGGGGGACGGAATCAGGCAGCGGTGCAGATGTGCGAGGAGGAGTGCAGGTGGAGGACGGACGGGGGATCTGGGTGCCCACATGGTCTGAGCTCTTCCACGGTTTTCATCAGCGAGCAGAGCCAGATCGTGCTGAGGCACAAAAACACGCAGGCTTAACCAAAGTATCAGTGTTTGAGGCCAACCCCCATCAGGACTGAATCATCTGCTGCTTGGATGTACAATAAAACACATGGGGGAGACAGTTGAGTCCATTTCGCATTAAACGTTCTGTCAAATCCAGAGATCAGAGCGGAGTCACATGACCTGGACGCAAGTCTGGCATTAATTATGTTTATTCACTTGACCCCAACTCTAAAGGAGCGTCACATGTTACAATAAGTTTGACTATTGTCTTTATGTCCACCTGTTTGGTCCAGACTGGAATATATTGGATGGAATTCCATCCAATTTTGTGTCGGCAAAGCCGACCTGCACTTTGATTTAGCAAATACCTGCAAAACATTCCCATCAGCCTCAACTGTTCTTTGAGTTTAGTCTCCGTATGCTTCACAAGGCCTCTAATGATTTTATGACGCCTGAAAATAGCCAGAAACATTACAGCCAAAAAACAAATCCAAAATAATTCTACAGGGCGCTGCGTAGCTCTGGTTGAGCTGCCACTCAAAAATCTAGATCCAGCAGTAGAGCCCCAGGCTATCTCTCTTTTATATACAGGTTTGGAAGTGATCAACTAAAGCCTGACACCTGTAGGCTTTACTTAATTCATGTTCATTGCTGCGGACAAGCTGTAAGTTGTTAACCCTGAAAACTTTGATCCCTGAAAACTTTTTTTTCTGTTTTTTTTTTTTTTTAACCTAAACGTTTTTCTTTTTTTCACCTCTGGAAGATTACGGTGTTCATTTGTACCATTTAAGGTTATTCACTCAGTGAAACGCTTGCATTTCAATAAAAAACTGGAAATATGGAGATTGATTATCATGATAAAATATGGTTTTCCACCAGTGATCCTCTGTGTTGCTATGAAACGGCTTAATTATGATTTATTTTTGATGCACGGCTTAAGGCATACCACAGCTACAAATCAAAAATATTCTTTCCATAAGCCCGCTGCACTCATCCCTGGCCAAAATGATCATGCCTTGGACTAAAATCTGTTTATTTTCAGGAAGATTAATGGGGAACTTCAAGCAGTGAGTGCTTTCCATAATGAATATATGATTGTGGAGTGAAAGCATGGGGTAGAAGAGGTGTGGAAAGGCTGTGATGGGTGGTGGTAGCGGTGGAGAGGCTGATAATGCGTCACGCGATGGAAGTGTTCTGACCCGATGTTCTCCACCTCCGTCCCTCCTTGAGCTTATAAACAACCTCTTGTAAACTCAGCCAATCCTCCTCCTTCCCCACCTTCTCCACGCCCCTCACAAAAATAATGAAGCTTGCCACCATCTGTGTAAACAGGCCCGGGCCGGTGTGAGCTGCAGTCGCGCCTCTCTCTCCCTCCCCGGTTCCTACGGCCACAAGGCCCCATGTGTCCCCGGGTCTGGGGCAGAGCGCGGTGGCAGTGAAGGCAAAGATGGGAAGCGGAGAGATGGGAAAAGAGGGAGGAGAGGAACAGGGGGATGAAGTTACCCTCTCGTCGGACCCTTGTTGGTCTTCCGCCACGGAGCTTTCTCAAATCAATCTGGGGATAAAACCCTTAAGATTAACCAGACGGCAGGAAGAAGAGCCCTGGCTTTAATTTCTGTGGATACAAGCGCGGGGCCGAGCGGGTTCTCATCATCTGCGCAAGGGGGGCCCACCGGCGTTTGATTCATTTCGTAGGCCCGTGCATTTTTTTCCCCCTCTGTGTTTGTGTGTGCCTCTCGGAAAAGCGTTTGTTTGCTCAAGAGCTTTATTTACATTCACAGGCACTTTTGGACGCACTAAATTGATTCCAGGCCCGTTCCTGGGTCGTGTCCATCAGCTCAGCCACAGTCCACAAACACTCCGCACACAGCGGGACCATTCTCGCAGGCTCTCGAGGCTCCGCTGCTGGGCCTGCCACACAGTGACACACAGCAGCCATTTTGTGGGAAACGTCTTAAAAGCCTCGTTGAGGGTTTGGGCGGTTTTTGCATTTTACACGTTTTAACCCTCTGCTCTCACCTTGCTCCGTCCACACGGCCTATTTCTTTCTTTCTATCTTTCTTTCTTTTTTTCCCTCCCTCCCTCTAGCTCTCGCTCTTGTTTTTCCAGCCCTCAAAAGTGATGCAGTGAACATCGCAGGAGTCCCGCTGTGGATAGACTCCGAGCTGTTGGGGAGGAAACCGCAGAACAACCACTAAAAAAAAAGGGTCTTGGATAGATAGCGCAAGTGCTCGACAGGAGCTCTTTGTGTGTACAGTCGGGCAAATTGTCACTCTTGGCCACGTTTCTCGTCTGCCCCTTCCATGACAGGAATGTAGGGCGAATTCTGCGTGTTTGCTGGCAAGGATGGTTGCACAACAAACATACGTCTCAATCTGCCAGCGAGTTCCTCCTCCGGAATGACTGGCTGGGCCCAGGAGGAGAAGTGTAAACAGATCTATGTGGGATGTCAGCTTCCCTCCTTTATTATGAGATAAAGATAGTATCCTGAGAATGTCTTCCCTGACCACGACCCCCCCACCCCCGCACCCAGGGCAAGATTCGAGCGCTGACCCATCGGTCGTCAGCTCGGCTCCGTACGCGGCCGCTCCTGCCTCCTTCTGATAAGAACGGCCATTGTCCCGTCCCTCCAGAAACGGCCCTCACCGGCACTCCCTCAACCTCTGACCCTCCGTCAGCAGCGAGCTTCCGAAGGAGGGTTACAGGCCTTCTCTGTGAGCGGCAGAGTTCCCCGCCCCGAGCGAGCCCCTTTGCCCTCAGCGCAGAATCAACTCTTTGTACGTTTGATTTGTTATGGGGTTTTTTTTTTGGTTGTTTTTTTTTTTTTTTTTTTTTTTTTTTGCCGCTCACTCTTTCCGTCTTCACAAGCTCTGGTGCCGGCCACTACCAGGAATTTATGCCTCCGTTTGGAACTTTTATTTCTCTCCGAGCTCCCTCTCTTTTCTCCTTTCTACAATCATATTAGCTGTTACTGGAAGTGAGGTCTATAAATAACATCGGAGTAAATCTAATTTGTATGGCGCGGGGATGGGAGAGGCCAACGGGTGCAGTGCACACCGGTCCCCTCACCGACACCACCTTCTGTTTTTCGAACCATGTTAATTAATCGGTGTTGACTTGCGTTTGTCCCGCAATAGCTATGATTTAGAACGTGTCTTTAGGGTTTCCCTTTTTGGCAGCTGGGTGTATTCCTTTCTTATCAGAGTAAACCCATGCAAAGATCTGTTTGTCTCTTTTAGTCAAATGTTTTTTAAAATCTTTTCTAAACTCCATTACCTCTGTTTATGCCCTGTCGTTTTTGGCATCGCATCTCTGTGTCTTACTCTCTTGCCCTCTGTGTGGGAGGGTCCCTCAGCCTAGAATAACAGTGAGTGTTGTGGAGGTTGTGAGGCCAGAGCAGCTCAGAGAGCGGTGCTGTTGCAAACGCCCGGGGCAGGGCCTCCTCTGGGCGTCCCGTTTGTCTTGGCCCGACATTCCCAGCCTCTCCGAGCGCCCCTGTGGTCGGCCTGTGGGTGTGGATGCAGACGGTCACATTCCCGCCAGCCCATGGACAGAAGCATCCCGCGCCGCTCCCTCGGTTCCTTCCCAGCTCTCAATCAGCAATGTCCCGAGACAAACAGCCCTGACCAAGTCAGAGGAGTAACAGAATGTGAGCGGAGCATTGCAAAACAAGCCAATAATCACAGTCCAGTTCCTTATCTCTTGCCCTCCGCCAGATAAGAGCCGCTCAGTCAATCGAGCAGCTCCTATCATGTTTTTGCAGGAGCATTGTCTTCATGTTGTGGTCACGGCTATAAGGGTAGCTCCGAAAAAAAAAAAAAGAGAGACACATACACAAACACACACACATGGGCACCTACCGAATTATGAATTTGCTGAGTGTAATATCCAAGTGAATAGTTTTCTCTGCCGAGATGAGACGGGTGATAAAATATTTGCTTTACCTCCGAAACCATAATATCTTTTAAGCTGTTGAATCTTGAAAACCTAGATCAAATTTGACCAGCCTAGGTGCGTTATGTGCACACGGCATCTGCCAAAGTAGCAGCAATCTAAACCATCTCTCCAGTTTCATAAGAAGCACCTGTGTTTGGAGACTTAACATTCCACATACTTATCTGACCAAAAAAAAAGGCCTTTGTGCATAGCACACATGTACTGAATAAACTGTACTGGACCATGAAGGTACACACTTGGAGAGGGGTTGTAATAACGTGTCAACCGGCCGCCGATGTTCACCGGTACCCAGAGGTGATTCGGAGCTGGCGTTTAAGGGAGATGTTTACTAGAGACGCAAGGACAGCGCAAATGAACCATTTCCTGTGATTTTCCGTGTCCTATAATCATCACCTGTAGTTGTGCTGTGAATGCGCAGGTGAATGCCTTCCACTCACTGGTGCAATTCTTCTACATAGTTTGCTTGTTGTGACAACTGCAAACTGTAAACGAGAAGCCTGGGGGCCCCGAGGACTGTTGAAAACAAAAACTCCAGACTCTCTCCCCCTCTCCCCACCAACCCTGTTTCCCTTCGCACAGACAGAAACATACACCACCCAAACATCTATACACACATATACACACGCACACACTTCGGCCACTGTTTGACCTGCTTGGGGGATCCGAAGAAACAGCCCCCCCCCCACCGAATGCCTGAATTTATTCGCCCGTTCGGAATGGTCACTGAAGAACACATGAAGCTACAGCCCGGCTGTTGACTTGCATGTGACTTCCCTTCTTACTGCGCCGCCTTAGCATAACCAATCAATGGCCGGACTGTTGACCTCTCCCCTGGGTTGTAACTCGAGCTCGTAAGGCTGAGATTAAGCTAGCGGCCGTACACTATCAAGGTGGCATCCTTTTGAGGAGTGATAGTTTCCAAAATGGAAGCTTTGAATTGAGGAGCAGAGGGAGGGGTCTGTGCTGCTGGAAACCATGAAGGGCCCACGCTGGTCACATTAATCACAGTTGGGATTGTGGCTCTATTTATAGCCAGGAGTTATCCATCTATTTGGCTAATTGTCCCAGCCTGTCCTCTGTCCTGGCTCCCTAAAAGGCCACGAAAAGGAGAAGAGGAAAAAAAGGTTGAATCTATTGGTTGTGGGTCTTCTCTCTGTGTTTTTTCACTCAGACTATACATTGCTACACACACACATGGGGGCACAGGTGTTCATCACTAATTATACCAGGATATTATTAGTCCCGGCCCTGCGTAGGAGTACAGGGGATCTAAGTTTGCATAGTGTTCAGTCCCCATTGGGCTGTTTTTAAAGCCTGCAGAACAAGGCCCCTCTGTGGTTGTGCTCATGTCAAAGTGTTTAAACTAGCAAGAAAGACCCTTTTTTCCCCCTGTTTGAGGGATTTTTTTCACAGCCTGAGACTTTTTCACCGCGCACACTCACATTATTGCCGTTGTAAAGCACACCAACACAATGCTCTCTACCACTTTGTCTCCCACTTTTTCACAAACACACACACACACAACACACTCAATCATCCCCACACAAACACAAAATGCAGACACACATGCACCCCCCCCCCTTTACACAGACGCACACACACTCTTATCCACAGTGTATATAAAAGCTGTATCGAATTGCACCTTGAGCTTAATTGGCTCGGCCGTACAGTGCGCCACTGTCGACAGTGACAAATCGTTCTTTCAGAGCCCCAAAGAATGTCAGACCACTGCCATGTCAGAGGACACAGAGGGAGGAAAAAAAGTTAATTGTCCCCTGGCTGGCGTTCAAATGATGCCGTAACTGCAAAGAAATTCGTAGAAGATGCAGTTCGGAGCTTTGGAGGTTTATTTATTTGCCTGCTTCCTCTGCCTGGCAGCATAGGGCCCATAGGCCCCCCCGCATCCCCCCAACACACACAGACACACACCCACACTCTCTTTCTATTGAAGTAGAGCAGGCCAAAGCTTTAGTCGAACTCTTAACTGCTCCCTCTGACCACACCGTGGTTAAGATCAGCCACTTCCTCCCACTGGATGACTCCCACTAGAGAGAACAGTACACAGATCAGATGAGACATCTAATCCAATTTGGAGATATATGTTATTTTAGGAGCACAGATATGACACTGTGCATATATGAGTGTGTGTGTGCAGCCACCAAGACTGTTTGGGGGTAAGTATGTCAGAAATGCACCAGTGTGTATGTGTGTGCGTGCGTGTGGAGAGGTGCTCTGCATCTGGCCTGACAGGAGACAGCTCAGCTCATAGCTGGCGTTCCTAACTATAGTGTTGCTTTATTACTGATATCCTCCTGCCCTTGCTCATAACTTGTTTCAGGCTCCCTTACATCTTTCTGCCAGACAAAGCAGAACAGAGAGCGTCACATGCGCACACACACACACACACTCAAGGAGGATGAGCTCTGCTCAGTGTCAGTAGGAGAACAGCTGTGGATGCAGAGCAGTCAGACAGCAGCGGTGAGAGCAGAGCAGCAGGTGACCATGAAGTCACTGCAGTGCACAGAACAGATGGAGAAGAATGGAACAAAACAGGAAAATAAAGGGACACGGATCATGGAAAGAAAGAATTTCCAGTGAAGATTTGTTCATTAAAAAAACAAAAAAAACAAATGTGAACGTCCCATATCTACATAGTAGATCATGGGAGTTTCCCAGTCTAACCACAGTCTTCTTTTAATACGTGAAAAGCCCCGTTGGTGCAAATGAGTTAAGTGCCTTGCTTAAGGGCGTCTTTATAGTAATTGTGTGGTGAAAAAGGTGAAAGTGAAGGGTGATGGGCTGGTTGTAGTCCTGAAGTCATTTACCCATTTCCAAATCTAAAATCCAAGAATGTCACAACCATACAAGTTTATGATTAATGAACAGTGACAACAACAGTGTTATCCACAAAAATAAACAATCTTTGTATGTACCCCCTGACAGTACAGCCGCAGGACTTTGGATTCTATTCTAAAATTCTATTCTCGGATAATCCAAGAATAGAATTCTAGAATAGAATCCAAAGCCCTGCATATAGTATAGTTCAAGTCTCTAGGAATAACACACAAAAAAGAATTGTGTAGTTGTTGTCAAGCTATTCTTTCAAAGCAAAATAAAAAGAACAAAATAAAAAAAAAGTGGGATTAAATGGGTTAAAAATGTTATGTATTCTATCTATTTGATGAAAGTTTCATTAAATCTACAACATCTTGACTCGAAATAAGTTATTGGAGCTGAAGGATTTATGTTTTACCCAGAACGATTCAGGAGATTCATATTTAATTAGAAAATGAAAGTACCTGACTGTCAATTTGTCTTGACTAATTCTGGCTGGCATGTTCATTTTAATAAAGAAGTGATCACTGTTTATTCAGGTAACACAGAATAAAACTGTACCTCACTGAGCACAAAGGAGCTTAATAAATAAGGGTTATGTGAACAGAAATGAGGTCAAAGTAAGGCTAAAGGTTGGGTTTCTTTAAGCCTCTGAATGATCTTGGTCGCTGTAGACAAATTGATCACTGTATCGATTCCAATTCTGGCAGTTGAACCTTCAAGTAAACAAACGTCTGAAAAATAGGTTTTCCAGGTTCTCTTCATGACAACAGAGGGATCAAACCAATTCTTAACGGCGGTTTTCTAAGCTGAAGTTGAGGCAATTTATATTATCCTGAAAAGATAAAAAAGGTTGCACTTTGACAGCGTAGTGCTATCCTGTAGCCTACTAGATAGCTGATACATGCTGTTTCTCCTGAAACAGTATTAATATATTGTATCCAATAACATAAAGAGCAGGGCAACTGTGAAGGGCTTCATCAATGACAGTTAATCATATTACTATATTCCCAAAAGGCTTTAATATTAGAACAGTACCATAAGACACTGTCAACCAGTTTTACACTTAAACCATTAAGTACAATTTATGCACAAAGTCATGGTAAATTATGTAAAGAACACGATTTTGAGATGGGAGATTGAAAAACTTTTTGCCACAAGTGGGAAGTTTGTTATGAAGTGAAGTGACCAGTTTAGTCCGGGCAGTAAAGACTGGTCTCTGAGTGTGTAAGGTCAGGAGTTGCATCCCAAGGTACTCCATATGTTTTAAATAAATTAATAAAAAAACATGGAGAGAGAGAGAGAGATTCCTTCAAATCAAAGATAAATGTTTTCCTACACAACACCAAATGGATAGTGATATATGATAAGACTGATATGTGATTATTTTTGTTTAACGGCCAGCCATGAATCCTGATTGGAAAGGATAAAGAATTTTCCAAAGGCCGCTATGATGTAACTGAAGAAGTGTCCAACCAGGTATTAATGGATATTCATTGGAACGACCAATAATAGTGTTTAAAATTGGGTAAGGGGATGCCAGCTCAAGTCTTGGGACAAAAAAGAGTGGAAAAGCTGATCCTCCCCAAAGAATTTCCTACACGTAGAATCAAGGTCCACAAAGAATGTGTCAAGGGAGAAAGGACGGAGAAACTGTTTCATGGAAGTACATTGAGTTTCATAACAGAAACACGACCATGGAGACCAGTAGCTAAATGAGACAAACTGGTACAGCTCTTACTTGACTCTTATAAGAACCGAGTTGAAGTTATCTTTAACATAGGTGTGTAATTGTTGGATACAAAGCTATGGTTTTATAAAAGTGTTTGATGAAAAGAGGAAGTCTCCTCCAGTCAGCTAAGAGGCTCCCAGCACCAGCATATTTGATGAGGTTGAATTGCTTCTTTATTTTTGTATTACTGTAAAAAAGATGAATCACAGGCTCTGATGGATGGAACCATGCATATCAATGAAACTGCTTGAGTTAGTATTTTTACCACCTTTAATCCCCGACTCCTTTTCTTTGGAGAGGAGGAAACATTTGTATATATATATATATATATATATATATATATATATATATATATTTAAACATCAGAACGTGTAGATTATTTGATAATCAAGGTGGGTTAATGTTATGTTTTCAGGAACTCAGCTCACTGCCTCCCCAGTGTTGTCCTCTGTCAGGCTGATATTTAACATGAAACTGCTTTATTCTGTGTTTTTACTGGTTTTAATTATTAGGTCTGTTTGTTTGGGAGAGAGGGAGGCCTCTAAGGATAATCCATCTCCCATTAAAAAAACCTCCTGAATGATTAGCACTGTGAAGAAATCCTAAGACACCAGCTGACAGCGTCTTTTGTTTTTCAATTAGTTTTAAGGTTTCATGCTATTTACAATAGTTGTTGCATGTAACCTTGAGCACATTTCTTTTTTTTCATTACAGTTTGGAGACGAATTACACTAACCATCTTTTTAATCTCAGAGATAATCAGGCGGGCTTTTTTTATGCTAAGATAATCTAATTGCTGCTGGCTCTAGCTCCACAGTTAACGCATGCTGGTTTTGATCCCAGCAGGGCAAAGATAACAAAACACACTTTCTTGACACATTTGGAAACGCGTTGACTGTGAACGCTTCTATTTGTTCAATGATCCTCGTTATTGACTCTGGAGTATCTCCTCACACAGATCTATCCCTCCTGGCACCAAAAGCAGAACTGCAGCGATTCATCACATTAACAGCAAAGCCCTGACATAGACGTGCTCTCTCCCCACTTCTGATTGGCATATCCTGTTCCCGACTTTAAATATCCCGCACATGTACTGACCCGAGCAGTTTTCATGAAACCTCAAAGTCCCGTCCTTTTTTTTAAAGAAAAACGCACATGGTTGTATGTTTCAAATTTTGTGCCGTGACATCGGGCAGCCGTATGCGGCTTGTGTTCCTTTTTTTCCGCATCTCACCACTTTTAATTTACTTTTCAACACCCGGGCTCAGCCCAAAATATATGTATGTGTGATTCAGCATGTGTTTGCAACAATAACATATGGCATCTGGTTATGTGCAGCTCGGAGTTCCTGGTTCTCCCAATGTAACATTGTTTTTACAGCTGTGAAAGACATCATGCAAAAGGAGGACAGACATACCACACGTGTTTTTCAGCTTTGTGACAATGTTTGTTCTAATTGTCTCCATCCTTTTTCCTGCTTCTCTCATATTCTTCATTCTTTTTGCTCCCCTCTCTCTATCACCCATCAATCTCCTCCGTCTCTGTCTCCGTCTCCCGCCTGCCCCCCCCCCTCTCTGTCTCTCAGACCTCGCTGATAACCTGGCAATGGACGACTTCACCTTCCAGGAGCAGCTGTTGACCCCTCGGCTGGCCACGGCCGGCGTGGGAGGCGTCTCCTCACCTGCGGCTCCACTGTGGAGGAGCGACCTGGTCGCGGCGCTCGCCTTGACGCTTGCTTTGCTCCTGCTTCGTCACCACTGACCACCCGCCCCGTGCACTCACGCGCTACCGTTCCCTTTTCCTCTAAGATTCGGTGCAAACTCCGCAGAATGTGGCAAACTTTTTTAAAGCTGTTCCTGAGGAATCAATGCTACTTTCTCTTTATGTCTCTGTTCTGTTTTATTCTAAAAAGCTGTTAGAAAAAGAAAAAAAAATGACTGGCTGTTTTAAACCAAACCTATTAAAGCACACCAGATCAACTTAACGCATTGGAGTAAATAAGAAACTTGCCTTCTGGTCCACTCCGCAAGTTTCTTCACTAAATTTATCCCAACATTTGAGCCCTCAAGGACTTCTCCCTTGTGCTCTCATACTGACTCCTGGGCCCTCATCATTAGAGAGCTTTGTCATTGACCCGCAAGTGAGGAGCTACTTGGAAAACAAGACACACAACAGACCTTTTTAAAATGCTCCCTCTCTGTCTGCACTGAGTTATTACCCTGCAGGAACAAGCTGGGAGTAAAAGAAGTCTCCTCCGTGGCAGTAAATGATCTCCTGTCAGGACTGACCATCAGCTGGGGGAGTTTTAGTCAACCCACAGGCTGAGGTTATACCCTCATAAAAAGATGCACTGTACCTTAAAACGCTCTCAGTACTAAAATCACTCTCTTCTCTTTCTCTCTCATTGTTTGTGTCCTAGCAATAGATTATTTCCGACTAATTCCTTCGATTCAAGTGTCACTCCGACTGTCAGTGTTTGCTTTATTTCGTATTGCTGCTCCCTGTTTTAAACAGCAACAGCTCTATAATAATATAACTGTACAAAATGTATGTTTCTCTGTGTTGGTGCCATGTTTACCAAAAAAAAAAAAAAAAAAGTGAACTTTGAAGCATTGTGGCAAATGTTGAGCTTATGCGTTAGCACTGCGCGTACAGCAAGGAGTAATATGGACTATAAATATGTACAGAAATGTGTTTAAATTATTTTTTTTTGTTATGTCAGTTCGCACCAGGCTCACATTCTGAATGTCGGTCCTGTTATTTATCGTTTTGTTCTTGAACCGTGAGAATTTTGTTGGGTTTTTCGAAAAAGACTGGCAGACAGTGATGGTATAAATTTCAAAAAGCTCAAAGTGTATTATTATCATCATCTTCTTCTGCTGCTGCTGCCATCCAGCTGTCTACTCCATGGTGAGCGGGGCCTGTGCTGCTGGCAGAACATTTAGGAAACACACAGGTGTAACTAATAACAATAACGATGGCTCTGCTCCATTTAGTTGTGCCAGTACATCATGTCAATGAGCCACCATGCAGAGTATCAGGGCCTTAACGCCGGATCACCCAAACAGAATGTGGCCTTAATTAGCATTATTAGTCACACCTGTGTTTGCGACGAGAAAGATCTGCCAAAAGGCCGATGTTCGAGCAGAGAACCGGGAGGGACACGCTATTAATTCAATGACCGGTAACATGTTTCTTTAATTTATTCGTTCGGTTGCAATGTTGTTGGGTAAATTCAAATGTAAAATAAACACAAACCATGTTTTTACTGTTTTGTGCCAATGCAACGACTGGAACCATTGGACTCTATCTCGGTTATTTAAGTGTTTTCATTCCAAACAGCGTGGTCTCTGATTGACGCGTTGGGAGTAAGTAGCAAAAGTTGCTCGGCGGGAAAGGATGCGGTCGGGTGTTGTGAAGACGAGTGATGGACAGAAGACAGAGACGCAGGATAATCGGCGCAAAACCGTTTCAAATAAAACGTCAATTCACATCATTTTCATCACTTCTAGTTGGTTTGGTTATTTTTGTTACTCCCACCCTTCAGGCCGCTTTCTTTAAATGATAAATGTTTTCGTGAATGATGAATGTAAGATGGGGAAAATCATAAAACATGGCTCGATTTTCGTGATTATAGTTGTAGAGCTTAATGGCAGCCATGCTGCCATGAAATAGTAGGAAAACACAGGTGTTACCAATGATACCAATTAAGATTCTTTTCCATGCACAATATGACTGCAGAGTCAGGGTGCTGATATTATGCGTTTTGGCTCATTGGAAAGACTCTGCTGCACTAAATGAAATTAAACCTAAATAAGAATGATTGGTAGCACCTGTGTTTACCTACGAGTTCATGTCACCATGACTGAGTTATAAATGAATGACATGAGTTTTTTTTATCAATTAATTGTTTGTTACGTCATTACTTCCACCCCTCATAGCTTGGACATTAGCTATTCACTACTAGCATGTAAAACTCAAAACTCTGCTTTATCAGAGACTGTGTGTATCATCACACTTTAATTAAAATATTGCTAATTCCTGATGGTGCATGGTAGTATGTAAATTTTATCCCACCCACCTTAAACCAATAAGAAGAGCACATGCAAAAATGCAAAACATAAATTGAAAAAAAATAAGTTTGCAAGCCCTTTAAAGTAACACTGCGTCATAATAACCCTCAAAAAGTGCTGAGTCAAGAGCCACTGCACTTGTTGGAGATTTAAGAATCTGGGTGTATAATTTGGATATACCAGGACCTGGATGACTGAGAACCTTCACAGACATCCTGTGCTGCACCAACTTCCATGTACTTCACACCTGACCACACCCATCGGGTGTGGTGTGTTGTGCTTGTGGCTGCCCCCAACTGTGATGTAGCATTACACAGTCATGAACTGCAACCACTAAATTGCAGCACAGACTAAAAACCGCCTCATGAATGAGCTGACCTTGTACTTTTTTTTTTTCTTGAATAACAGGTCAAACGTATCTGAGGTTGTTTTCGAGGTATCTCGGTTGCAGCAACACAGATCTACGTAAAGAGCGACTTCAGCGATCTAACACATCACCAGTAAATGTTAGGTTTTGGTGTCAGTTCCTCAGAATCAAAGACCAGAGGCTACTTTCTAGTCTTTGCACAGCTTTTAACAATCAGGGAGTGATCCATTGTACAAACAACAGATGCCACTCTGTACACCAACAGTAGCCTCAGTAGACCAGATTCTAGAGCATCTACAAGATTTGTGTTTTGAGTAAGAGGCATGACTTGACAGCTTTTCCTCGGGTAGAAAAACTCTTACTGACATACAGCTGTAAACCTCTGCTACTTGGGATTGCCCAAATCCTGTACAACTTCCTGCTTAGTTTGATTACCACTTCCCAGTGTGTGTTCCCAGTTTCTCTTTTTGAAACTAGGTTTCTGGATGAATTCTAGGAGGAAAGGATTCGTTTTAATCACATTTTAAAAGGTGATTATTTCAAGAAACACAATTTCTCAGTTAACAAAAAAAGAGACAAAACACAATATGCTCCCAATAATACATCAGGGGATCAATTCAGTGTTGTTGAGTTACAAAGTTACAACCACCAACTACTGGCCAGGAAACACTATAATAGTACTTTTACATTTTCGGTTCCGTATTTTACTTGTTACTAGTTCTTTTTTCTACTTTTACTCCAGTAAAGTATCCAAGTACTTTGTCCACTACTGTCACTTTATAATGGTGTATTCTCACATGTGTTTAATAAGTAAAACAAGTTGCATAATATACTACACAGTTTGTATATATAGTATTTAACTGGTGTACTTTTACTTAAGTAACATTTTCAATTCAGGATTTTACTTGTCACTGAGTATTATTTTTCAACTTTTAATTCAGTAAAGTATCCGAGTACTCAGTCCACCACTGTCATTTTGTAATGGCGTATATAAAATATAAAGTAGTAAAAACACACACACACACACACTACGGTATTTTCATAGCCTTTGCAGATAATTGTGCATGAGGACCAGTATCAAAAGTTGCATTCTACACACAAAAAGAAGAGCCAGAACTTTTTCCAGTTTCTGGAACCTGTTTTAAAGACCTTTGTCATGTAAACACAGCCCCATTCAACACGTTCTCTGGGCTGAAAAGTGATTGTTGGAAACGTAGAAAGTCATTTACTGCGGTAACTGTGACTGAGGTACGTTGACATAAAACTCAAATGACGCATCAGGAAATACCTGATGAGGCACCTTCAACGTCACAGATTTAGCTATTTGGGTGAATTTTTTCTTTTAAGTACAAAGGGAAAGAGAAGAGGGAAAGATTATAAATAACACACTCACACAATGTTACAAGTATATATATGTTACTTTATGTGCTTTTCACTCTCTGATCCACTTCAAAGCCCTGCATGAATCATATAATTTATGTGTCTATGGACTGTGCTTGAAGTTCTCAGAATCCTCAAAGTAGCATGTGAATCATGTCTGTTTTTCCTTGGATCAGGATCTCTCTCTGCCAGCAGATGATGAACCACTCCAGGCCGAACATCTCTCCCTCACTGCGGGGTCTCTCAGAATCGGGTCCCGTTAGTTTTACCCCTGGAGTCACCTTAAAACCAGGTAGCAGACACTCGGCCAACGCTCAACAATGAAACGAGGTTCATTAGCCCTAATTGTTTGTGTCAACTTTTCCTAACAAGGTCAATTAAACATCTGTCACTGCAAACACGCCTCGAAAATTCCTCTTTCTGGGTGCCCTCTGCTCTGCTGTAACTCCCCCCCCCCCATCCAGATGAAAATGCCATTGCTATCCAGCTGTGCTTTTCTCCCCAACTGGATTGCGGCTTTTAAGATGGAAAAGAGAGGCTGATTATTTGGAGATGAGCAAACGCTGGTTGCAGAGAGAGCAGCAGCTAACCTAGGATGGGGATGGGGATGGGGATGGGGGGGGGCTATACTCTGAATGCTAATGCGAGGCTGGAGAAAGGGCAAACAGGCCTATTGAAATGCAGAGTTCATGTGTTTTCTTAGGGTAATATTGGGGCAATGTTGAAACAGCACACATTATGAGAGTGAAAGGTCAATTTGATGTTAGTCAGCAGGAACAGTGAGAATAGCTGACTACCAGGAATTGTTGCATTTTCTGCCTGAGCGATTGCTCCCCTATGAATATGTATTTCAGCGTTATTTCATGGTCACACAAAGATGTTTGGGCTCGGGTACCTTCGCGAGCCCTGAGGCCTCATCAAAACGGTGCATATAAATTAAACTAACAATATAATTCAGGTGCTTCGGTGATGCTTGAGCTCCGCAGTCCAGTCCAATTTTTACCAAGCTGGACGTGGAAATTCCTCTGTCGGAGAGAAAAGCTTGAGACATGTCACATCATTCAAAGCTCATTCACATCTAATTACCATGGCACTGGACCATTTTCTTACCTTTTGTTGGGCTATTGAGAAGAGCGCCGGGCCCACGCTCTCCCATGCACACGGCTCCAGCATCCTCCTCCTGCTCCTCAGCAACCCCTGGCTTCCCTTGCAGCAGCCGCAGTCACACAGATTGAATGGAGCCGCCTGAGGAATGTGGACACAAAAGGAGGAATGTCATTTTGCTGAGTGCTACCCCCCAAACTAATGGACGTGTGCACGCAGATACACACACACACACACACACACACACACACACACACACACAAGCACCCCACAAGTCCAGGCATGTTTAAACGCAGGGGGTAGAAAGTTGTATTATGACTTTTTTCTTTTAATTATGGGACTTTCTTACAGGACAAGACTACAATCTGTGTGCATATATCCCACGGATAAGATGTAATGAAAAAATAGTGCATGTATACAGTTTTTCTTTTTTAATATAAAATGATACATGTGCGATTATGGTGGGATTCTACAATTGACTGATAATGAAATACAACTGCTGGCACATAAATAAAATAAATCCTGAATGGAGAAATGAACAGAAAGACGACAGGGATGTGGAGGATTGAAGTTGAACAAATGGCGTCCTTGAAAAACGCAGCGTTAAATGTTTCCAAATGAAGGGACAAAAGTTTACACGATTGATTTATGAAATAATCTGAACCACAGCTGCTCACACTGTTTGTGTCAAAAATCAAACGTGCTGCATTTCCCTTCATTATAGCCATTTTCCTGTTCTGTTTCGTGCCTCCAACGGATCTGTGTTTTGACAGTTTTATAAATCTCCCATTACTTTTTGTCACCTCGCAGCGCCCCGACGTGCTTCCAGCGGACTGTTTACTGTGGTTTACATCGCTGGACGCCGTTGGACAGGCAGGCAGCTGCATATTAGAAACAACACTGTCCCGTCGCTAACAGGACACAGCCTGACCCGTGTTTGTGTAAGGAGCAGGCCTGTAATTTTGACTCCATGGTTAATGTAACACTAGTCAGATTTGATTCTGAGGCTTTTAAACAAATCAACATGCAGTGAATTATAAAGGCTGGGAAAAAATGCCATGATTTATGATGTAAATGCAATAAATACTCTTTGTCAAATAAATAAAGAGGTCACAAAACCTCTGTTTTCCCTGTGATGGACGATATTCAACAAATACATAATACTGTTTCCAACATGAGGCGTATGGCCCGCGACACTTTTATCTCCACTAATTATTTCATTTATTTTATGTAAGGGCAGTGAGAGAAACATGTGGGAAGTCTGTTTAGTTCAAAGGATTCTTTATCTCCTGTGTTGTCTCCACCCCAACAGTAAAAAAACAGATAAGGAAGCCCCCTTTTAAAAAAGAAAAGACAAATGGAGGGTCCGCAATGAAAGATTTGTGATTTTATAGATTTTTCTTTTAGTTATGTAATGTTTCCTTTTATTTATGTCACCAATAATAAGTCATGATGTTATGGCCCATGTGGCTCCACCTTCTGCTCCGGTCCTGAGGTTAGTACTAGTCTAGACATTGTAAAGAAAGGCAGAGATGCAGGGTTTGTGAAGTCCCTGCTCCGTGCTCCACCCCTGGTGTTCCTGCTTTCCAGGTCTTTGTCCCCCGGAACTCGCACTCACTCCTGGGTGTCCACCAGGGCTTTTTTTTTCCTCTTCTCTAGCTTGCATCTGGATCCCAGTACGACCAGCATACAGTCCAGCGTCCTGTCCTACAGAAACCACGGCCTCTCCTCAAGTTTGGAAAGAAAGAAGGAAAGAAGAAGAAAACACACACACACCTTTTCCCGGCAGCTTTCTACCGCCTCCTCTCCTCCGTCGAAGCTGTGAAGCAGCAGCAGTGTGACTCTGAGATTCTTTGCCCGCAGTTAGAAAAAAAAGTTTTAAACTCTTGTTTGGCCGCTTGTTCTTCTCCTTCTTCGCGTGTTTTTTTCCCTCTCTTCTCCCGAACTGAGGTTGGAACTCGACATTTTTTTTCTGCAGATATCTGAGCTGTTAGCGGACGTGGTTCGGGCTGTTTCTGCGTGTTTTCGGTGTTTTTTTCCCTCTATGTTCTTCCCTCGAAGTTGCTGCAGCTGTGAATGAAGCGTCTGTCCATGAGGAAACTCAGCGTGGGAGTCGCTGAAACTTTGTCCTAGCTTCATTTACACACACACCTGAGCGACCGCCGCTTTTTATACTCTTTTTTTATACTTTTTATTTTTGTAACATTGAGCGTGTTTAGACCCTGACACACAATGAAGAGGCTACTGCTGCTGCTGCTGCTGTGTGTGGTTTACACGCTGGCTGTTTTCTCTGTTTCTGCGGAGCAAAAGTTGAAAAACTGCAACGAAGTCCGCGCCGCGTACAGCTCCAAAGGCTTCAATGTTAACGATGTCCCCAACAAAGGAGTCCACGGTGAGTGCCCACCGACACCAAAACCCGGGTTTTTAGCTCGGTACTGTACGTTTAACACCGGTTCACAAAAACTGGAGGCCGGCACCCCCCTCGTACGGGTCGTGGAGGGGTCTCCTGGTGGTCCTACGGCTGGAGAACTTATTTAAAGCTAGAAAAGTTAGCAGCGCTGCTGCTAGCTCACTGTAGTGTAATGTACCCAAGTGATACTACTGCCTTACACCACGTTTGAGTAAACTTTACGTGAGTTTATATATATTATACAGCAACTTTTATACACATTTATACTAGACTTTTTTATTACTTAATACTAAACTAAAAAGTTGCTGCAAATGACCCGACACGACCATGACTTGTTACAGCAAATAGTTTGGAAACCAATTCTGGATCAATTCTCTTTTACACAAATGTGAAATCCGAAACCTCCAGAACACTGAGAATAAACTTAACCTTCTTCAAAATTCAGGCTGTTTTTTTACTTTTTACTTTTACATTTACTTGTACTTTCAGTACTTACATTTAATAGCAGAACAGTACTTTTGGTATTCAAGTACAATACATATCAGATAATTTAGGACTTTTTACTCAATATTCTAATATGTGACTTTAACTTTATTACTTTATTTTTCTGCTAAGACAACTGTACTTTTACTCCAGTGTGGCCTTCAGGTTCTTACACCACTACCACAACTCTGCAAGGGAGAAAACCAGCTGAGTTATAGCTAACTACCTGTAGTTCCCCACATGCTTTAATAAAGACAAAATACACTCAAATCTGGTAACTAACTTAATTGTAAAAATGTATTGCTATGAAAAAAAAACAGTTAAATGTCACTTCAGCAGTTTCTAGCTAAATTAATGATAGTCTGGATGGAAACCTAGTTAATCATGTGTTTAAATTTACAGTACAAGTTAGGGGAAGTAGCACAGAAACGTTTGGGGATGTAATCTACAGTCAAATGTGCGGCTGGCAGCAGTTCACTACTCCACCGGGTAAATATAGCCTTCATTTAGGAAATACTTGTAGGTAATTCATAACAATAAAGAGGTATAATCAACACACAAAGTCTGCTCCCCACTGAAAGAAGCCAGGCCTGTGTTTATTCCCAAGCTTCCTTTGTAGAGACTCCTATTGCTGTGAAGTGAAGGCAGCCGGCAGTGATTTAGTAAACATTCCTGTGCATTGTGAACCAGGCTTATGGATTTTTTTCCCCTTCTGCTCTGTGGGTTAATTTGACTTTGTGGTTTTTACATTTTCAGCGTAAGCACATGTTGTTCCCCTACATCTGCCTCTAGTCTATGAGGAAGGATGTAATGTGCCGATGAAGACCTCTCGGTAATAAATATAAACTGTGATGTAGTCAGACAAGAGGTGAGAAGGCAAATCAATTTAGCTAATAATGAGTTAAACCCGAGTAATGGAAACCTATGTAGGGGGGCTTTTACAGTGATGGCTTGAGGGGAGCAGGGGAAGGGGGTTGGGGTTTGAAATTCCACTGTGTCCTGCATACTTAAAGTCCCTCCCTTCTCTTTTTTTTCCTTTTAATTTTGACGGTGGTTAAAATGAATATGCACACATGCACTCAAACTCCTGAATTCGGGTCAGTTTTGTTGCCAGTTGTGCAGCGGCTTCAGCATGACTGTCATGTTTAAAATTATAGAAGTAGGTCATCCATGCAGAGCCACTGTCATGTTGGTGTCTTGTTTTCACCTTTTTTAAATTTTCGACACAGTGATTGCACGTTTTTGTCAGTGGACTTAAAAAGTCTCTTTTTCTACACTCCAGTTTATTTGTTCAGAGTTTTCAGTGTTATTTTCACTGAAAACTATCCAATTTGTATTTTTTCCTCTTTTATTGTACCAATGTCCTTTTTTATTAGTTTGAATTGTAACAGTGACTGTTTTTTTTCTGTCAAGGCCACAAGGGCTCATTAGAATTTGAGTTGCTTACAACCGTCAAAACGGCGAGAACTTATTTTTCCCCTGCATTTCACACAGGTCTATAGGTCCTTTTTTTTGTTTTCCGCCTGTATGTCTTTGTGATGCTAAATCTCATTGAGAGTACCCCAACATGTCTGCATTGGTTGGATTTAATTGTATTGCATCTCTGGGTTTTGAAAGAAGGATCTGAATAAAGCCAGTTTTATTGTGCAGGTTTGTGTGCTCCACACACGTGCCTTCTCCTTACAATAGATTCCTGGTGTATGTCTGGGCCTTAGGCAGGGCCGACCTCAATGAGCAGCTCTTTGTCATTGATAGACTGAGATAATTGATCCATAGAAAGCAACAACGTCTACTGTCATTAAAAGGAGTTGGGGGTCTCCAGAAAGCAAAAAGCGGATACAAAAGCCCCGTGCTCCTGAAATGTTTCATGTCGCTGTGGGAGAAACGGCTCCAGATGTGCAGTCTGATTGAACTTCAGTCGTGTTTGTTAAAGTTACACTTCTCCACTCTGTAACGGGTCAAACTCCAAACATTAATTCTCTCCCTTACCATAACACAGACTGAACTGGATGTGAGGGTGCAGAAGGGTTTGACTATTAATTACGTGCATGTGTGCATCAACATTTTAGTTTCAGCAGTTAATAATTGAGGAAGTGGTTCATTGGAAAAGGTTGTTTCACTTAACATCTGGAGAAGTTGGAAAAAGTCTCTCTCTCTCTTTCTATATATATATATATATATATATATATACACGCAATAAAATCTTGTTCCTTCAAATTGTGATCAGAATTCTTCTAGTGAAATAATTTCCTTTTTAGTTTTAACCATAACTGCAGACTTGGGTTGCAGACATGCTTTAGAAATTATACAGTGTCTTTGCCAGTTGTTATAGAAGTAGTCTAGTTTTTACCTTCTCTTATAGATGTTCCATAAATCAGATTGGAAGATCAGGAGTCCTGTTGGAGACAACGGGTTGAAAACTTGTCTCTCACAACCTCAAACATCTTGTGTTGTTGTTGGCAATGCGGCAACAAGGATGTTTGTTACCATTCCCATTACTGGTGGACGCGGGTGAAGCCAGACCTGAGATTCAATAAAGATGTTTTAATGCGCTGAAACTGAAATGGAAACCCTGATCGCTTCTGCGTAGGCAGAATTAAGCGATAGAGAGAAACGGCCCACTCTTTTGGTGAATTCCTTGTTGATCCCATGGTATCAATCTTTTACCACTCATGTGGAAACAATTCAAGACCCAGTTTCCAAGCTTCTTGTATGCTGGATGATGATTTGTTGCCTGTGGTTGAATACCTCAGTTAAATAGCAAATGCATGATGCTCCCATCCCTAATGATGACACATTAATATTATCAGTGTTCATACAGAATGTAAATGGTGATTTGCTATCTGAAGTTATCTGCTAATAGAGGGTGGTGTTTATTTTTCTCAGCACGATGCTGTTAGAAATGATAAAGGGTCCACTAAATGCTGTTGCACAGTTGCACAGCTCTTACTGCCTGAAAGCTATAAACAATGACCAGATTGGTATGCTGTGTCAAAGGCTACTCATTGCGGGGCTACGCTTCCCCCCCCCTCCCTTTTTTTTTTTTTTTTTTTTTGCAGCTCTTCGAGCAAAATGTTTTGGTTTACTCTGGCAGCCAGGCGTGATGTCATGCTTCAGGTATGGGACAATGGCAGAGATGAAAGAGAGGAGGGTCGTTTTTCCCCTCCCTTCAGCAGGAGGAACATCCCATGCTCATAATCAGTTCAGTGCATTATGACTGAAACTCAAAGCGTGCATGACCTCAGCACGTTGGCCTCTCACTTAGCTCGAGACATTCTGCAGTCTCGCCTTGTGAGGGCTCCTTTCCCTTTAGCCCGGTGGCAACGTGCCCTGCATCATTACACTTTGGGAAATAACAGGTTGTGTTATTGCAATGACATTCGGCAGATAAGATAAGAAAAGAGAACTGGGGCACACACACAACTGCGGGTGCTTTTATAGCTCAAAGGCCAATTTGAGTGGCTACGCTCCAGAGAACTGTGGCTTGGTATTTTAACACCTGTAATAATTAACTAATAAACCTAACCGCCAAGTGTCTCGCTAGCCTTTCAAGGTCAATCCCATAAAATTGCAGAAGGCCCTCTTTGTTATATGTGAAACACTTTGCAAGTCTTGTCATTAGGAATCACTGCAGTGCCGCACTTTGTCACAGTCTCACTTTCAGTCATTTCAAACCGTAGCTCTAGAATATCTAGCAGAATTTCTCTATCTGCGTTTTATTTCTGTTGTAGTGTTGCACTACTTTTGCTGGTGCAGTTTGGGGAAGTGGTATAGATGTCTTGTGTAGTCACGTCAAGTCTAGATGTTACTATGTGGGCTGTCTTTAACAGGCGGTAAGAGAATTTTACATAAAGGTATTTTATGAATGTCAAAGGGTCAGAGAAATACAGGTTGCTGTTAAATATGTAATGTGTAAAACGTACAATCATTTTGTGCCCCAAATTTGTAACTGTGGGCATTACCTTTCAAAACATTGACTCACCACTGTTAATTGCTCCTGCTCTGACTCAAGACCGGTTTTGTGTCACTAGAGATCAAACAGAGGAAGGTATTAAAGGTAACGGAAGGTAATAAACTGTCTCAGTTCCACCCATAGGCGTGGCTACAGCTAGCGGCACACACATGCAAACTTGACTAAAGATAGTAAAAAAAAAATGATGTGCAAGATTAGGTCTCAAGTAGACTTTAAAAAGTCATTTAAAATCACCAATAAGGTTTACCAATGCCTGCTGGATACTTACTCACCCCCTGTGGTGGTATTCATGAAGATCAGTTAATTGTGGTGATAATGTAATGGTTCCTGATGCTCTCTGCCCCGTTTGTGACATCTCCCTCACTGACTGCTCAAAGAGCCTTCAGGGTAATTGTGTTTAGGTATCATGAGGCTGAGGTCTTGTGAACCCAGGGGGAGCTCGGCCGCGACTTCCAGCAGCCAGAAGAGCTAGAGGCGGGAAGGAGGGTGCCTACGCGTGCCTGCCAACTCCGTGGTATCTCGCCTCTTATCAGCTTCCTGCAATCACAGCGTAGCAACTCTTAAGATCAGCGGCTCTTGTGGTGCCCTTCTCTCCTCTGCCAGCAACAGCTGTCTTATCATTGGCCCAAAACATTTCAACTTATCACAACTTGCTGAAAAAACATTATTCTGGATGTGCACGGAAGAAGTTCAGACATGGTAACAAAGCTACCCGTTTTTGGATTCTGCGCGGGTCCTATCTGGTAGATCAAATGATATTGTAATTCTGGACTGATTTGGTTTTGGGGTAGCCTTCCTCTTCGACTTGTAGGACCGTGGAATGTTAAGTGTCCTGCTTACACTCATTTAGTATGCTCCGAGTGTAGCATCAATTCAAAAGCGGTGTGTGCGCGTGTGTCGACCGAGCGTCGGCAATCCCATCTCTGCATCCCCCCCTCCCCCTATAGCCAAGTGAGCGGCAGATCAGTGGGGGGTAGATGCTGTGTGTGGGAACAATTGAGCACCCCTTTTTAGGCCAGGCTGCCTTCCCCCTCCTCCTCCTCACCACATTCCACACTGGACCACCAAGACCCGCACACAGGGAGCCCCGGAGCTGGGAACACACGGCAACAAAGAGAGCGTTGGAGGAACTGACTGAGGGAAAGAGAGGGGGGATTTGACTGACAGGAAAGAGTTTTGAACCAGAGTGAGTTGAACTAAATATGCAGGATAAATGGATAGAAGAAACCAAAGAGACAGTGAGTGTGTATGTGTGTGTGTGTGTGAGTGTGTGTGACACAGGCTTAGGGAATCCGGGTAGGTAACTGGATGCATGTAATCACTGACTCATCTTCGCTCAGGCATGCAGACATGGATTTATAATGATATCAAGATACAGCTTTAGAGACAGGACCTTGTTCATTTCTATGGAAGTTTCTCATTCGCTCAGTTCCTGAAACATGTCTGGTGCTCATACTGCTCTACAGGCCCCAGTGGCCCATAGAGCAGTATGGGCACCGGAGATTTCACAGGTAACTTCTAGTTTAGCCCTCTGGCAAATTCTTTGGTTAAAATAATTTAATTATTCAATGCCTCTAACCTTTCCAAATCTTATCAAACTAAAAGCTTAAACGCTGACAGTGAAATGAGTCATTTGGTGGGTGTTGTGATGCTCAGAAATGTATCCACCATTTTACAGCCACTCCTTTCCTCTTTTCCTTGGGTTGGGGAAAAAATATTTCTGGGCCCAATAGCAACGCCATTCTTGTAATTCTACGGTTTGGCTGCTAGTAATTTTTGAGCCATCACCTGGCGCTATTCCTGGGGGCCTGCATGTTGCTTATATACAGCCTGTATCTCTTGAGAACTCCTGTAAGTACACACATCTACAAGGAGCTTAACAATTATTATAACCTGGAAGTACATTTTTGTTAGTCTTTATCTGGTGCAAACTGAGAAATCCTGTTCTGGTTTTGTGGTTTTCTGTATTTTGAGTTGAGGGGAAAGTGAGCTCCTGAAACCCCTCGTTCAGCACGTCCTGTTTGCACACTTTTTACGTCCGACTGACATATCGGTTCATTTTCTTCTCTCCCCCCTCTTCTGCAGCTCCTCTGGGAGGATTTATTTCATTCTTTGCCTCGTCCTTTCTGCCTCATCTCTGAGCGAGTTCCTCTTGTTTTCACCATCCATAGTAGTCTACGGGTATTTTTCTGCCCTGCTTCCTCCAGCCTACCAAAGTCTTATCTTGGTTCATTTGTCACTTTTGCCAAATGTTGAGATGTCTCCATGATCAAACAAAAATCAGGCCATGCCTCTTGTTAACACACATCTCCCTGTTGCTTTGATATCACTTCTAAATGTAACACCAGTAACTAGTTTTTTCCTCCATGTGTAGCAGGATATTTGGATAGAACATATTTTTTCTAAAATAAAAATGTACATAGATGAAAATATTTAAAAGCACATATGGTTTAAGGTGAGCTTATTAAGTTGGCAACATTTCTTTCCTGAACCAGTCATTATTTGTTTTCTTCCAGTATCAAGTTAAGAAGTTTAGTCTAATATGGGCCTAATAAGATCTGTGCATCCTTTTCTGTATATGGTTAAAATGTTTTATCACAGCAAATTGCTTGCTGTGCCAAGGCTTTTTCACCTCTTCCCTTCTCCTGTGTTTGACTCCTCTGGTCGCTGAAGCCCTTTTGTGCAACTGGTGCTTGCTCGATGGTGTAATTTTATTGTTCCTCTGATATTCAAGCCACCGTGCGTCTCCTTTGTGTTACTCACCTCGCTGCTGGTGTCACTCAGCCAGCTGTGAGGAGTGTGGCGAAGAGCCGCAGGCTCTGATCCCAAACTGCAGGGGTGGGGCGTGAACCCCCTCGCCCGACACGACGAGCCTCCGCTCACTCACTGGAGTCCTCTCGCTGCGTCGCCGCTAGAGGAGTGCGGTTACGATGTAGGTGTAACTCAACCAAGGTTAATTGATTTCCTATGAAGCCGCAGGCAGGCTTGATGTCCGTGTTGATAGTCATGATCATCATTAGTATTTGTGCGAGTCGCCAGAGGCCTGTGTGGTTAGGGAGAGCGGTGAGGGAGCGAAGCCAGGGACTGGCCTGGGTGTTTGGGCTGAAACCCCAGTGCTGGGTGCAGGCCAGATGCGCTGTAATCCTTGCTAATTACTCCCAAGGCCTACATCAAGACTCCCACTGACGAGGCAGTCACTCACACTTAGCTCACTTTTCCAAACTGCAGTTAGCTTAATAGGTTTCCTAATATTTACCTAATCCCTCTGTGTGCTGCTTGCACTTGGATTTGTTTTAATATAAATTATATTGTTTGAGATCGAAAACCCCCAGGTTTTTCTCCTTTACTTTCCAAAAGCCCCTTTTGTCAATCAAAAAAGCAATTGGCAGGTCTTTGGCGGCCTCGCGTAACTCTGGGAATTTGACTGCCGAGTTGATGTCATGTGTGAAAAGTGGATCATCAAAACTCAAATTTAAAGCATGAAGAACACAATGGCAGACGTCCTGCTGGCTAAGGGCCTATAAGCGAGGGAGCGAAAAAACACACATGAAAGGAGTAAATGCTTTGTAAATGATTGCGCCAAAGCTGCAAATCATTTGGTCAGGGTTTTTCTTTTTCAAGATATGTTTCTGGGCATTTTTTTTGCCTTAAATGGGGACTGATAGTGGAGAAGCAGATGGGAAATATGGGGTGGAGAGTGCGGTACGATATGCACAAAGGTCCCAAGTCGGAGTTGATCTAGGGAGTGCAGTTATGTGGCATGCTCTTGTAAACATATGGCTACCAGGGCACTCCAGGTCAGTGTGTTCTGAGGGTATTTTTTGCTGGCAGCTGGCAGAAAAATTGGTTGTTATGTGGGAAAGCGAGTCGACCTGCCAGGGGTTGAAGTCTTGTACATCATCAGAATGGCCAGTAGCTGTGATTCATGGACATACTTTGTACATCTCATCAGGAACGGACCGAGCCATCCATGACTGGGGCCCATTAAACCATTGTACTGTTAGGTTTAGACTTTCTGGTCCCTTTGACAGTCTGCGATGAGTGGTTCTCTTCCCACCGCCTTTGCTGGTGTCCAGTTTCGTAAGGCCCGACAGGTATATCAGAATCTTTGTTGCCCTTTTTGTAGCATTGAGCTTCAAGAAACCTGATCTTGTACCTGACCTCATTCTGCCTGGGGGGCTTCGCCGGGCCCCGTCCTGCCTCAACATCTGGTGGTCTTCAGCTGCTTTTGGATGTCTGTTATAAACATTGTCAAGCGCTCCCTGTCCTTAGGAGGGGGTCGCTGGCTTTTACTGGCAACGAGGAAATGTATTGTTTGTCTGTCAAGTCTTTTAAAAGCTCTCATATGTTTCAACAAAGTTAGATTTTTTGAATTCTTTTTTGTGGAGCAGGAGGGGAGCGGTGTCATGATTTGTTATGTGGAACTGGGGTAGTCTAGTGCGTGGGTCTCAAGTATGATGTAAAGCACATCTTAAAAATGACTTATTAGCAAACTCAACAGTAGTCCATTTCTCTGACAGCACAACAGTGTTTGGGCAGGCTCCCATTGTAAAGCAGTTGGACTTAAATAAAAAGTTGTTTTTAATCTTCTCCTTTAAAGTCGTTTTTTTTTCATTTGTGTGCCATCCATGAGTCAGTGGAATGACGGAGGGCTGGTGTACAGGGACAAGCCAGAAGGGTCTTTTGTGCCTTTTTTCTCTTCTTTTCCTTGTGTTAATCATGCTGTGCTGTAACATGTCCTCTCCGTTTTGTCTGCAAAACCTCTGCCTGTCTCTGCAAATCTTAAACCTAACAGTCTTGTTCTCTCCTTCACTCACTTATGTTCACTCACTTGCTCACACACACACACACACACTCGGTGTCATGGTGGAGTCTGTAGTAAAAGCAGCAGATCAAACAAGGCAACTCTGCAGCTCATCAAAAGGCACATAACCTGAAAGAGGGATGTGGAAAGGGTGAAAGATTAGACTAGTTGTTAATGTGAATCATTGCCTCCGACTCCCCCTGATAGATGGTGCCTTTTTTTTCAATAAAGGTTCCCAGTAGAGTGATGGTAGGAAGGAAAGTTACTTTTTTCCTCCTGTGTGTGAATCTGTAGTTTAGTCTATTATGCTGCCATCAGGCTGAATGGAGAGAGTTGAGCAGGTCTGAATGGCAGTGAAGCCAATCACCAGTGGTTGCTTTATTTACCATTTGTAAGTTAAACAAGTTGCAGAAAGTTTGTGTGGAACACGCTATGAAAACTGGCCAAAATCAGTCTTGCCCGAAACCACCTCAGCACAGTTTGAAATATGAATTCCCCATAACCATGTTAAAAATGAATCATCCACCTCTTAGTGAGAGGCAGAGCATGTTGTAAGTTTAACTTTTCGTTTTTATGATCTCATCTCTTAGCTGCTGTGTTTGTGTATTTTTTGACCTCTGGCAGAACTCAGTGCTCCGTTTGGACCAATATTTTCTGTCATAGGTCTTCTTCCTATAAAGCCATGTAAACCTTGTTTAAAATTAGCCAATTACCCTTTTTATCAATTAATATAGCATTATATTTACAAGTTGACTTCTTTGTCCTTCTGTATTTTTTCTTTTTTTTTTAAACTTGATTCTCAAATTCAAGATTATTGGGGATATTCTAAAAAATAAATAAATTCTCTAAACAATATTTTTTTACCGTCATGTAGGTGTTGCACTTACTGGATTTTTAATTGCTAACACCTGAATTTTGCCAAGCGCAGTTGAATCAACAGTTTCCAGTTCCCCCTGACTTTCCACTCCGATATCAGGAAAATTCATGGAAATATTTTCATGCCAAATACACAGTCTGTAATCAGGAGCTGTGTTTGACTCGTTTGCACACAGAGGTCAGAATCCAACACAAAACTTTTCATATAGGACTGTAAAGGGGAAAAATTAAAGGTATAAAATAACATTCTGGTCTTGTATATTGAATATTGTAAACATCCAACAATCGTTCGTTGGCCTTAACTATGACTGAAACACTTTAGTTAAGTGCTGCAGTGGAAGAGGAAAACAAGCTTTTTTTTGTCTTGCAAGGAGTCAGGACACCTGCTGACAGTTGTTTTATGCTATTTTATGGTCTAACTGTATATTAAGTAGTTGAAACTAGCTCCACCTCCAGCAGCTGCAGCAGTAACAGGATACATTGGATTGACCAAACCACTACTTTTACTGCAGTGCTTTTGAACTATGTGTTTCTCTCTCACACAACTTGTTCTTATGCTGTGTGCTAAATCATTTTAGAAACCAAAATTGTTTTAGAAACCAAATGAGATCCTGAGATAACAGTGCATATTTTAACAATAGTGGTAGACTCAGCTACCTTTGCTAACCCAGCTAACATCCATCCAGGAGCATACTATGGCTAAGCGCTACACTGTCAAATGTGAAGTGTTAAGCAAGCTGTCTGAGAGCAGCCCCTGAACAGTGGTTGGCATTTGGTTTCTGACTTTTTTTTTTTTTTTTAAACACACTCGGGAAGTGCAGGAGCGAGTTGAAACCCTGACAAAGCAGTGACCTGGGAAGTGGTGTAGGCAGGGAGCTTTTGTGTGGGGAGACAAAGCCGGAGATGCAGGGCCGGGACGGGAGAGGGAAACAGACAGAGCGAGAGGCCAGGGCAATGTTGTGGAATCTCCCCAGGGGCTTCTGGGTAAATGTTCATGGATGACAGCGTTTTGGAATGTTCACAAATGGAGAGTTTTAATTGGCCGGAGGCCCTGACTGGTTTAGTAATCAGGAACGGACTCTGGTGGCAGAGGGCTCCGATTTATGGATCCCAGTGTGTGCTGTTTGTTTGTGGGATCGTGCGCCTTTTTAGGAGATGACTCGCATGTTGGACGAAAGTGGAGAGATTTTGCACAGATAACTTATTAATGACAAATTCTCCTCTGAGTGAGAAATGGGCTGTGTCAAGAGGGTTTTTTTGTTTTTTTTTCTGTGGCAGTAAAAAAAAATAGCAGTAGATGAGACATGGAGATTATAATGAGTTCTGCTCTGCCTCGTGCTGTGCAGAAGCAGTCATGCCTTTCTTTCTCTTCATAGTCATGCTACGTGACAAGCAAATTTTGGTGTTTTGACAGCTGCGTTGTGGAAGAGATTTTAATTCCCGATTTATTTAGGGAAACGTCATTTTACACTGACATTATCCAAAGCCGTGTGGCTGGCTGCATAGCTGAGCATGTTCACTCCAGAGAGTACTCCGCTAAACCAAAACTTCCTGCCTCATAAATGGATGGTGAGCATTGTTCTAAGTGGAGTAAATCTCTCATGTCACAAGCGGTGTGAGTGTTTCCTGTGCTCGCCACTACTAAGAGGCTTCCTCCCAGTAGTAGATCCTGGTATTTATGGACGTTACTGATGGTTCTATGTGATTGTTCTTTTGCGTTAACCTCGAGCACCTCAGGTTGAAGCTGAATCATAGGTCAGTTCAACAGCAGTGTTGTTCCTCGTCATGTGAGGGATCGCTGCTTTCCTCATCAGCTGATAACATGTAGGGTGACAAACATGATGTATACGAGTTGACGCAAAGCCAGAGGAATCCTAGTATCCCCTCTTTATTAGATATAACTTCAGAATTCTTTGTCTACTTTATTGTCGCTGCGCACAGTAGTCACCAGAGAGAAGACTATCTGCAGGTCCATTAAAAAGTCTTAAAAACTCAATTTTATAAATACTAGGCCATAAAAGGCATTAGTCTATTTGTGAGGTTTAAGTGCCACATTTTTTATTATTTAATTTATCCTTTTACTTTTTTCAGTATTAGTCAAGAATCTTTGCATGAATGTCCATATTACTGATGTTACAAATGTTTAAAGCTGAACCTAAGACTGGAAAACATAGATTAAACTTTCTCACTGTAATATCTATATTCCTACATAAAGCCTACCTCTGCACAAGAGCACATATATAGTACTTAATCTTAAATGTTGTTCAAGTTGAAAATGCCTTAAAAGCTTAACATTTAAGTGTCTGGCACCATTAGAATCGCCTGAAGAGTAATGTGGCTGAACACAATATAGTCAAAATAATTTACAGAATTTACAATGAAACTGCATTTTCAGAGCATCAAACTTGCTTATAGTGTCATATTTTCAAGTGAAACAGAATTTTAAAGCAGCGTACATTATATATAATGTATATATTTTAGTTTCTTGCATACAGCTTATTTGTGCACTTTTTGCATGTGACTGGGGACGAGCTCTAAAAGGGTAAAAACGTCTTTTTCATCTTGAATTTAAATGTTAGAAGCAAACGTCCTCTTCACAGTTGTTTTACAGACACTCTTTACAGAGTAGTGAAATGTCTTGAGTCATGGGACAGATGGAGCCTTGTGCTAAAAGCAATTTCTCACTCCATGCGATCATCAGCAGATCTACAGTATGTATTGTGGAATAACCTGGCCTTTGCAAGGGGATAGAATGTTGAGGTCCACAACATTTAAGTCATTCATTACACCTGTGAATAAAACCCCCTTCAAACATTAATCACAACAACTTCAGCTGTGCTTCCTATTCTTCAGCTTTTCGGTCCGCTTATGCTCAGACACACTGGGCAGCAGTCAACTGAAACGCTACCATTAAAGCAAAGTAGTGGACAGGGTTTGGCATCACTACCCACCATTTTGTTCAGTCAAATTCAGACGTCCCCCTGCCAGCACATCTAGACTGTTTTAGACCTTCCTTATGAACGGAGAGCTGAAAATCATTATTGGTTTGGCCAAAGCTGCTATAAACTTGTCATTACTCTATTTTTGTAAGAGACTGAAGTGTAGAAACAGAGTAGGTGGAAGTATTGCCCTGCCCTGATTATCTCCATATGAACTGCAGAGTCTCTAATAATGGTTTCCGCTTACAGCATAATGTTGTTGAACATTTACTCCCTTTGCGGTGATTCAGACATAGCTCCGAGTACACCCATAGAAGCAGGATATTAGGGTTTAAGATATGTGGATGGCTGTTACATTTATTTGACTTTTAAAATTGACTTGAAATAGTTCTTGCATTGTGCTTTTCACCTTTTTTGTGTCTTTACAATGTGTATCTGGTTCCTCTCCCCTCTATTATGCACTGTAAAATTCTGTGAGGGCTTACTACTCTTTCTGCCAACAATTCAGTCTGGAGTCCACACATTGAAGCCATCATTCATTTTATTCTTATTTCACTGTAACAAGTAACATTTCAATAATTCGCAAAATTCCGCACAATGTAAGACAACTTTTCAAAGCATCTGTATTGACTCAATGACAGAACATTTTAACGTGTCGTTTAAGCTCTGAAATGTTGACCCTAAAAGGTCGATACTATCATCTCATCAGGGTAGTGGTTATGTTGTCTTCAGGACATCCCTGGTTTGGCTCCTGAGGAAAAAGAGCTGGGAAAATCTGGATGGGGAAAGTGAACAGGACACACTTTCCCCTCTTTCAGCTACTACTGGCATCGTGCCCTTGAGCAAGAGTCTGCGGTTGTGCTGAGCAGCAGCCCGATGTGAATGTGTGGATGTTTGTAACCTTCCCTCCCCCCACAGCTACTCCTCCAGGTTGTAAATAAGACTGAGCTCTTCGTCCGCTCCCCTCGTTAAAGGATTTCTTGTAATACGTTAGGAAATATCATGTTGTACCTTTGGCTGTCTTCCTAACAGCAACGTGAAACTATGTGGTGTAAAATGGGACGCTAGTGGCTCCGATATATGCTTCACTTCATACTTTTGACTCTTGCACATTTTGATTTTTCAGCTCAAGGCTGATCTCATGAGGGAGATTCCCCTGCTAAACCAGACAAATCTGGAGCCTTGAAAAAAATGTGCTATTTTCTCTTTTTTTTTGTTTAAAATGATGTTGGTTTAATCTAAATGACACATTGAGCATTTGAACCAAATGCTGCTTTTTTTATTAGGGAAGACAGAATAATTGAAATAATTTGAAACATTGAGTTACTGTCTGGGAAACTAATTGGAAAATCTGTGTTTAAATGTCATCTTTAAATGAGTGATGGCTAAACGAATATTTTAAGTGGAGATATTAGACCACAATTGTAGGTTTCTTCTAGATGAAAGAGGAGGAGACAAAAAAGCGAGGGTTGATTTTGACAGCGTGCTGAAACAGGAAGGATTTTAAGAAGGGAAAGACCTAGAAAAAGCAATTGCTATGATTTTGGAAATATGTGCAGGCGTTTACAGCCTTTTCTGAATCTCTCCTTTCAACTCCTGTCCCTTTTTATGACTTATTACACCAATCACAGGCGGCATGCTTACGAGTAAAACTTAACACCTTAAAAAGCAACGACAGGGACTCTTTAAATGACCACAGGTTGAGCTCATGGGACTGTGTATGACAGGATGTGGAGAAGAACAGAAAGTTCCTCAACAAATGGCACCAATCCCCCTCTTCCCCCCACCCCAGGATAATTACACCCTAGACAGAGGTGAGGAGCAAGAGGAGAATGTCATGGCTGCAGGGCGTGCAAATTTACAACAGTCTGGGTGAGTAATCCTCCGCAGACTGGCAGCTCTCCTTTACATGTTACAGCAAGGAGCCTAATATGCCAATTAATGGTTTGTGTTTTGTATTCTTAAGTGTTGTCTCACACACTTTACGCCACTGTTTGGTGCATTTCATACACCAGTCATTTCACAGTCCGACTTGGGATCTGTTCACACGATTGTCATGTTTTTAAATCAAATTGGCCCGGTATCGTATGTCCGTCATCCACGCAGCTGCAAATGACCTGCATTCCCCCAGGGTTGGATTAGTATGTACATAAGCTATGAACAACGTACAGTTCATCTAATTATTTACAAATGTTGACGGCTGTGTGAACGCTCTGGAGGTTCGGTTCAGTCACAGACCACCAGGCTCCAATTAGTGACATTTGTCTGTGAATGGTTCGTGACATGTGGTACCCCGTGGCCTCCTTCACGGCTCTCTTAGCGGTTTTTAGTGATGTTCTGAGTTCAGAAAGGGTATGGAAACAATCCCTGAAGGGGAAGGGAGTACATGACTGTTTAGTTTTTCTATCTATATTTTTTGCACACGATTGTGACTTTTACACTCTGAGTTGCCTGCATGTATGTTTTCAGTTTGTGTTGGGGAATGTATGGTGGAGTGTTATTATAGGATTGATTGTGGCGGGGAGGGGGAGGGGGGGGAGTTACTGTGTGGTGGATGTGCTGGCTGGCGGACAGGGAGGGTCAGAGGACAGGACCTCTCTCAGAGGAGTGGCTGTTAACCCCTGACCTCACTGGTTAAGCCTGCAGGGTGGTGGCCGTCGAGGCGGAGGGCATGGAGGGAGGCGGTGGGTGGGTGGGTGGTTTTTTGGGGGGGGGGCACCCTGAGGTCCGTCTGGTTCAGGGGCACATGATGGCAGGCAGAGGGGGTGGTGAGGTGTCTAATCTGGTTTTTGTCTGTGAGGCGTTTTCACCTCCCCCACCATCCTCCCTCTGAGAACAGAGTTTGAGAGGCAGGACAATGTCAAAGGGAAGTGACTTATTTTATGAGCCCTTTAAGGGGATGGTGGTCTCCCCCACAAAGAGAGGCAGAGGAGCAGCAAAGTGTTGATGAATGACATGACACACAAGTCACATGTTTGTTTACAAGATGCCGCTCCCTTGTTTTGACCGCCATAAATGGCAGTTTTCCTCTTCTGAGTGACACTCAAACAATGTTCTGTCTCTGTGTCTTATTACATCTTAAAGTACTTGGGAATCCAGCAGACTGAGAGGCCCCTAAAAAGGAACTCCATAAGGCAACTGAGAGCCAGTTCACCCATCACACAAAGACTATTCATGCTCCTGACTGTAGAGAAAGGATGGACCAAGCTTGATTGTGAAACAGTGAGGCCGTAACATGTCACACCGTGCTTTCGGCCGGCATTATGCTTTTTTTTATATACTATCCAACGCTCTTTAAAAAAAAAAATCTTTTTTAACTCTCTTGCCCTCTGGCTCGGTGCGTGCCATTTTTTTTTCTCCCAGTGGTTTGAGAAATTGGCTGCCAAAATGTTTTCACAAAGTATGCATTAGCTAAGAATCTTCAGTTTTCAGAGACTTAATCCTTTGAGCTAACAATGTGACATTTGTACAGACATTCCTGTGAAATATTGACCATCTCACTTTTATTTGTGTACTTTGGTAACTAGTGCTATTTTCCACGTGGATATAGCCCCTTTTGATTGTACGGGGCCGTGCTGTGGGCAAGCAGGGGGCCCTGCTGGAGGAGAGACTGGATGGCTGTTTCACCTAAAAGTTCAGTGTGTGTCTGTGTGTGTGGGTGTGTGTGTGCGCGCGCTCCCTGTACCTCCAATCACGCTGGTACAAAGAGCCATGTGTTGAGCAGTGATGTGATGTGTGAATATGTTTAGGTTGGGGCTGCCAACTGTGCCTGGGTATGTGTGAGTGTATGTGCATGTGTGTACAGGAGGGGGTCTGGTGGAATGGGTGAGGGCTGGAGGGAGATGAGTTTGGGGAGAGGACTGTGAGAGAAGCAGTGACTTGAGGCTTATTTGGACTCGATCCCAGACAGAGGGGTCCAGTTTATGGCGCCAGGGTGCATCCCTCCTTCTAGTGCCCTGTTCTATAGACGACTCTACCACAGAGTCACTTCTGACCCGACACGTTAACTTTTTTAACATTTTAGGAATTATGACATGCAGGGACCCCTCTAAAAATACGTTTCCTCCGTTACTCTGTCAAGTGGCGAGTATTCTGAGGCAGAACTTGAGTTGTGTCTGAGATGTTTAGCTTAATAGCTCTACCAGTACACTTCAGACTCTTAAAGCTGTAGGAAACTTGATCTGGAAACCAGATTTTTTTTTTCCTCCCTCCACTATATAGAGGGTGGTAGGACTGAACAATTAATCAGAATTTTCTTGAAATGGCTGTATTTCCAGAAAACCCTTCCCTAACGATCTCAATTTGTTTCCAAATGGTTCAGCCCTACCCAGTAAACAGGATAAACAAGTCACAAGTTATGTCTTGTTTTTCCAGTGAAAGAAAAAGGGTGTTTTTTTTTATTACATGCACAAAAGGAATGAAACAACCTCTCCAATGTCATAGAAAGATAAATCCACATGGCTCAGGTTGTCATGGTGACTCATTAAACATGGCAACCAGCAGTGAAGATAACAGAAAAGTCCCACAGTCCTATTATGTTTGAGCAGGCCAAAGGAACTGTGTAAGAAGCAGAACAGAGAATAAAATGCTTCCTCTTCACGTTCCAACAAACAAGAATTAACATTTTTCAAGGGTTTTGGTGATACTGACAGAGCTGGAATCAAATCGAGAAATTATTAGCTTTAACTATCAAATCCGTTCAGCACAACACATTGAAAAGACATAACATGATTTGGCATTTAAAGCCTCAGCTATACTTTTCCTTGAATTGTCATCACTTGTTTAATTTTCATAGCAATAAATCTGTGTCTGTGAATATTACTAATCTGGAAATGAATGATTGCAGTAAAGAAGCCACAAAGAACTCTTTGGCACATGTGAAACAGAATGGATGGCAAGACCCATTTGTCCACTATTGAGTTCTAAGTTCTCAATTGACAGGTGCATTTCACTACACAGTAAGAGAGCGTGAAAAGCAGAGCCGCAATTATCACTTCAGGCCAAATTTCTGTTCAGTCTTTGAGAAAACATCGCAGCATATTGCACATAATTTAAAGCTCCAGTTCATGTCTGACGTGCAAGTAGCAGGAACCTGTGCAGGCACACGGGCCTGGATTCGGCGAGAGCGAGCTGGTGGGGAAAACTAAACAGGCCGTTGGTGCTTGCATCAGTGAAAGGATCCCTGTGTTCTCCCAAATTCCAACAGCCACGTTTAAAACAAAACATTATTGCAGCTGCAACTTTGCATTCGTCCTCCCCTGACCCCTCCCTTTAAAATGGACGTTAAACTCACTCTTGACAAAGTTGGCAGTTGCTCTTGTATCAAACACAGTATTTAAGTTTTGAATAATGGGTCTTATTAGAAAGCCCAGACTGTTTTTTTTTTTCACTCAGTCCACTGACATATTTGCAATTATGCAGAGCAGTTAAAGCTTTTCTGTGTAGACTGGCATTTACAGGACATATTTTCCTAACTGCATTGAAATTCCAAAACAACAGAAAAACACTTCAAATCTCTCGTTAGAGCCACTTCCAGCCTGCAGCTCTCCACCGTTTTCCACCGAGTGGATTTATATTTGTTTACAGAGCAAACACAGAATAAACGGGACCGTCACAACTTCAGAAATGTATCACGTGAGATCAGTCAGATGCCTGAGGTCACATGGCAGTCATACATATGCGTTTTTCTAAAAGGTGCTTCCCCCATTCATAATGCAACAGAAACAACATGGGTGCTTTCCTGCGTTTAAATGAAAAATGTAACTTTTCTTGAGTTGTTAAAATGATTTTTAGATGTATGTAGTCTGCCTTCTTACCTGCATAGTGGATGAAGAGCTAATCCTCCCCTTTCCAAGTCTGTGTTTTAGAAGGACACGGCTCTCTTAGTAAAGAGAACTATCTAAACTGAACTATCAATCAGGACAGGAGAGTGCCGGGATAAGAGCAGGGCTGCAGAAAGTGTTTCACTAAAGGCCGCTCTGAGAGGAATGTTGCAATTAATCCACTTAAGTGCAGTTAAGAGGGTTTTCACACCCAAGTTGCATTGGGATTTGGTCAGAGGTGAAGTTGTTACTTAACAACTTGTGTTTTTTCCCAAAGAAAAAACAAGGGCACGTTTTGATGTATGATAACCAAACATAGCCAGTTGGTTCAATTAATAGTCCCCGTCCCCCCAAAGGTGTTGAAAAAGTCACTCTGTAGGTGTATAAATTCTTAGAGGCTTTACATTTATTGCACTTATTGTTGTTTGATGATGAATTCTTTCAGCTGAGCAGATTTGACAGGCTGTTGACTGGATGTATTTTGTAGTGTTGCGATGGTCCCAGTCTCACATGGTGTGTAACGGTGTGTTCTCCTCTTCTTCTTCCAGGAGCTCCCCTCAAGGTGTGTCCGCAGGGTTACTCCTGCTGCACCGTGGAGATGGAGGAGAAGCTGAGCCAGCAGAGCCACACGGAGATCAAAGCTCCTGTCTCCAGGCTTAGCACCAACCTACAATCCACCTTCAAACAGAGGCACGACCACTTTGACAGTAAGCAAACACACTTACACAAACACACACGCACCAGCAGCCAAACCTTCCGGGCTGCATTCTGCCGCCTGCCACAGTGTCCCCCTGCATCGGAGCGGCAGCACTTGTGCCGCATGATTTTTTTTTTTTTTTTTTTTGACGGACGCTTCCACCTGCCAGTGCACTGCCCCAACCGGAGACAGTGAGTCTGTGTCCGTTGGCCCGTCCACCTGTCTCTCAACGTCTCAGCTCCCCAGGCCTCGTCATCTCCCTCCCCCCCACCCTGTCCCTCATCCACCCTCGTCCATGCTTTACTTCTTTCTAGAGGGACTTGTGCTTCCAGACGGACCACACACATTTTCAGATCCTCTCAATACTTCCTGTTCCTCAGTGTATGTGTGTGTGTGTGTGCGCGCGCACATATGTGTGTGTGCCTGTAAATATTGGGATCGGGTTTCGGTTGCTGAGGGTGGAAGCGCATGGGAACACGCAGCAGTGCTGAGTCACTGAGGAAGCGGGGCAGCTCTGAGGACCCTCAGCCACCCAACCGTGCCACCGCTGCAGCTCTGTTAGCAGGAGGCTTGATGAAGAGACAGGACGGGTTAGGGACTGAAAGACTTGAGATTTGCTGAATAGAGATTTACCAGTTTGTGTGTATTTGTGTATTTCTGTGAATACGTGCGTGCCTGTGCACATGCAGGTCAGAGACCTCCAGATCGTATGTGTCTGTGAAAGGGAGCGAGGGATCGCCAGTAACGGGGAGCATGTGTATTGCAGCCAGATGTGAACAGGAATGTGACGCATCGGAATGCAGTGGCTGCTCAAGCCGTTCCGCCCCTCGTTTTCTCCTCTCCTACTGCCCTTTGTCCCCGTCTCTGCCTCATTCAGCACTCTCCCAACAACCCTCCCTTTGCCCCTCGGACCCGTCTTGCTCTTTCCACCCCTCTCTTTTCGCTCTCGCTTTTGATCACGTTTCACCGCATTTCTCAAATGCATTTTTTTGTCAGTTCTGTCCTTGGCTTTCATCTCACATCTTTACTGCTTTCTTACTCAACTGGTGCTTTCTGTTACTCGACTGTACCTCAGAATTATTTTTCTCATGATGAAGTAATTTCTCATGTATGCTTGGTCTTATAAAATCTTAATCTAGCATTGTCAGACCCACTCACGCATGCAAAAATGTCTGGAACCTCTTTTCAGTTTCCAGTGGGCAATTTCCAAAGTTGCGGACTAAAATTCCTTTTTTCTAGATGCATTTGGATAGACCAACAACTAATCAGAGCAATAAAATGTATGACATAACATTAAACATTCCTTTCATAAAATACACCACACATTTGTATTATCAACAAAAGCTTGAAATGTATTTGTTTGTTCTTTTAGAGGCAATACACAGTCCAGCTAATTTACTACTGTTGTGACAGAGAATTCAACAGGCCGTTCCACATCGTCGGCCATCTTGTTTGTTGTATGAAACTGCCTCAACAGCGCTCCTCTGTCAGTCATCGTATCAATCCCCAGTCGTAGATAAATGACAGTGATTGATCCGGGTTGAAGTCTCTCTGAGCAGGAGGCGGGCCAGACACATCTGCCAGAGCAAATAGAACATGAGCTGGCAGATTTGTCTGGCTCTCGGGGTAAAAATGTTGGCAAATTGTGAAAAATGTCTCTCACAAGTTCCCAGAGCTTCTGGTGGTGTTTTTAAAAGTCTTGTTTTGACTGACCACCATTCCAAAACTCAAGAATACACAGTTTGCTGCCATAGAATAGTGAATAAAACTAGAAAAATACTGACATTTTAGAAGCTGAAACCAGTGGATTTTGGGCATCTTAGTTTAAAACATATTTATATAATTATTGAAAATATTGCTGGTTACCTTAAGTTAATTGATCATAGCATCTGGTTGTCATTGTCAGTCACAGTGCTGTAATTGAAACATGAAATCTGTTAGTAAAATTTCATAGTTTCTTTATAATGAAAAATGGAAGAATGTAATCTTAAGAAACTGAAGTGTTTAACCTTCAGTAGTCGACGCCACAGCTGAGCATTTTCGCTTTGAAACTGCAAAAACAGATTCAGTCAGTCAGGATTTCATACGTCACAAATCTAAGGCTTGTTTTACATGGTGAAACTTTCACAGAACTTTGGCTGACAAATGATGTCGAACAGCTGATCCACTGACAGACAAATATGATAATATTGTTCGGCAAAGAATGTTTAATGCTAAATAGCAGTTAGCCCATGGCTATCATTATCTGTGGCTTTAATGTCAACATGACTTTTAAACATTTTTCATGTTTAAACAACTGTTGGTTGTAGATTCTTGGCTTCGTTGCAGCGGGCGTGTCCTTCACTCCTTCCACCAAGAGCTATCATAGATTCTGGAATTATTAATGAGGGAGAAGATTAACTTTTTAGGTTTCAGGTGGTAATTATTGAAAGCCAAATCAGTGAAAATTGAAACGTTTTTGCTGGAAAAAAAAATACACCTTAAAATTATTGTTCCAAGTAGAGTATCTTTATATGGAGAGAAGTTTTACCGAACCAGACTTGTAACATCTTAAGTGCTTTATACGCTACATTGCAGCGTATAAAGGCTAGAGTTGAAGTATTTATCTCATGTAGATTTTGTGATGGATATCTTCCTGCCTGATTGTTTATCATGGAAAAACCTTCAGAAAGAGACTTTCAGTGGGGCAATCCTATTTGATTTCAAGGAACTTAATTTACGACATGTGGAAAGTCCACATTTATCCCCTTATATCACTCCACCAAACGGCAAAACATATACACTGTTGCGTAAATGTCTGCATTTTTTTCCTCTAACATGATCATTACGACTGACTAATCATGTAAAAGTACAGAAATCCCCTTCCAGCTGTAGGATCAGGGAGTCGGCCTACAGGGGGCGGTCCCGAGCCGACAGTGAAACCTTTAGTTTCTATTCCCTCTTGTGGACCCCACCTCATCACTGCAGGCAGGTTGCTGCTCTCTCTGAACTGTTAGATGTGGGATCTCTTTACAAAGCCCCGCTGTGCTCTCTTCCACCTGCGCCATTAGACCCTGCTCTCTCACTGGATACGGTGACAGGCTCGGGTTGCTCTCCTATTATTTCCTGTTGTCACATCAAGACACCCGGGAGCAGGCCGTTTCCTGTCTGTGGAAGCGGCGGAGGAAGCGGCTTATCGTTTGCATACACTGTTACTGAAGATGAACCGTAACAACCGTGACGTCACTGCGCCGCTTGTCCGGACTGGAGGTGCAGACGCACATAAACACAGCTGCAAACGTCCACGAAGACGGACGCAAACAACACGCTCTCGCACACTAACAAACTCAGGAAGTGGTGTATGTGATTAGGCAGGCTCTCATCATGCGCCTGGAGCTGGGAGTCATGGCCAATTAAGACCAGAGCCAGAAATAGTTCTCCCCTCTCTGTGTCTCCTCGCTGTGTGTTTGTCCTGGCCTCTGCCTGTCTGTCCTGTTGCACTGACCCCGTCCAGCAGAGCAGGCCTATGTCTGGGATTTAAGCACTTGGATTAAGGCCCCTCGTCTACACACACACACACACACTCACACACACCCACAGCACTGGAGTCCAGCAGCAGGAGGGACAGAATCCTATCCCATAAGAAAAGGGAGAAGAGCAGGGACTAATTGGCACAAATAGGACGCAATTACTGCCTCCTGGGCTGGGACTGGGAGGAGCAGAGTTTATAAGGACACGGGTGCAGGGAAGAGGGGGAGGGGGGGAGCTCCTTGGAGGAAGGAGGAAGTGGGAGGAGATCGGTCAGCTCCTCTGTTCCCATGATGGATCGGGCCAAAGATCATCGCTCATAATTCCGGGACTCCTCATGACATGTGGGCACGTTGACAAAGTGAGAGGAGGAAGGGAAAGACAGACATACCGGTAATTCTGTACCCGAGGCAGGGTTCCTGCTTCCTTACAGGCAGGGTTCCTGCTTCCTTACATTTCTCCTCCAACTTATGCTCTCCCTCATAACCTTTCACCCACATTCTCGCACACCATTGGCTGAGCAACAGGCGCATTTTTTAATGGAAAAAATCCGGAGGGAGTGCTCAGCTCCTCAGCCTGTTGGCAGACGGTTGCGTGTCATAAACTGTTTTTAATGACAAAGCAAGATGCCTGTGTAATGCTGCTCATACTTCAGACTGTTGGCTCGGGCCAAAGATCCCCTCCCCTCGCTGCCACCGCTCTCACACCCACACACACACAAATGCATATGCATCAAATACACATACATATCTCTTTTTTTTTTTACCAGTGAATTTGGCCAATGCATTACAGGGCTTATCTTTTTAGCATATAGGCATTACTGCCTAGCTAAACTGTAAAAAGGAAATGGAGAACTTCTGGATTTGTCCTCCTGCTTCTTGCCTCTTCTCCGCCTCCTCCTCCTCTTTACCTCCTCCGTCTCCTTTCACTGACTTTAAACTTCTGGCAACTATGACATTCCAGGGGTGGGGGTGAACCCTTTTGTTTTAATCTCTGTCAATGGAGCGTGGAACTTGGTGCCCTCTCCCCTCTGTGTATGTGTGTGTGTGCGCACTGGAGGTTCAGGTGGAGGGGGGTGGCGATGATGGTGGGGAGGTAAATGGAGGGGCTGCAGTGTTTCCGGTATCCTTGGCGACACAGTGGGGATTTGGAGTTAAAAAAGCCCTCAACTTAACCCGCCCCAAGCCGCCCTCACCCCTCCTCTTCCTCATTTTTTCTTTTTAGTGTGTCAGTCTGAAGTGGAAGTGACAGCACTACTTGGGGACGTTGTGTGTGTGTGTGTGTGTGTGTGCGCGCGTGTGTGTGCGTCTGCTGGTGGCAGGGAGCGTTTAGTGACTCCCTCTGTGAGAGCATGGGAACTTTACATTTCAAAGCCAATCAGAGGGCACCCAGAGAAACTGCAGTGGGACAGAAGTTGTGTGTGTGAGAGGGAGATGGAGAGTGGATAAAAAAAAAAAGAGAGAGAGATGATTGAAAAGGTGGTGAGTGTATGCTTGCATGCACGCAAGGCTGAAGGTGAAGCATTTTTCAGAGACTGTGGAATTCTCATTTTGTTCAGATTAAGAAAGTTGGGGGTGAGGAGGGGGGTTCGTGGGAGAGGGGGGCCTGGATTATTGGGGGTGGGGAAAAGCAGTGGGGGGGGGGGGGTGATGGACATTCCTCAGGATGAAGTAGGTCATTGTTCCCTGTCTCTACTGAAGAGAGCTCTCTGAAGGAACTGATGAAGTGAAAGCAGCAGAGGGAGGGAGATGCAAGGCTGGATGGGGGGTACAGGTCCATATATGGGAGGGGAAGGAGGGGGGGGGGGTCGCATTATTCAGTAATCCTATTGAAAATGCCTCTGAAGGACAGTCCAAGAGAAGCTGGGAGAAACGGGAGAAAGGAAAGCGAATGGAATGTGACAACAGAAAAATGCTATTGATGGTCAGTCTGAAGCGGCTTGATGTGGAGCGACGTCTCCGCTGAATGGCCGATTCCACAGAGATGGCGAGCAGTGCCGCGTCCCTCCTCGGCCTGACAGAGATGCTCCAGCTCCACCTTTCACCCCCTTCCTGCTTCATGCCAACCGTCCGGCATCCCCATTGACGCATTCCCCCCGCCATTCAGCCAAGATTTTATGCTTAAGCTGTTTCTGTTGAGATACTTCTAACGTCAGGCGCAGGTGAAACACCATCGATCTGATTTGAAATGGTGGCGGCAGTTCAGGCGGAGTAGAGTGGGTGGGTGGCAAGCACAGCTCTAAATCTTCAGATGTGCTGTCCTACTGCCTTTCAGCAGGATTTAAGTTATTTACACACTGTGATCATGTTGGAATTTGTGTATTATAATAACCTGATGGAGACACAACAATATGTCTGTGATACACAAAGTGTGAATCAGCTGTGCCCAAACAAAAGAAATAAGAAATATAGGACCAGTAAGGATTGATGAAATCTGCGTCTGTAGATGTTCCAAGCAATATGTTATAAATCACACAAATTGAATTTCCTTCCTAACATTTTTTAAATAAATCCCTCCCTGTAGATGGGACGCTGAAATGTTAACAATGTAAGATTGTTTGTTCTGGCTCTCTGGCAACCTCAGCATTTAGTCATCACACTAACCCCCCCCCTTCTCTTTTCTCCACAGAGTTTTTCCGTGAGCTTTTGAAAAATGCAGAGGTCTCGCTGCACAACATGTTCGTGCGGACCTACGGGATGATGTACGTGCAGAACTCCGAGCTGTTCAAGAACTTCTTCGAGGCCCTGACACGGTACTACGTGTCCGGCAGCGCCGCCATCAACCTGGACTCCATGCTGTCGGATTTCTGGGCCGACCTCCTGGAGAGGATGTTCCGCCTCGTCAACGTCCAGTACGATTTCAGCGACTCCTACATGCACTGCGTCAGCCAGCACACGGAGCAGCTGCAGCCGTTCGGCGACGTGCCGCGCAAGCTCCGCATCCAGCTGACGCGGGCGTTTGTCGCGGCCCGCACATTCGTGCGTGGCCTGGCGCTCATGCCAGAGGTGGTCAATAAAGTCTCTACAGTAAGTAAAAGTGCAGTTTCTCCACAATGAGATCAACCTCAAATCTAATTCTAGACACTGAAGCACTATCCCGCCATCCCTGTGTTTTCTGACTTCATATCTTTCATGGAAAAAAACTGGCTGCGGTTCCATTACTGTGTCTCTGATAACATAAACCACTCTGACTCTTCTGGTATGACATGTTTTTCCACTGCACGAGTGATTAATCGAGGATTAGATTATACTTCTTTGAGGAACTGGCTCATAAAACTAATAGTCATGCTTTCTCAGTGTCCAAGTATGTGTCCGAATGAGTGTTTCTCTGCTGTGAGCCGCGGTGCAACGATAACAGTCGACTGACCGGCCTCTGCCTCCCGCAGGTCAGCGCGTCTCCCAGCTGTGTGCGAGCGGCCATGAAGATGTTGTACTGTCCCTACTGTTCAGGCCAAGTGGCGCTGAAGCCGTGCCAGAATTACTGTCTGAACGTGATGCGGGGGTGTTTGGCCAACCAGGCCGACCTGGACACAGAATGGAACAACTTCCTCGGTAAGTGACCGTCATTAGGACGCCTTCCGCAGCCATTACGAAATTAACCTGTAAGTGTGTGTGATTTGGCAACAAGAGTATTGTTTATATAACCCCCTCGTTTTTCCCTTTTTTTTTTCTTTTCTTTTTTTAAAAAAAAACAGTTTCTGCTGCTTTGCTCGTATTTCACAAAAGATTCATTAAAGATGTATCTAACCTAACCTTGTCTAATCCGTCTAAACCTGCACCCCCTCCCCTTTACCTTTGTGGGCATGAATCCAATGCGACACACTTCATCACACTACAGCTTGGCAGCAACATGTTTGACAAAGAAACAGTGTTTATTGTAAAAGTCATGTACAAACACGCCTCTTCATTCTTTAGTATTCTGTGTAAGTAAATCAGAGTGGGAGGGGTTGGACAAGTTGTACGTGTTGTGGCCCCCAGGATGAATGCCGCTCCTGTGTTTACTAAACAAGCTGCTGTGTGTATGTCCTCTGCTCTTCTGTGTTTGTTATATTTTTTTCTACGTGACAAAAAGACGATTCCCTGGTTTTTCCACTGCTGTTACCTGTGACTACTTCTGCCTGCTGGCATTGCTACTGTCTGATTTCTGCTGTGGCCTCACTGTGCAGCAGCTTTACTCTGCTGTAACCCAAGGACTCCTTTCACTGGTTAACCAGCTCCTCCCTGTAGACTCGTGCTTCCCCCTAGTGGCTGTAGTTTGCCTACAACAGCGACCTCAGGCTGAAGTTTTTCTAATGAATCACTTTCAAACTGTTTTCAATTTATTGTTCTGTTTTTCAGATGCCATGCTCAGTCTAGCTGAGAGGCTTGAAGGTCCCTTTAACTTTGAGTCTGTCATGGATCCCATCGATGTGAAGATTTCAGATGCCATAATGAACATGCAAGAGAACAGCATGCAGGTTTCACAGAAAGTCAGTATATTTTTTTTCTTTTTGACAGACTCGAGAATAAAAATAGGTCCAGTTTCACTTACTCTACTTTCTTCTTTCTATTCACCTGTGACAGGTTTTCCAGGGATGTGGGCAGCCTGAACCGAGCATGGTGTTCCGCTCCAGACGTTCTGTCAAAGAAACAGGCTTCACCGGCCGCTTCCGCCCCTACAGCCCTGATGCCAGACCCACCACGGCTGCAGGGACCAGCTTAGATAGACTGGTACGATCTGAAAAAAACCCGGAGCTCAATCAGACTCGTTTGTTTCATTTCTTGAAGGAGTTACGCCTGACTGTTTTTGTACGTGTGTGTTTTTCCTACAGACAACCGATGTGAAGAAGAAGCTGAAACACGCAAAGAAGTTCTGGTCTACGTTGCCAGAGACGGTGTGTGCAGGTGAGAGGATTGAACCCGGTGATGACTGCTGGAATGGAACAGCAAAAAGCAGGTAAGGCTACTGTGCAAGTCAAAATAAACATTTAATTCATCACAAGATAATTCAACATCCTGACTATTGGTGTCTCTTGTTCCACGCAGGTACGAGTCAGTTGTAATCGGCAACGGACTGGCCAATCAGGTGTCCAACCCCGACGTGGACGTGGATATAACAAAGCCGGATATCGTGATTCGCAGTCAGATCGCAGTTTTGAAGGAAATGACGAGTTGGCTGAAAGCCGCGCACAGCGGCAACGACATCTCTATCGAAAATGGTAAGGGCAGCAGCTGCAGGAACCTCATCCCCACGTCTCCTCGGTCGCACCGATCTGACCCTCCTGTGTTTCTCTGTTTCCAGATGAGGACAGCAGCGGAGGAGGAGAGGAGAGCGGCAGCGGTTGCGACTCGGCCTCCTGCGACACAGACATCTACTTCTCCACTCCGCCGAACTCCGTCATCCCTCGGGTCAACCCGGTGCATTCCTCAGATTCCTCGGCCGGGGTCGCCTCACAGGGAAGCATGGCGCTGGCGCTCTGCGGGCTGGCCCTGGCCCTGCTCGCCCCCCACCTGAGATAAGACTGGCTGGGCAGGGAGAGAAGAAGAGAACGACCAGGAATGACGGAGCGAAGGGGAAAACTGTCAGAGAGACTTTAAAAAGACTGCCTTCAGGACCTTGGACTGTCCGCCATTGGGGGGAAGACTCTTCTTAATATTACAATAACTTCACTTTTAATTATTTGTTTGTATGTTTTTAAGGACATCAGTGTACAACAATATGGTTTTTCCACCCCCACCCTTTTCCCCCCCAGGTAAACCTTTACTCCTTATGGCTCTTTTGGAGCTACAGTATGGTTCTGGCTGCAGCATTACAAACGTTATATGATTGTCTCATTTTGGCAATTTAATCTCATAATTCATTTCTGTCCCTTCTTCAATGATTGCCATCTAATGACTGAGTGCCTGTGATGGAACATGTCTTCATATTTCTGAGGATGTTCTTTCTTTTCATCAGTTTCCATTATTCTGAGATCAACACATGATATAGCAAGTGAATCATTGATTGTTATGAATGTGGATTCATAGCAAAAGATGAATGTGCAAACTGTGAATGTTTGTCTGTGCATTTACACATTTATACACATCAGCCAGTCAGAAATTATGAAGCTAGCTACAGTAGTATAGACCCGTTGATCTCAATGAACGGTATGAGCTCTTGTCCGTGTGCCGTGGAGAGCCGGTGAAACTCCTCCCAGGGCTGCAGGACGCAGCTCATCGCTCAGAAGTACAGTGAGAAGTTACAGCACAGGTATTTTGTTTCACCTGGAGATGGAATCATTCTTTAGAAGAGCTTCTGGGACTCTCTGCAAGCCCCAAACATGCATAGTGCATGTCTGCTATGAGCATTATCACAACCTAACTTTTAATTGTCTCATTATTTTTTTTTATTTTTTTTTTTTTATTTAATTGTCTCAGCTAAACAGTTCAATAGTATGGTCATACCTCATGCATGCTCTTATCGTCAATGCAATCTAGTGGTGTTGAGTTGAAAGTGTCTGATAGAGTTGAGATATGTGGCTGGCATCCTGGTGAAAGGTAAATGCGCCTCGGAAAGGAGAGGGACTCCCCATGGCGTTACCCCTGAAGAAGGCAAAGCTGACAAGTCCCGAAGGCCCTGATTTTGTTGTTGTACTGTAAGCTCAGTTCAGCACAGAGGATCTGACTCTATACAGTCTTACACGTTTGGAAAGGAAAGGTGGCGACATGTACGTTCAGAGCGTTTTCACATTAAAACTAGAGAAGAGGAACAGAAAACAGTGCTATGATCAAATGAAATCAAGAAAAGATTATTTTAATACAGGGTTTTATGTTGAAGAGGTGTTGTAATTTTTAGCTATTTTTGGATATATATTAGGTACTGCTAGTTTTAGGTGGTGGAAGAGGACAACGTGCACAGAAAATGTGGCACTTTTGGTCAGTGTGCACAGTTTTTGGGGCTCTTTTTTTTCTGTTTTTTTTTTTTTTTTTTTTTAAGCCCACATCCCCTGTCCCACAACACACACCTGTACCTCTTAAATGGCCTGTGTCAGTATAAATGGACTCATCCTGAACCATTTGATCTACCTATCCTCATCCTCACGTTCTCATTTCAACTGGAGGTTGAAAGTTGAAGTGTTTTTATAAGTGCTACCAAAATGAACGCAATGTATGGTGCCTGATCTGATCTTTTTTTTTTTTTTTTAAACCTCGGTACATTATTAGCAACTTCTTAAGGTAAAAAAAAGAATGTAGGTGTTAATGATTTGTATCTATTTTCTGCTCAGATTCCCTGTTGGGTTTTGAGCATTTTCTTACCAGCTGACAAGCACAACATAAGATTTTCTGTTAATTTGATAATCGGGTCTGTAAGTTGCATTACCTGGCCATTTCATCTCTAAAATGATGCTGCCTCATGTACTAGCCTTTGTACAGTAACTTATGTATGTGTCTTATTGTCATTGCAAACATTCTCCTAGAACTGACATAGATGATCCAAAAAATACAGTATTCAGAATGTTTCCATATGCATAGTATACGTCAAAACTATTCTTAATGTCAGCAGAGTATTTGATGTAATTGGTATCTGATTCTGGGGCTTTAAATATGCATTTTGTTCAATTTTAAAGATGGATTTGCATGTCTTTTTTTTTTTTTCTCGCAAATCTGAATCATGCAGCCTTAGTCAGGACAGACAGTAAATACTGAACACATTTTTTTTCTAATCTCTTTTTTGGCTTTGAAATTGACAAGTTGATTGTAAGCTCATATTAAATTTTCTTTAAAAAAAAAACAAAAAAACGGTTAGTCCAGTTGTAAAGACTTGGAACAAATCAATGAGGACATCTATACTAAGCAGCTGATTTCAAAGGAACATCTATGCAACCCACCTAAAATACTGAAGCCTTAATTTAAAAGTAATGAAGCTGAGCTTCAGCAGCTCCATTCGGCGTTACATCTGCATGTGACCGGTTCAATTCTCCTGCTTTTTGTGTACCAGCGACATTTCTACATGGGCTTTTGCATGTGTTCTTGTCATGTGGAAGAGTTGCGTTGAGTGTGAAGAAACCCAACTTTCTGAGTCAGAGGAAATGTTTCAGGGCGATGATGGTAAATGTCTGTGCTTGCGGGCCAGGGCAGCAACATTTTCCGGCCGGCGGGAGTTTGTGTTCCGGCTGCTGGATGTTGCTCATTCGATCCAGAGAGCAACTTCAGTCTAGTGACTTTAAAGTTGAGTTGGACAGGTGTTCCTTTAGACCCTTCCATCTGCCTTTGGCCCACAAGAACAGAAGTAACTCACTTTCTGAGGAGAGAGTGGGTGAATGACTGAAAAAGAATAAAATGTGTAAATAAAGAGCAGCCGTTTTTAGATGTCTCTAAAAGAGGCCGTAACAATACACCAGATTTTTACTTGTCAGAGTATCTCCTAAATGTTATGGAAAAAACAAGATGAGATAGATGTTAAATTGTAAGAGAAAATGTATATTAAACAACATTTCTTAGTCTTGTTGAAATAAAGACTGCCAATATTTAAATGGTTGTGAATGTCCTCATTTTATTAATTCTCTTTATCAACACACTTTTGTTAGATTTGGTACTCGGCTTTTTCATTTTGTCACTAAAGTCCAGAGAATATTTAACAAATATCATCACTGTTTATTTGAAATTGATTTATTTGGTGAATGAATGCTTGTGTATAAATAAATTGCATTAGAAATCACTATAAGCTCATTTGCTAGTTTACCTGATAGTCAGCTTGCTAGACATTAGACACAAATCTGTTTTTTGTCAAATATGCATTACATGGTACAGAATAAACCGATTTCTTGTTTGCATTTTTCTAAGAATTTAGAAATAAAACCATTGCTGGCAACCAGTAAAATTACTTTTTAGAGTTATACTTGTATGTGACAGACATCCAAATAAACGTGGCTAGTGAGCACTCATTAGAAAATTGTTCTGTGATATATAATTCAATATAAAGTTTTAAATTTAGTACAGAAAAGGGTCTAATCGGGGCGATCGCATGTTATAAATGGAAACCTGTAAAACTACAAAGCAATGGAGGAAATGTTGAGTAGCAAAATACTTGCTGACCTGTGGTTTTCCCCTCACTCACAAGAAGGTTTGTGATTTATTAAATAACTTAGAATTAGAACATCACATCCAGCCTGAAGATAGATAGATAGATAATCCAACCTCATGCTGAAGTTAATTGGAGACTCTAAATCATCCATAGATGATAGTTAGTGTGTGAGTGTATCCTCATCTATGCCAGTTATTGAAAATAAGTTCATAGGAATAAGGAGATAGGACACAATCACCTCCTGTGCTGTTTTACTATTAACTTGTTATAGATAGGACACAATGTCCGATAGTGTTTGTGTGTGTGTGTTGTTATTGGAGCTGTTTCACCATGATCCATTATTACTTTTAATTTTGTCCAGCTGTGAGTAGCTCATGCGCTTCCTTTGTGCATTGCATTATGGGAGTAGTCCATCAACAACCTACTCAAAACAAGGAGTTCCTGTAAAGTTATCAGAACAAATGTTGCACAAGTTATAACTGATTTCCTGAAAATCTGACAAACATGTTGTTGTTTAGTTTCTGAATACTGAAGACAATTCTTTCATCTCAGTAACATTGCCTTTTCTCTGGCGCCACCCTCAGGGCAGTTGGATAAACCATTTCTTGTCAGTAAAATCATGTCATCTCAGAATTATTATTTTTAAATAAATCTTTATTTCAAATTGTCAACATATAGCATCAGTGTGGTGCATCACATACAGATGAAACATTGACAAAAGGAAAATAAACCACATCTAATGAAATAATCAAAATGAAAAAATCACTTGAAATACCTAAAAGTATTGCAAACATTTTTTTCCATTCAAAGACAAGTCCCTTTGAACCAGTGGTTGAGAAGTGTTTGTGTCTTTTCTATAATTGGAGTGAAGTTTAATGTGCCTGTGGATTTTGTATCTTTAGCAGCCGATATATAACTGTGTTTCTCACAGGAATTTACAGAAACTGAAGAAAGAGCATTTTATAATTCAGGCGTATTGACATTCCTTCATCATCCTCCTCATCTGCCACAAAATCCTCATACTGGACGTGATGTTTCAATTCTTAAACATAGTGATGCAACCGCTGAAACTGACAGAATAATTGGGCCGTACTGGAACAGAGCTCTAAATGTAAATAGTAGCGTGTTTTTCTCCTCGTTGAATGGTTTTATTTCATATCCCATATCTCAAGGTTGACATATTTGACTGAATGAGTACTAAACTGCTTGACTCCAACCTGGTGAAGCATTTCAGTGACAATGGTTTTGTCCCCAGTAGTTTTTGGTTTCTCAGCTGATTCTTTCAGCCACAGACTCTGTGGCGCAACGGTAGCGCGTCTGACTCCAGATCAGAAGGTTGCGTGTTCAAATCACGTCAGGGTCAATGTGTTTCTTTAACCTCTGTCTGTGGTCAACAGGACAAATCAAGTATCAATGGCCACTAATCAGCTGATGTGTGGAATTCTGATAGCTACTTATGAACGGTGGAATCAATAAACCTGCTACATTAGCAAGAATGGAGATCTACTTGTAATAAACCACACATTATGTTACAGAAAAGGCATGAATGCACCCTTTACTGTGACTAAGACTATTCCTGTGTTCAATTCAGTATCTTTTATTCTATTTTCTTTCAGAATAAGATGGCTGCCAGGAACTATTTGCTTAAACTGAGTACAGAACAGCTTAAACCAGTGGTTAAAACTCTAAAACTCTAGACAACAAACTCCATCTCATAAGACGGATTTTAGATGTTTTATAACAGAAAGTGTGAGATACCTGAGTCCAAATAGAGGACTGAAACAGCCATGATAAATAAATAAATATGTACATAACTGAATATGCCAGTAAATGCTCATATTTATTTAATATGGGCATATTTATTAAGTAATTCAGTAAAAGCTGGCCAGCAGCAGTCTGCGCACATCAGGCGGATGTCGCAGATCGTGTGCTGAAACCGATTATTAAAGTGGATTATATCATCTATTTAGCTGAAGCATCTAGTACTGACAGGCAGTATCTGTGTGATAACCTGTATTTTACGTGTAACGGTTACAGCCGAGAGTCTGCACTACCTCACATGGTCATGAAGCTGTTCCACAAGCAGAGTGAAAACAGGGAAAAAAAAGGGAATCTTATACTAAAAAGACTGCATATGTGTCGCACATCCACTTTCTGTGAATAAATCTGACTGCTGCATCTCTAGATTAGTTCTAGCTAGTTCTAACACACATTGCTGTACAAAATGACTGGAGACACGCTTGTGGATTTCGATCCTGTGTACTGTATCGTCTACACATGCAACTGTATCGTCTACACCTGCAACACACACCCAAAGGTGTGTGTTGCAGGTTTGACGAAAGAATCTGAAAATAGCTCACAATTAATTGAGGTACCCTGTTACCTGATGAACAGCTCTTCTAGGGGGACCCCAAGGCGTTTCCAGGCCAGCCGAGAGACAGAGTCTCTCCAGCATGTCCTGGGTCTTCACCATTTTAATAATGTTAAATTTAAGTAGAAACATTTAAACCTATTTGTACTGATCAGGGGCGACATGGTGGCACAGGCGCTGTTGCCTCACAGCAAGAAGGTCACAGGTTCAAGACCTCCTTGGTCCTGGGTCTGGGACCTTTCTGTGTGGAGTTTGCATGTTCTCCCCGTGTCTGCGTGGGTTTTCACCGGGTACTCCGGCTTCCTCCCACAGTCCAAAAACATGCTGAGGTTAATTGACAACTCTAAATTGCCTGTAGGTGTGAGTGTGTGAGTGAATGGTGTGTGTGCCCCACGATTGGCTGGCAACCATCTGGGGTGTATCCCTGCCTCTCGCCGTAACGCTCTGGGATTGGCTCCAGCAGACCATGTGACCCTAATGAGGAATAAGCAGGTATAGAAGATGACTGACTGACTGTCCTGATCAGACACAGTGTGTTCATGCTTGATTAAACACAACCCAAGGCAGGAAATGTTAACTAATATCTAATATGGTCACCTTAACTCAAAAGAAAGAAGAAGAAAACCTGGTTAACAAATACAATGCAGCTGACAGGCAGACACTCAAGAATATATTCAGAAACATACACTTTGCTAAGGATTCATCACACTAAATGACAGCTACATTATAAATACATCACTGAGAACAGGACTTTTCCCAGATGCCTTCAAAACAGATGATATCAAGCCTTTATTACAAAAAAACAAATCTAGATAATAATATAATAACCAGCTATAGCCCAATCACCTATATAGAAATATACCTAAAAAGACAGTATCAGTGCAAATACATTTATTTTTTTTAAAGAAAACCGTGTCTTGGAGGAGTTTCAGGCATTAGACTATATTACTATAACTAAAATAATCTGATGAAACGCTGATGAAAACAAGGTCTCCATTCTCATCCGACTGACCAGCACATCCTAATCAATCAGCTCGAACAATGACTTGGTCTCTCAGACTCTTTGAGTGTGTTAATCTGGTTCAGAAAGTATTACGTCAGTACATGCTGACCCTGGATGAGATCATCAGGGAGCACAGTGTTTGTTTCCATAGTTACACGGATGATTCACAGCTGAATCTGTGGAATGATGCTGCAGCTATAAACTCTATTAGCTGCTGCCTATGAGGACAAAACCGAAATGGTACTAACTGGCCCAAAAGCAAACAGAGAAATTCCAGTTAAAAATGTATGGATATTAACTCATTGGATTAAACACTACTCTTTGTTCATATGGGCAGCAGATCGCTAATTAAAGTGCATGTCTGAAACGGGTCCAGATTTAAAATATATAACAATGACATTTTTGGAGTTATAGTATCGATATCTTGATTTTTATGTTATGTTATGTTTACTTTAACATCACCGTGCGAGGTGCATTTATTTTATTTTTATTTTTCATTCAGTTCCGCTCAGTTCACCTTAACGTGTGTCCCACTGAAACCTGTCCGGCGGAAGTTGGGCTAAGGGCCTTGTTACAATAGAAATGGCGAGCGGTATCGGCAGTGAGTAATGTTTCTAGCTTATTCTTTGATTTCTTTGTAATTATAGACCATAAACTAACGACAACCAAGCACCCAACACTGTAATTCATGTAGTTTGGTTGGACAGAGCAGCGCAGTTTGCGGATAAAACGTATCACCGTGTAGATGCGTGTGTCTCACGAATGTGTTCCCCCGTAATGAGCTAACGCTGCTAATAAAACATTATCCTAGTGTATATTATTATAGAAACGTAACTTATAACGTGTTTCATTGGTTGTCAAAGCATTATAAAGCACAAACAATTAAATACGAACAAGTGTGTTACTATAATGAATATTAAAAGGAACCTTTAACCACGATACAAGCTAAGAAGCTAGAATAGCTAGCTGATTTTATACCGTCAGTAACAAGAAAACATATTGTATATTAAGCAGACATCTCTGCTGCGGCTGGGATTTATATTTATATTGTATATATTATATTTATATTGTTTGTTTGCTTGCTTGCTTTAATACGCCATAAATTGACCGGTTTGTTTAGGTTGTATGGTACTCGGGCTGTCATATTTATGTTTATCAAAACAACATAATCCATCTTGAGCGTCAGGCAAATAATAATATGAATAAAAACGGAATCAGAAAATACTTTGTTATTAGCAATTAACACTTCGTGTTCATTGTTTTGTAACGTTACACAGTGTAATATGTATGTTATTAATATGTTAATGTGTGGGAGTGAGGTTTATAGATTATATGTTGACTTAAATGGCTAAAATAACAGTGTATTACTAGCTAAGAATACCTGGAGATGTTATAATTTGTGTGTGTGTGTGTTCGTGTGTATTGTTAATTTGGGTACTTTGTAATACCTAGATATTATGAACACTATTCGTTTTTACTTGATCAATGAAACAATAGCAAGACAATGAATGAAACAGATTGATTAAAAGATTAAAAAACAAAAGCCCATAGAGCAGGGTTGTCAAACATGCAGCCCGGGAACCAGAAACGGCCTGTTAAAAGGTTTAATTTGGCCCACTGGATGATGACTCTTGTTAAATACAATATATTGTAATGGCAGATCATTTTGTCTATTTCAATTTTTTTTCTCAAAAACTTGAGTTTAAAAAGTCTAAAATATAATATCAAAATTCAACATTAAGATAAAGGTCAAACAATTTAGTCTTATTTTAAGAAAATAAGATTAAATTGACCAAACTTAAGAAAAAAAATGTAAATAAGCAAAATTATCCCCAGATGAAATATCTTTCAGGATAATTTTAGTCTTACTATTAGACTAATTGTACCAAAACAAGACATTTGCACTTGTTAAGATTGACCTCATTTTAATATGGAATAACTGAGAGATCATATTGTTGAAATTGCACTTTTTTTCTTACTTTGTAAATTTAAGGTTAGTTAATTGTGTGCACATTTATAATGTATTTCTTTACATAAAATGTTATTTATATGTTCATATCTACTTGTCCGGCCCATTTGAGATTAAATTGCACTGAATGTGGCTCAAGAACTAAATTGAGCTTGACACATGGATGTATCTCACCTAATTAAGTGTTTTTTCCCTCCACAGAACACAAGATACTGAATGTGGGGCCAACGGAGCCCTGGTCCTTCAGGGAGAAACTGTGCCTGGCCTCCTCTGTTATGAGGAGTGGTGACCAAAACTGGTAAACAGAAAATGTTTCTCATTCATAAAATAAAGTATAGTATAGCATAGATAGCACAAAACAGATTGTAAGAGTTTTGTGTTTAGTTGTATGTAAATCTGCTTGAGATAGTAAATCTACATCCTATCATTCACCAGTATATTTTTGTCTTTGTTAAGATGTGCAAGGTGTGTAGCCTCTATTGACGTGACTGATTATGTTTCAGTTATTAGTCGGACCCCATGTATTTCCCTGGAAACAGGAAACACATTCGCAAAAACCTTTCAGTTTAGACAGCCAAATGTTTTTAGTTGGTATTTGTACAATCACAATATTATCCTCAAGGGTGTTCTTTACCGTCATTCAAGCATGACAGTGATGGACCGAGGCATTGCTGTCAAATGACATTAAAGAACACCCTAAATGCAATAGGCAAATAATATTTTTTTTATCTTTACAAATGAACATATGCATTATCTGGTAATGTCAATTCTTTAGGGAAATGTGCAAAAATGTGACCATATGCTGTTCAGTGCAGCTGTTAACTCAATTGTGACCACTAGAGGTCAGACTTGGGCAGGCTGTCATGTTTGAAACACATCTGGTCAGTTCTTTTTAGCTTTGACTTTGATAATCAAAGCCCATGTATGAGATGAACTCTATTTAAAATGAATTCAATGTGTATTTACAAATACAAAAGGGTCAGAGCTGCCCAGAATTGAATGTTTTGGACTCCGCTAGAGCTTAAATGATTACATTTTGTTGTTTGTACAACGCCTGTCTTTGTATGTATTTCTCACTTGAATGATCAAGTTCAATCACTGCTTGTATTTATTGTCAGATTTTATCAATGATGTCAAGTGATTATTTTATGATTCTATTTTGAGGAATCTCTCTGTTTTCCAGGGTGTCTGTAAGTCGAGCCATCAAGCCTTTTTCTGAGCCCGGTCGTCCACCCGACTGGTTCTCACAGAAGGTGAGAGACATAAAGCAACACAACATTTCCAAAATTCTTTCTAGAAGTCAGTAGTTCTCAGAGGATATTGTCTTTTGAGCATAACATAGTTTTGCTGTGGCAAACATTTGCCCGAGGTTGACAAATTTCCTCTCTGTTTCTCAGCACTGTGCCTCACAATACTCTGAGCTGCTGGAAGCTACAGAAGCACCCAAGTCAGTACCCAAATACACACACATTTATGACTGCAGTCATATATAATAGTCATATTTAAAGTCTATGTGCTCTTCTTTCTTCCAGGCGTAAGCGTGGTGAGAAGGGAGAGGTAGTTGAAACTATCGAAGATGTCATCGTACGCAGGCTGACGACTGAGAGGATAGAAGAGCTGAAAAAACTCCTGCGAGACTCACAAGAGCAGTACAGGTACTCATCTTCTTAAAAGAAACACCTGTAAAGCCTAGTTCATACTTCTGTGTTCGTAGCTACACCGTCAACGTGATGTCCACATTGAGCATTTAAAGTCCTTTTCAGAGTAAACAATGGCAACCTACACGAGACAAAAAAACATATTCCCTTAAAGTATCTATACTCCTTTTTTTCCCAATTTTATTAGACTTTTATTATGTTTTTCTTTCTTGTACTGGAATCTTTTTTTTGTCTAACCCTAATACTCCTTTGTAAAACCAGGAAACAAACACATTCACATCACTCGATTCACATCACTACGACACGTAGTTAGGATTTTTTTGGAGCCGCATGTCAGACTACAGCGTAGGGGCTCATGTCAACGGCATAGCTACGTATGCAGAAGTATAAACTAGGCTTAAGGCAGCTGAGATATGACCTTTAACCCCCCCTCTGTGCTTTTTTTCTGACAGGAAGCTGAAAAAGGAGGTGGATCTGATACAGACCGGTCACATGGACTCACAGCTGAAGGAGCTGTGGGCAGAGATCACACTGTAAGACTCCTCTGTCACTTCTTCTGTTTGATGCAAATCCAACATCTGTTGGTTGGATTGACATGTGATTTGTTGTGAGTTATTCGTAATTCCCAGGGGATGATGCTAAATAACATTATGATTTTTAATTTATTATCACCATCTGGTCAAAGTAAGATTTAACCTCAACAGTAGTTATTAAAGCACAGAAGTTTGTTCATGATGGGATATAAACTTGCAGCCTTTCAGCCACAGTTGTCTTCTTCACATGTCCTCAAAAATCATTTGAACATGTTCGCTTGTTTCTCCGAATCCAGAAAAAAGAAGCAGGATGAGGAGGAAGCAGAACAGAAGAGGAAAGCCACAGAAACGGCCTATCAGGGTAGGTTGGGTTGGATTCTGTTGGGGTATATATTTTCTATAGGAAATCTAACCATCATTGTGCCATGTGGGGATTTATTGTACACTACAGTTCAAAAGTTTTAGAACACACATTTTTACATTTTTATTGAAATTTACACTGTTTAATTCCAATGAATTCCTGATAGATTTATTAGACCCCTATATATATTTTACTGTATATATGACAGGAGTGTATTAATATAATAAAAAATTCAAATAAAAACAGGAAAGTGTATAATATGGGAATTTAAATGGTACAAAAATAATCATTTAACTACCCGACCAAAAAAAGAGAGATGTCAATTTTCAGGAATCAAGTAATAGTTAACAACTTAGACTTATAGCTTTTCTGCAGTAATGGGCTTCAATAAAGTGTAGAAAGTTGATCCAAACATTTCCTACAAGTGCCACAAGTTTAGCTGGTTAATTAACCCTCTGTCTGTATATCAGCATATATGTGGCTGCTCAGGGAAAGGCCAAGTAATAAGCTCCTCTAGAGTATAGATCAATCATGTGCTGTTAAGTTATCGAGTTAAAGCAAAGACTGTTAATACCGTTATTCAAGCATGATGTCTGGGTTTTCTCTCGGGCTAGAGCTCTAGAGCTAAGCAGAACCCCATGATCTAGACCTAGTTAGTCAGGAGTTCATCCTACAGCAAGATAATCCACATCGTACCTCTGGGCTGTCGAATCCTCATCTGTCAGATGAGACATTAAACTATGCAGATTTTAATAAAAACTGAAAAATCAAGGTCTTCTAAAACTTCTGACCGGTGGTATATGTGTGATGGGTGTAGCTGTTTTGCTAGAGTCATATATCACGATAAGAGATTTTGAAAGTGCATCATAATGCTATGATAAAATAATATATATATATATATATATATATTTAAATCCATATTGAAGGCCCTTTCTTTTCAGATTTCCCTTTAACAAACTAATTCTGTCTCACTCCCTTTGTGACTCTGTCTCTTTGTGACAGCTCGTCAGGCAGTTAAAAACACACCCAAGCGTCTGCCCAGCGTCACTGTACGTTCTCCATTGGGCACCAGTCCTCCCACTCTGGACTCTCAGACCGACTCTTCGGTCGCCACTCCACCTATGGATACGGGAGGTATCGCCTCTGATGACGCCAGCATCCATCCGGTTGTAAGAACATCCTTATATGGCCTTATATGTTTGTTTAGTAATAATAGGTGACTACAAGACCTTTTTTTCAGGTAAAGAACATATACAGTGGGGAAAAACAGTATTTAGTCAGTCACCAATTTAAAAAGAAATGAGAGGCCTGTAATTTTCATCATACGTGTCTATGAGAGACAGAAAAAAATCCAGGAAATCACATTGTAGGGTTTTTTATGAATTAATTGGTGAATTCCTTAGTAAAATAAGTACAAATAAGCAAGATTTCTGTTTCTCTCAGACCTGTAACTTCTTCTTTAAGAGGTTCCACTGCCCTCCACTCGTTACCTTTATTATTGACACCTGTTTAAACTTGATATCGGTATAAAAGACACCTGTCCACAACCTCAGTCACGCAGCAAACTCCACTATGAACAAAGAGGACATGTATTGACCAAATACTTATTTACCACCATAATTTGCAAATAAATTCATTAAAAATCAGACAATGTGATTTTCTGGATTTCTTTTTCTCATTTTGTCTCTCATAGTTGAGGTACACCTATAATGAAAATTACAGGGGCCTCTCTCATCTTTTTAATTGGGAGAACACAATTGGTGGCTGAGGAGATACTTTTTTGGCTCACTGTGTGTTCTGTAATTGAACATATGGTTGTTGGCCAAAAGGAAGTCCTGAGTGTAGCAGTTTAAAATAACTGTGTTAAATCACTGTGGCCACCATAACACTGTGTCTCTGTTATACCTCCAGCTTATTTTCTATCTCACTCCATCAGTGGAAAAAGATCATCTCACATTCTGGTGTTTTTGGCGCTCCCATCTCTTGCTCGAAGGAAATATTTCTGATATTACAGCTCACTGTGCCAAACGCTCACACTGATTACTTGCTGCCTCTGCCAGGCCCAGGGGGTCGGAGTGTTTCTACCAGCAACAGATGCTCCAGGCCCAGGGCCCAAAGACGGCAGCCTGGCCTCACTAGTCGATGACTCGCCACAGAAGAGACTCCTGACTCAGAAGGCCACACCACCGCCCTCGCCGCTCCTGTCAGAGCTGCTGAAAAAAGGCAACCTCATCTCGGCTAGCCCCCGCCTGGTGAGAGCCATAAATATTCTTAAAATGTTCTTATTTTGAACCATCTTCATCATTCATCTCCTTTATCTCGCTCAGTTCATTCTTGCACATGTCTCTGTGAGCATCTCAGCGGGTCAGCCTTCGTATCCCCTTGGAAACTTTGCAGTGTCTGTACAAGTTAACCCTGTTTATCATGGCTGATAAAAGCAAAAGTTAGAGCTAGTGGTAGGAGCAAAAAGTGTAAGGCAAGTGATAATAGTGGCAGTGGTAAGAAACGCAAGAGTATCTCCATGGGAACGAAGGTTGCCATTATTAAAAATAAATTATAAAATTTAAATTTGATATATAACGACTTACAAACAATTCATCTTACGAACGCCTCTCAAAACTTGTGTTCTTAAGTCAGGCACTATCTCTACTACAAGGAAAACAGTCTAAGATGTTAAATTGCATTAAGCAATATGCAAAATTCTGATATAACTCCCTGAAACTTAAATTCATGTATAGAATTAGTTGGTGATCAGTCACTATGGCCAAATTCATTTAAACTTTGTTGGATTTCTACAGCTAACAACTAGCAACACTGTTGTATTGCCTGTTGATGTCAGGTTGCGGATGGAGACTCTACCGGAAGCCTTACTAACGGAGTCCAGACCGCTACTGCTGCTACTGCCCTGCCGCCTGGTCATGCACTCATCACAGGTAAATACATTATTCCCTTCCATGAGCACTGGTGGTTCAAAGGACATCCGCAGAACTCCTGCCACCTTTCTCTTCTACTGTATATATTATGTTGGGAATTAACTGCAGCGGAACATTATTGCTTATTGTTTGAGTTAAGCATTACTGCAAGAGAGTTTAATTTAGTGTTACTGAATGTTCATCTAGTAACTAGTTCATGTAACGATTGTTTTATGGTTTCTGTTTTGTTGTACAAGCCCAGCAATTATTTATAATTTTAGATGGAATTGAGGTTTTAGTTTGTGCTTTTGTTCTTATGTGTTGTTGTGCATGCGTCTGCAGAGGGGGAAGTTGAAGTGAAGGCAGAGCTCGGTGAGGAGACGGGATTAGTAGAGGAGGACCTTGTCGCTGTGCCTTATATAGGAGACGAACTGGACCTGGAGACAGTGGGAGGCATCATTGCCATCATAGAGGAGAAGGTACATATCACGTCTCTGTGTGAAAGGGTCTGTGTCATTTTCATCAGTCCAGGCCAGGTAGAAAGTATTTATAAAAAGTATTTTTCTATTTTATCAGTTAATGATGACAGTGTAACAAGTCCCTATGAATAATAGTGGGGTGTAATTGATGGAAATGTATTATGTAATTAAACACTGTGTGCCAGATTGATTGTAACCCCGGCTATGCCTGAGATGAAGCTAATCATTAGAGCTAACATATTCAGGACCAGGTTAGTCTGCAGGGATAGGTTTCCATGGTAACTTGGTTCAGGCTATTTAAACCTTAATTATATTATATGAATACCCATTCAAACTGCATATAAACTACTGTAAAGGTAGAATCTCTACAAAAGAATTTCGCACACCCAATATCTGGGTCTGTGTATACTGCTCCCTCTGGTTCACTATTTCACACCTATGGTCTCCTGAAATTTACAGAATACATAATACACCATTAATGCTTGTATAATATGTATTAGGTTACCAGTTGTATCAACCCTTGCCTATGTGAGCTTGTTCCAATCTGCCCACTCTGCATACATATAATACCTCAAGGAAGAAATTTACAGGAGGAAAAAATCCTCAAATGCACCATCCTGAGTATTGTTTGTACTGGACCAATATGGAATGAGCTTGTTGGTTTTATAAAAATGTCACAGTTCCTCTCATCCTTCAAAGAAAATGCAAAATGATTGTCCAAATATCAGTAATTGCATGTCATAATCGGATTATTGTATACTTCCTAACAGCAATGGTGCCTAGCCTTGCATGGTATTGTATCTCAGGTGTGTTAGGGTGTGTGTGGGGACATGGGTGTGTGTTAGTGCACGAGTGGGTGTAGGTGGGGGATGGTTTGGTGAATGGGAAATTATGAATATGTAGTAATAACTGAGTAAGTCTAGGGTCCTCTTCTATAAGCCTTCTTTTTGCATCTTTGGGGTCTTCCTTGCATGCCACTTATTAAATGTACTGTATTCAGCTAAATGTATGTTCTCTCATTGAAACATCTATAAATCTAATTCAAACAATAATGAAACAGAATTTCCTAAAAATGAAAACCTCATTTATTGATGTAACCTTAGATTAGCTGTTGATGTTTTATGAAACACTGCAGGTACAATACTTGTCAACATGAGCCAATGTTAAGACTAAATTGAGCAGCATACATTTTCAGCAAATTCATTCATCTCCTTTCCTGTTTGTCATTGACTGTCCTCTTTTCCTCCTCCACAGGTTGACGACTCTGTTGAGGCTTTGGACGCTGCAGCGGTGGAAGCCGCTCTTTCTCTGTGTGAAGAGGCTGTCTCAGAAGGACACACCCTCCCAGGCCCTTGGGAGACCCAGGAGCTGAAGGCTTCAGATCCCACACCCACAGTTCAAGACCCCTCACAGGAGCCTCAGGATGTGGTCTCCATGGCCGCCCCAACCGCTGCTGGCCTTGAGACTCAAATTCAACCAGACACAAAGAGAGAAGAACAACCCAAGGGAAACTGTGAGGGACCCGAGGTGACAGGAAGTGACGTCACTTCTTCTGTCGCCTCTGACGACGGCGCAACGGGAAGCGAAGTCACAGAAGAGGGGGCAACAGGGAAGGAGGCCACCGAAGCAATGGTGAAGAGCGAACAAGAGGAGTGGAGTCAGCCTGAGCCCAATCCACCATGCCTCGGTGGGTGGAGGAAACACACACAGTGACAGGGTTACTGCAGGGTCCTCAAAAGTATTAGAAGCATTGAAGTTATGAATTTGAAAATAATGCATAAACAGAATTGGATTTGAATTTTGATATCTGGTCCTTAAAATGTGTGCAGTATGTAGCTTCTCTGTATCACATTCTCCTCAAAAGTTTAATTTGTCAACCATTATTGGTTGAAAACTGCTAATCTACCATCATTCACTGTAGCCCATGTTAGAGATCGCTGGCAATTTACATGTTTCAATATAAATTGATTGATTAATTCACCACTCCTACTCTGTTTGCTGGAGTACATTTTACTCATAATGCTCTGATAGATTGGTGTTTCTGAAAAATTATTTTATATGGACGTAGTATACATTTAATACAAATATAAATGAACAAATTAAAAAAAATGTTTTTCTCTGCCGGTAGGTTTGTGAAATGGGCCATGAAATAGGTATTAAGTTTTATATAAATGGTCTTAAAAAGGTTTTAAAAAGACTTTAATATAACTTCAAGAAAGCTGTAAGAACCCCGAGAGAGAATCCATGCTCATGTTTGCTTTCTCATCCTCTTCTCATTTGTTTTTACTCACAGACTCCGAGGACAGCTCTGTGTCTGGGAAAGAGTCCAAGGTAACAAGCCTATGTGTACTTAACATGCACACACGGCACAGGTTGCAAAATGCAGACATTTTACTTTATTTGCATGTGTTCTTGAATTTAGGAGGTGAAGGAGGAGGAGGCGGGGAGCGAGGGGGACCCTGAGGAAGGGATGGAGCTGAAAGAGGAGTGTGGCGAAGGGGAGGGTCCGTATCTGTCGGAGGTGGAGCGGGCAGCCAGCGAGAGTGAAGATGGCTACGGACCGGCCTCCACACGCTACACAGCAGACTCACTGGCCAGCAGCCCTGCCTCCTCTTCCCAGCTGTGAGTGTCCAGACGCGTTTATGGTTTATTGTTTGTGTTTTATATATAGAGAGAGAAAGAAAGTGAACCCTGCCCTTACGGCAACATTTTACGTGAACTGCAGCTTTAAATCTAGATACAGCTTAGCTGCCATTTGTCATGAATATTCATGTCATGACCTCTGAATCAGATTAGGATTCCATTTCTCTGAGCGAAACATTCCTTGGCTGCTGACATAAAAACTCAGCTTTTTTCTCTGTGCTACTGTCGTTTCTCCTCTGCTTCCCATTTTCACTCACTGTGGATTTCACATTCCTCTCTTCACTCTCCTCTGTCCTCACTTCTCTCCTGTGCACCAGGTCGACATGTGGTGAGGACCAGGAGGCCGTGCAGGCCCAGAAGATCTGGAAGAAAGCCATCATGCTGGTGTGGAGAGCTGCAGCCAACCACAGGTGGAGCTTCTGGGCGTGATCACAATCCTCATTGGCTAAAACATTTTAGCAATACTGTACCTCCCAGTCAATCTGGGAGGTACAGTAAATATCTTAGTGCCTTCATTTTAATTGACATTTTTTAATTCACATAATCAAACTGATTGTTAAAGAAATGTTGTTTGCTATAATTATCATGTGACTTCATGTCTGAGTATTAGAAGTAATACAAATATGAAATATTTTACTATATATTTATTGAGCAAATGTTTTCTGTGACTTTTTCAACATGATGACTAATGGGCTGTTTCATGGCCTTCAGCATACTGCTAGAACATATTAAATCCATCTACTTTGTTTTTGTTTATATCTATTTTGTGTTTATTCCTACAATCAACAACCTTGATGACTTCAATGGTAGCTATGGCCCTGAAACACATTATCTCTGGTTGTTTTCCCCATTAATAGACAAACAGAAGAGGGGATGAGTATCATGTTTACTATAACCACAGCTACTAGCTGTGACACAAGCATGAAGGCAGGTCATTCAAAATGCGTTACACAAACCATTAAAAGCATCAAGACACAAAACAGTCGATTAAAAGAAGAAAACAAAAGCAGTAACAGAACGAGCAAAGTAACAAAGTTACATCGCAGTGTGAGAAACGAAAAACTTTCATTCAAAAACATAAATTAACAATTTAAAATCCTTTTAAGATGGGAAGGAGAAACATTAAGGAAGTAAAACAATAATTGGAATCATATTTTAATCAGCTTTGAACTAAAAAATAATTATGACTTGAGTGAGCATTCTTACTCTCAGCACCTTTTCCTTGGTTCTTCAAATCTCTTTGTTCATTATTATTGTTTGCTCTTTAAAATCTAACCCAAAGACCTAGAAAAAGTCAACAATCACCAACGAGCCTTTAACCAGACATTGATATTCATCACTGGCTTCTGAACATGTCTCTTGTTATTTGAATGAAGAAAAGATAATAGATAGTAGATAAATCTGGACCAAACCTAATATTGTGTCACTAAACACACTGGGCTTTAGAACAAGACACATTGGTGCTCTAAAGCAGCTTTTTTTTTTTTTTTACCTTTTTAGAAATAAAATTCATGCAAAATGAGTCATGGGAACAGATGATATGGTTTAGAATAAAAGCTGTTACAGGGAGGTTGGTGTTTTACCAGAGCTGATGTGTTGTTTCTCAGGTACGCCAGCGTCTTCTTGCAGCCTGTGTCGGACGACATTGCTCCTGGTTACCACAGCATCGTACACAGGTTGGAAAACACACCGCTGTTAAATTATCCTGCCAAAGCAAACGCTTTTGAATGCCAATAGTACCAAACGTCTGTTAAACAGCAGTGTTGTTAAACCTAACGACCACATCTCCCTCCACCTGCTCCAGACCCATGGACCTATCTGCCATTAAGAAGAACATCGAGTCTGGCGTGATCCGTACGACGGCGGAGTTCCAGCGTGACATCATGCTGATGTTTCAGAACGCCGTCATGTACAACTCGTCAGACCACGACGTGTACCACATGGCGCTGGAGATGCAGCGTGACGTCCTGGAGCACGTTCAGCAGTTCCTGGCCACGCAGCTCATCATGCAGACCTCAGAGAGCGCCATCTCCGCCAAGAGCCTGCGCGGCAGAGAGGGAAACCGTAAACCAGGAGAGCCTGCTGAGAAGGTGTGTTGGGCAACTTTTTTTTTTTTTTTTTCCAAAAAAAGTGCTCCTTAGTGCCTCCAAATCCTAACATTAATTGTTTTGAAACCCACATGTTTTCATTTATTTTAGCAGATTTAAAGACTGACATCTCTTGGAATGTCAGTTCTTGAGCATAAGAAGGTATCTGCTTTAGGTTTAACAAGTTTGGTGACCTCAGAAAACTCCTGCACATAGTAGCTCCACCCAGGAAATACAGAAAAGGTCTAAATCAGTCCGGATTACTCAAAACCCCCGTGTGAGTGTGTCTTTATTGAATTTAATAAACCTGAATTTATTTGCAGGTGGTGAAAGTCACAGTTGCCTGTACAACACGGATAAATGTTGTTCTCACTCCCCATTTCTATAGTCATGAATCTTGTGTTTATAAAGCAGAACAGTGATGTCGAGCACTTGAACATTTTATTTTTATAAGTGTGTGATTTAATCACAGATTCGTTAACCTCGGGAATTAACTTTTCACTGAAAAACACTCTTTGCTCAGCAACCCACTCGGACTTCAGTGTTTTTATTGTCAACTTACTTACAAACGGTTGAAGACTGTAGCTAGCTTGGCTACACAGAGTTTTTAATGGATTCTGATGATGGTCATTTGTTTGTTTAATGTGTGTTCAAACACATATTTTCACCAAAGTTTAGCTCTATAGAACAAATGTAAATACACTTTATTGCATCTCAATCCTTAAGCACAAGCCTCTTGAGCCTCAAAGCATTGGCATTAATTTCCAGAGTTATTTGGTGGATTAAGTAAACCAGGGTCTTTGAGTTGAGTGAATTGCTAAATAACTAGACTACTATTACATTTAAGGTGATTATGTACTTGATCCTAAGACCGTATGGATTTCAGTGTTGTTTCCTTTCATCAATATGGGCTCATGTACAGATCAGGATTGATCTGCCTCAGATTAGTCTCACCACGCTGTTCAGTAAAGACAAAGAAAACCAAAGACAACCATTAACCTTTGACAGTACTTGTCATTCTTCTTACACTGCACAAAGAAAAATATTCCTTGATACATGACTTCTGCTGTATTATTTTTAATATGTTACTGTTCATATCTATGACCAAGGACCTCTTTTCAGCTTGTTGGTTTTCCTCTGTCAGTGTCATTTATGATGGAATATTAACCTAAAATACTAGATTTAGTGCTGCACTGAGGGTACATGAATGATATTGGTTTCTATGAGAAGCCGACCACAGGGTAAATCACTCAACAGCTTGACACCGATTTATAATTTAAACACATGCGTCATAATTTTCCCACATATTGTGCAAAGGTCATAACTTCCCACACTGTTGAATACAGGGGGACAGTCTTGTGCCTCTGTCACCAGATCTCCTCTCCGCTCGCTATTCTGTGCTTCAATGGAATAATCCCTGGATTTACCAGCTTCTTCACGTCCCGCATGCTGGCTGCTCCTCTCCTCTAACTTCTGTCTGCCTGCATCTGCCTGTCACTGACTCAGCTGTCTGTCCGCCCCTGTCGGAACAACTGTCTGCTTGTGTGTGTGTGTTTGAGTGTGTGTGTGTGTAAGAGAGATGTGGTGGTCGCATCTAAAGACACAAAAATCACCTTTTCAGTATGAAGGAATTTAGGGAAGTCATTTCCAGACGGGGAATATTTGGTAATGTTCCACAAATGTTTTTTTACCTGTTCAGCTGTTTTTCCAAAGCCTTACTGAAGTGGAAATTAAGCTGCTGACCTAGCAACATTTATAGACCCAGAATGTCTGCAGGTCCTGTAAAAAGGCCTTAAATTGTAGTAAATTAAATTTCTTTAATGGTAGGCCTTAAAGGTCCTTAAATAGTCTTTTTTATCTACTTTTATTAATCCATAATTTCATAATCCAAAAGTCCATTTCTTTTTTTTAAATATATACATATATATTTATATATATTTGTCATTTTTGCTGTTATTATTTAATAGCAGAGCAGAGAGATGACATGAAAGAGGAGAGGCAGAGAGAGGAGGAATGACCTGCAGGAAAGGGCTCTCGGTGCGGGATTCGAACCGAACCACCTACAGTGAGGACTGTAGCTTCTATATATTGTAAAGTCCACATTTCTGACTTTACAAATAATTAAACATACGTTTGGATTTACACTATGGTTATAGTTTATCTTGAAAAGGTCTTAAAAATCATCAAAATGTGTCTCTTAGCTGTAGACACCCTGAAATCAGCAAAGAAAAGTGTTAGTAGTTCATGGATGTGGTGTAACTTAACTTTTCTGAGCCATCATAGGGACGGTGGTATAGAGTTCATGAGCTTCGTCATACACATGTTTCTGTGAGAGTGAACCTGCCTGCACCTTTACGTGTCTAATGCCTTTATGTACTTGTATGTGTCTTGTCTGTGTTATTAATGTCACTATTTACTACCTGCATATGGGAGTCTGTGTTTGTGAATCCGTCTTTTTGATGTTGTGTGTGTGTGTATGTGTGTGTATGTGCGTGCGTGCGTGCGTGCGCTGCACAGAGGTCAAATAGACACTCGTCCCTTCACGTGCTTCTGTGTTGGACGCAGACTTGTATGAATCTTGCTTTCTCACGCACATGTGTGTGTTTTCTCTCTCTTTCTCACTCCAATGTTTGTCCTCCTACAGGACAGTGTCCCAATGGCCTCTCCTGCTTTCCTTCTCTCTCTCTTTGTAAGTATTCAGGTTCTCCCTCAGATTTCACCAGACCCAGGCCACGCTCTGCACACGCTTGTCTCAACGCCACACACACACGCACACACACACTCTGAAACACATTAGGTACACATCCCTGTGCTTTTTCACCTCTCCTTGTCTTTCTCTCTATTCAGTTCATTCGTGGCCTAAAGGAAGTGAAATCATAAACAGCTACTGTTTTCACTGAATTAAATGGATTAAAGGTTATTTGGGATTAGATCAGATTTAAAATGAGAATAAAAGCTGATTTTTTTCCTTTCAGGAGCATGAAAAGCAAACTTCTCAAGCAAATAAGTATAACCATTAATGTAGAGCTGCAATGAATAATCAATTACTTTTCAGCAGAAAATGATTCAGTTCTTTTCATTTTTTGTTCCTGCTTGTCATGTGTGAAAATGTATTGTTTTTCTTTGTCATATGACATTGAATTAAATTTCTTAAGGTCTTGGACTGGTGAAAAAAGTAAATTAAATTGAAGACCAAAAAAAGTGTGAATGCAATATTTTTTCAATTACTAACCGCTAATCAAGTAATCGAAAAAGTAATCAACAGAAATAAAAACAAAATAATGATAATCGATGTGTAGCAGCCCTGACCATGAAAGTGATTTGAATACTGGAATCACTAGTAACCATGTGATTAAAGAAATACAAAGTAACATGAGTGTTATCAGGGTAAGAATTAAACATCCTCTCTCTCACTCTTGCTGTCTCCTGCAGTTTCTTTCTCACACACACAGACACACACACACACTGTCTGTATCACCCTCATAAACTTTTAAGTTCTGTTTGCCCACCTGGACACACACTCATGCAGGCTCCAGTAACCTGTCATCACCCAAGCTTCCGTCGACCTTCGGTTAATGACCTCATGCCGGTTTCCTGTGTTTTTCTGTTTTCGTGCGACTGTCCGTGTCTCTGCATGTTCTAATTTATTTTCTCCTTTTTTCCGTTTAATTATTGCTTTTGATCATCATTGTGTTTTTTTTTCTTTTCTGTTCTTCATTTGGGGAGGAAGCCCTCCGAGGTGGACTGTGCTGTGTTTTTGTGCGGAGGTCATTCGCAGCCGACCTCCCTTCACTTGGCCCAGCTGACCTTTGACCTCTCCGCACTTTTATTAATTACTTTCCCCACTCTCCCTCTCTTTCTCGTTTCCCGGTTTCTCCTCGTCTGTTCCTCTGCTACAGGACGGAGGCACCAGGGGTCGCCGGAGCGCCATGGAAGCCGACCTCAAAATGAAGAAATAGCCTTGAGACTTGAGGAGAAGACACTTAGAGAGACAAAGAGCCACTGTTGGAGTCCCAGATGGTGGAGCTGAATCCTTACTGGTCACTTTGGTTGTTTTCTGTGGAGGACTGTGTGGTCTCTGTGAGTGGACAGACTTAACGCGTCCGTGCTTTGGCGTAGGCGAGGGTACGTGTGGCTGTGTTTGTGTGTTAATGTGTGTGAGAGCGCTGCATCGAGTGTCCTCTTCTCCACTTCATATGATTGGTTAACATGCAGCGCCACGGGATTTCACTCCTGGCCAATCGAGCCAGCACGCCCCTTATCCCACGTATCACTTCACTGGCGAAGAAAGTTCGCTGAGAAGGTTCAGAAGTAAAGAGAGAGAGAATATTTTCACCAGCATATGTTTGTTTGAGATCAGGTGATAGAGGGCAGGATGAGTTGTTCTCATCAAATTTGATCATGTTGAATCACAGATGCATTAATACTACGACTGCATGTTAGGTTAACACCAGACAGACCGGATTGATCACTGCTTAAATGTAATTCTGAGGTGAACTGAACATATATTCAAAATCTATTCAATTTGCTGTCTTTTTTTCATAAAAGGAAGAATGATCTGAATGTGTGTGATGCCAACACACAAAGGAACACCCCTGGCTTTTCCTGTTATAGCCTGTTAACTGCAAATAGTTCAGAAGATAGAATCCTGAATAGAAGATTCAGTTAACAAATGGCAGCCCTGCAGCCCTGAGGTCTATTAAATTCAGGATCCTGTGAAATTAAACTTAAACTTAGCTTCATAACTTGCAGAGACTTGAAACCTCGTTGACATGTGTAATCCATCACAGTAAACAGTTTGGTTTATTACATTTACATAAAACGTAAGAGGTACTTTTTAAAAAGGAAGTCTTTTTGACAATGCGTTCAAGTACACCCCAGCATTTGAAAAAACTATGACCAAACTATCTCTTTTGAAACAATTATTCAATAAATTTCTCACCAGATCAACAGAAATGTATCAATGATTACTTGATCATTAAATTGTTCCATCATTATCTGGTTTCAACATGAGATTTTTTTTCTATGTTCCTTATCATTGTTCTTTTGTTGACAAAATGTTAATATTTTATGGCTCGTGGCACAGAAGCCACGAATGGCCATGCTTGCTATCTTTTAAACATTTTAATGCTATTATATTGAGATCACAAGCTAAATTTTCCATTATCTCAGAAAAACAAGTCTTAAATTGTGATGTTGATATAAATGCATTAAATAATAATTGGCAGCATGGCTGTTCTCAGCTTGCGCAGAGCTGAGCTACCATGTGATAATGTTTGGGAAAAGACAATAGGTCAACAAACTGTTCACTTGATGAATTACCTTCCTTATTAATGTTGTAAGATAAATGGAAAGTGGTTGCTGCTTCAAAAGTTATAAAATCTGGATATTAATCTGAAAGCTGAGCATATTCTTTGTTAAACAGCTGGCAGTAATGGGTGAAAACATAATATGGACTTTTGTTGCTGAAATAGTATTGATGCATCCCTACAGTATGTGTCATAGGATGTAGCCAGACTATGTAAACAGCATAAGAAACATGTGTAATGTGGGTTAGAGGAGTACAAAAAACAAGTTTTGTACTTGTGTGATGGACCATGTAGTTTTGTGTTTGGGTAGTGTATCATGTGTTCTGTTGTACATTTGTTAAATAAAATTATTTGAACTAAACCCAAAACTGGTCAGCTTTATTTTAGCTGTTATGTGATCCTTCTAGAGTTTTGAATTGAGTGTTGTGTAATAGTTGTGGTTTTAAACACCAAAATGTAGTTTTTGGTGTTTTACAAAGAAAGTTGCATCAATATCAGTGGCTTTACATTTAACTTTAGAAGCATTGACTGTAGTTTAACATCTAGGCCTTTGTCAAGATGATTTTATAATACAGGACCATTTAGAGTTCACCTAGTGCCTTCTTAGGTTAATCTTCTAGTAGGTGCAAATCTCAACTGCCTGTGTTTAAACTGCTTTTTGAGCATGATCCAGCTACCTTTTTAGTCATCTTTGCCATCTGAATAAAAAGAGGAATTGATACAAGAGTTAAATTTAAAGTAAAAAAAATTTATTTCACATTTACATGGAAAAAAGGAATGATGACCTGCCCATTCCAAAGGAAGTTCTCATGTTTGCAGTGATACAATCAGGAACAGTCAACCCATCTGTGCAAAATACTTCAGTCATACTGGTTACAGGGTGCAGAAAAACAGGCACTTGACATTAAAGTTCAGACATTCATAAACCAAAATTAAATACCACTTTCATAGAAACGCAACATGGTAAACTCCAGTGCATGCCAGGCCTTGTGCATGTAGCCTGACAAACATGAGGTAAGAAATAACATTAACAGAAAAAAAAAAAAAAAACCCACACACAAACACCGTGGCCCCAAACTTCATCCCTACTTATAGTCATGAATGACAGGGCTGGCAGAAGAGTACAGCTTCCTCTTCACCAGCCTATACTCTGGCCTCAGCTTCAACGCTTTGCTGGTTTCAAAGATGTGCTTGAGTGGCGGCCAGCCGTCTTTGTCCGCCTTGAAGACCACGGACAGCTCAAAGGTAGGGGTGACGCTCGGGTCTGGAAACACGGTCCCCAGGGACTTCAGGCCATCCTTGCCCTCCACATAGACCTTAATGGAGGCCCCGCGCAGCCCGCAGGGCTCGTCGGCCGAGGCGTGCACCACGTCCTGGCCGACCCGGGTGGTCATGTGGCGGGGCAGCAGCAGCACCTGGCAGTGGAGGGTGGAGGCCTTGGCCTCCGTCAGACAGCGCTCGATCTGCCGGGTCACAGCTTGTTGAAGGAGCCGCTCTTCATGCTCCAAAACAGTGTCCAGGTTGGCACCTTGGGGAACACAAGAAAGGGCTCCATTAGAATAAGGAATAACAATTTCACAAGTGTTTTTGTGACAGCTGCTGACAGTAAATGGAATTAGTGTTCTCTCCATGTATAAAAAGACATTATATACTTCTCAAAAGAAAGTTTGACCCCTGCCTTAATTTACTTTGGTCACTTTAATTTGCTCAAATCCTGCGTGAGTAAAGGCCGAGCATCAGTAGATGATCAGCAGTGTGGAAGTGAAGGCTGGTGTGAAGAGCTCAGCCCATCAGCTGACCCAACACCTGACTCCGTTACATCAGAAACTGACACAGCAGCCGAGAAATTAGTTCTTCCGCCACACACCACGGCGTTAACGTTAGTTGATATCAGCGCATTGATATAGGAACGCTGTTCGGTCCGTGTTTATCGGTTATCTACGCGCATTTACTACGACTTAAGTTGTAACGCTACACGAACCCCCCCCCCTTTCGTCTTCGTCTACCGAGACCAAGAAGAAACTTTCACCAACAAAACTACTTCCATTTAACTTTTTGAAGCTACTTACAAGGCGGTGAGTTGAGCGAGGTGTTCTCGGTCTCGTCGCAGCTCTCGACGCTTCCCCGCCGGGCAGAGCTGCTCCCTCGGCCCGGGGAGGTGAGCAGGGAGAAGTACCTCCCGATCAGGTCAATGACACTTTCCTCCTCCGACAGGACGGGGACTCCGTGTCCGAACAGCAGAGCCGCGGTATACACCATTTTGATTCCCGTTCGCGTCGCTCCGGTGTCTCCTCCGCTCGGTGAGTGTGTGTGTTCTCCATGTATCTGAGTTAGAAGCGGGATGCGCCGGGGGAGTCGAGCCGGCAGCTTTTATAGCGGAGGTGCGCTCGGTTGCATCAGCTGAGCCCGAGTGGGCGGAGCTAACTGGTTCAATCGAGATGGTTCCATGAAAGGTGGCTCACGCAACATGTCCGGGCGTTGCACCGCGGATCCTGAGGCCATGGATGTATTTACCATTAACTATAGTATGCATCCATGCCTGAGACCAGCAGCGACTTTAAAGCTTCATGATTTATATATTTACTCATTTTCCATTTGTTTTAGTTTACACACCAGCAGCTTTATCTCGACTAAATATAGGAGCAGAATCAAAACGAATTATTTTAATAAGTACTACTTAAAGTAGCTTAAATAATATGTTACTAATTTCAGTAAAAGTTTCTTACCAGAAAATTACTTTGATAGAAGGAATAATGTCAAAAACGTCACTTGGTACCAGATAGTTTTAATTCTCTTTATAAATTAATAACACATGCTGTCAACTAGTTTTATATTCTAGGTAGATTAAATATTAACATTTTTCTTTTTTGACATTTTGTGTCAAAAATACTGTGTGATTTTTGTAAAAAACGGTACAAATGGGCTTTCAAATGATATGAAACCAACATAAACAGAATGTACATCTTGAGAGACCAGATAAATGCTTTTAAAACTGTATTTTATTTTTTTATTTTCTCATCTTGCAAACCATTATTTGTCATTGACCCAGAAGTTAAAGACAGTTATTAGAATATTACTTGAGTAAAAAGTCTTAAAGGCTTCTGTTTTCGTACATTTCTGATATTTTGAATTAGAATTTTTGAATTTTGAGAATGATGAGTTTTATTTTCAGTAATTGCAATGCGTCACGAGTTGCACGTTTCCACACCACACTTGTGTAAGCTTAACCTTGAACAATAATTGGTTTCCAAATCATTTTGTCTGCAGTCTGTTTCACAGAATTTCGATGTCATTCTGTGGTAAAAGTGAAATATAATAGAAAAATAGAAGCTACAGACACAAAAATGCTTGAGCTTTGTAACAAAATATTATTACCTCATTAAATTACATCACTGCTAATTACATGCATTTCATACAGGGTTGAGGTACTTATTACTCAAAACTTACTAAAATATTTTTTACTTTACAAATTTACCCAACGGGACTGTGTATATAAACACAAAGAGAAGCTATGTTTTCATTAGTTGATAAATATTGATTCATTTCACCCAACATTTAAATGCACCTCACATATTATTGCATCTTTTTAATTATTCAAAGCATATAACATTAATAACTTTACTTTCTTAACAAGATGGCCACTGTTGTATGGGCATGTTGGCTGCAGTGGGAATTTACCCGCTTTTTTCTATAAATACAGGTCACAATGTGGTGTATTCAGGAGTATTCATTGTCAAAAGAGAAGTAGGTGACCACATTATTTCAGAGGTTAAACGTCCTTTAACTACAATCTACAGGCTTTTATGTTAACTATTATAATAATAAATGCACACAGACTAATAATGCATATACTTTATATAAAGTACAAAGTTACCTATACAGGGGAAAATAAATTAAATTAAGATAAAACAATCCATTCTGTTTAATTGAGTCCCTACACTCGGGAGAAATTTTGGTAGGGATGGGATGAAAAGTCAGTTCACATTAGAACTGATCACGTTACAGTTACTTCTACTGCAAATGCTTCTTTATTCAGTGCACTGATGTGTTTTTGTTAATTCGCTTCAGACACAGACAGGGTGTTGCCCAGTCTGGGGACCTTCATGGGAACGGTGCAATCTTATTAAACCTTAAACCCGGACAGAGGGACAGTCAGAGCTTCTCCACCTGATTAATTTCATTGGAGATTAGCGCTGATCGTGCAACAAGAGGGAGACGTTCCTCTCCGAAGAAACACAAACGAACGCCCTGACAAACATTCATACCAATCCAGTTATTGTCCTTGAATTGCTGAATTACAAGTTATTTCCTAGAAACTTCTTTATTTCATATGTTGTAGCGGTAATTTAAGCAATAATTCCTGCTCTTTTGTCCACAGATGGCAGGAACAATGAATCATTTTTATGTACAATAATTATATATGTATTTAGTAAATGAATGCAGACTTCAATCAGTTAATATCCTCATCATGTTTTTCCATGGTATAAATAGTTGTTAAGGATTTACAGTGTTAAAAGTGAAATAATCTCTTCGATGTATCATGTAGAAACTTCTACACTCAAGGAATTTATTGAGAGAAAATGTACCAGCTCTATCAATCTACCTCGCTGGTTGGATTGTAAAAACAACAACAAAATACAAGTATACAATGAAACGATTGTTCTTGTCATTTCACAGTAAACTCTTTCTTTCTTCTGCTTCCAGTGTATTCACACAGGATCCCCAGGAGGCTGAGAGCGTGTTAGTATAAGAGCGACACGTCCAGACATCGTTGCATGAGGCCTACCTGACTCACAGGTGAGTAACATGTTGTCATACACACGGTCTGACACATGGCACGCACACACACACACACACACACACACACACACACACACACACACACACACACACACACACACACACACACACACACACACACACACACACCTGGTGTATTCACTGACAACACTACTGCTGTTTGCCTCTCCACACTGATTAGGATTTATGTGCCCACCATTCATGTTTTATTTTTTTAACATCTATTAATAAGAAATATTTGAAATAGTTGTTTTGTCTGGATGATTAGGATGTAAAAAATAATTCCACTTTACATATTAATCAATCACCTAATCATTTTTTTCCCCACAATATCTTTGTTTGAGTTTTATAGCAGCACAAGACAACAGTACAAACAATGGTGACATGAATAGCCATGGCCATAGCTATGTCATTTCTCATAGATTAGCAGCCAATTGTTATTAATAATATTTAATTATAATTATTATAACACAATATAATGGAATGTGAAATAATAGTAATGATAATGATAAGCTACAGGCTTTTTTAAATATAATGATAACTGTATTTGCAAAAAAAAGGCCTTCACAAGGTTACCATACCCACAGCTAGTCATCAGTTTGGTCCTCTGTTAAATCTATATTCTTGACATATTCCATGTACCTTCAAATACAGACTGTTTAGCTTTCAGAATATAGGTCATTCTTTACACTAGGCTTTTGTCTTAACCATTGACTGGTATTTGGTTGATGGGTTCTTTTCCATAGTAGTGCAATACATTTTAACAAGCATTTAACAAGCTTAGATCTATACATGTTTTTTTCATATTTACTGAAGTTATGTTTCTCTGGGTAAAGGCCCAGCAAGAAAAGTTTAGGGTCCAATGATATTGATTTGGAAACAATCTTTTCAATTATTACTCTTATCTCTTCCCAGAACTCCTAATCAGTTTTACCATCTTTTTAAAGTTGTTTGTTAACTTTGAAGGCATTTTGTAGTCTTGTCCCTGATGACATTTAATCTACAGTTAATAGTGAAATTAAACAATCTATAGTCTCTCTCACACACACACACACAAGCCAGCGTTTGGTCCTCTGGCATGACGTGAGCAGACCAGACACTGAAGGGGAAGGTAGCTATTGTGCAGGTTAACCTCTGGCTCCTGAGTCACCTTATTGGGAAATCTCCCTCCTGTGACATCACCGCTGCAGACCAATCAGGTTGGGATTAGACGCCTCCGTCAGAAGAACACTTACTAAACCAAGGAGGAAGTGTCCTTCTGAGGAACAGCAGGGGAACTACTGGTGAACGTGCAACTTTGCCAGCGCCTCACACACGTGTGTCTATCTCACTTCACTGTTGCGACACAATGAAATACAGCTGCAATCTTAGAAATACAGAGTGTACAAACACACTGTCCAGTACACATTTAAAGTCAACAATGAAAATAGCCTTTTAAAACATGTCTTGAATAACGGAGTCATTCCTTTTTTAGAATCAGAAGTACAAACCTAACCACAACTGCTCTGGTGTCATTCTCTGGTTTAAATGAGCTCAATGACTAATATTCAGTGTCTACACAAGTCAACAACCAGCGTCCCGCTGTGTGTCAACTGAGTGTTCTTCATGCAGCTGTCATGTGTTGTCTGTGGAGAACAGGCTGGACCTGTCTCTGGGAGCCGTCCTTCTCTGTGGCCACGTACATATGAAATAAAGAAGAAGTCACAACACAAACAAAGTCCTATCAGTCAATCCTATCCCTCATAATGATGTATGGTCATATATTATAGTCCACAGTAAGGATTGTTTTGCATCTACAGTCGTAAACTCCAGATCAATATTTTACTACGAATCGATTAATTTCTTAATATTAAATGTTTTTTTTAATAATGCTCACTAAAATTAATATATTGCTTGTTTCTTGTTTAATTTTAGATTTTTAATTCTAAGTATTATTTATTTTAATGAAGTTTTAACTTCTGAGTGTTCTTATTTTTTCTTTTAATCAACGGTTTTTAAATTAGATCTTGATGCTTTCAATGTTTTATGTAAAGTCTTTGAATTACCTTGTTGTTGAAATGTACTATTCAAATAAACTTGCCTTGCCTAATTCCAATATGAAATAGAGAAAAGAAAAGAAGTTCACTTTCAATTTGGAAAATAGCAAAGAGCAATTGTCTGATTTAGTTAATAAATTACTTAGACAGTGAATTGATTTGTCAAAATAATTCTAAGTGGTCCACACCTCATTTTACACAATAATCACTACATAATCCTTTATATAGAATTCATATGCACATCATTTCAGATGCAGGTTTGTGCCACCGACCACTTCAATAAACTTTATTTGTACAGCACCATTCAAAGCCCTTCGCAAATAAGGAACAATTTAATCTAATGGTATATAAAACAGTATAATAGAGACCAGATAAAACAAAACATGAAATAGTTATAATGAAAAGAAAAAAAAATAAACAAAGGAATTGTGCCAGAGCTGAAGGGCTTCTGGGGTTGAAAGAATGCTTCATTGTCTGATTTGTCTTAATTTTACATGCTGCATTTGCAAGTAATAAACCTTTAAGACCAGCAGAGTTTAAATGCAGCATACCTGGGACCAGATATCACCCTCCTGCTTCTGACCTCAACCTTCTCAAGAAGACAAATGGGTTGTAAACATATCTGATGCAACAAAGTGGAGCAGTTTCAGTAGAAGCTTTCCTGGTCTTCGGTGTGTGTGCATGTGTGTGTGTATGTCTGCGCGTGCACGACTGCATGTTAGAGATGTTAGAGGCAGATAAGCAGGTGTCAGGTGACTGATTGTGTTGTTAATACAGTCATAAAATGCACTCTTGTACATCTTGTTCTTCCTCCTTCCCGCTCCACTCGCACCTTTTCCCTCTCCATTCTCTCATTCCTCTCTCCCCTCCCATCAGCAACACCTCCTTCTAACCTCTGCAACATCCTCCACTTTCTCTGCTATTTCATGTCCTTATACTCTTACTTTTTTACCTCGGAAGACAAGATGTGTGAATTTTAAGTATTAGTAATAAAAAAAAGAAGCTTAAAAATCTATTTAGACTATTCAATGAACCAAAACAGCACTACATGGGCATCACCTGACCTTTGCTCTGCTCCAGACTCATTTAACTATATATTAACTAATCTTCATCTTCATCTTCAAATGGCAAAGTTCAATGTCCAGGGTTTTTACACTGCCCCAAAGAGTCTGAACATTTATGCTGTGGATTAATAAATGGTTTAATTATAGGTGAGGTCAGGAAAAATGTCCATTTATTTAATATTTCACATTACATTCAGCCACAAGTAGATATCAACTTCTGTATAAAACCTTTAAAAAGTTCAGATGTCAGGAAATGTTGAGGAGAATAGCTTCTACATTTGTAAATCTCTAAATTGTCAGGTTGGTATACAACAAGAACAAAGTCTGCCAGGACAATAACGTGGTGACTGGTGAGATGTGTGTGTTTCAGCCTGTGTTGCTCCCTAATAATTGTCAGAGTTCTCCACAGGTTCCCTGAGCGTCTGAGGTCTTTCTAGGCTGAACATGAGCGTGGGCTCCCTGCTCATTGGCTCAGGGTGGTGCCATGCATGGTTTATGGGCGGGGCTCTCGGTGGTTCACATGGTGTGGCGGCCGTCTCCTGGTGAGGAGGTGGAGGGATGCAGAACTCCTCCTTCTCCTGCTGCTGCAGGTGTTGCAGGATGGCCTGGGACAGGAAGTGAGGGTCGTCCGCATGTTCATGCTCGTCTAGAAGAAGAAGAAGAAGAAACAATGATCTGTGGTCAGTTTGAACAACCTGCCTCTAACTTTCCATGTTAAAAAGACTAACCTATGCAATATACTGGTTCAATCAAGAGGTTATCTTCGTTAACAACGATCCATTAGGCCAGAGATAACGGGACCAAAGCCATAAAAGTTCCCACCACTGACATTATGACCTTCATCCTTTATTTCAGTAGCACTGCTCAGTAGCAACGAAAACTTTTTTAATAACAGATAAATGAAAAAGTTTCCGTAAATACACTAATCCTGATTGCGAATCCTTATGGGAAACTAAAAGCAGCTAAAAGCTGAAATCCCCCTAAAAGCGGTCTGTCTCATGGCTACCCGTTCTCTCCCACACACGGCCACACACTCGGCCGTCCTCCTACCGCTGAGCAGGATGAGTTTGAAGCGATTGCGGCACTCCAGCGAGCGCTCCAGTATGTCCTGCAGCGTCCTGTAGAAGAGCAGGACCTGCTGCCTGCGCTCGGCCTCGCTGAAAGCAGCGCTGCTCTCCTGGGACATGTTGTACAGGGTCAGCAGCGGCGTCGCGAATTCCACCACACACTCATGGGCCTGCGCACACACACACACACACACACACACACACACACACACACACACACACACACACACGCGCGCACACACACACACACACACACACATACAGTCAAAAAAAAAGACACCTAGAGATACATTTCCTAGATAAATAGTGCTTTAAAATTCAAAATATGTTTGATAGCCATGTTTCACAGGCAGATGGTGATGTCACTATGCTTTACTAAACCGGTGAATTCTCCAGTTTAACCAGCAGGTGGTGCTAATGCTGTACTGTAGAAGGTCATGGTCTGCTCTCTAGGTCTGCAAATAACATTTATTTAGTTATTTTCCCCTCTTTCCTAGAGTTACAGAGATACAATTTCTTTTATAGTCTCAAATATGTTACAAGTGAACAAAACCTTTTAAGCTATAACATTTGAATGAAAAGTATTTAAATAAATAAACTAATATGTTTTAATGTAAAGTATTACTCAAGTAAAAGTGGCAATACGAGTCCTGCTTTCACAGTAAGTAAAGGTCCTTCATTATTATCACTGGAATAAAAAAGTATATAAATTAAGCTGATTTTAACTCAGACTTTAGACTCTGGACACTTTTATGGATTAATATCATATATATACTTATGATTAGATATATTATATTAAAATACTAAACCCTAATTCGCGTTTTGTATGTATAATGTGATACTGTAGATGTTAGAATATAGAGTAGCATGAAAGGGAAATATAAAAGTTAAGTATTAAATGCTCCTCTCTACCTCTGGTAGAGCACTCAATAGTTATAAAGGCATTATTCTAACATCACTCATAGAGGCATGATGGGAAGTCAAAAGCTAACCTTTTCTGTGTATTATAAAACACAGCCATAACATCATTTCAGTAATCACCTTGAAATAATTGGGTGCTATTTTGGTCACTTCTCATGCTGAATGCACGAACATTCTTCCCGGTTTTGAGTACAATCGTTCTAAGATTTGTGACATCAAACACGTTGAATATAGAACACAATGACATCTTGAAGTGTTGAAAAAAACATACTAAAACAGCCCGTTAAGTTACTTTACTATGATTCTCTCTCTCTCTCTCTCTCTCTCTCTCTCTCTCTCTCTCTCTCTCTCTCTCTCTCTCTCTCTCTCTCTCTCTCATTTAAGCCATGATACAGTCTTTACAAATCTGATCAAAGGAGAAAATATCAGCACACTGAGCCTTTCAACCCACACTGGCAATAAGAAAGCCGAGTTGAATTACAGCACAAGTAGTGGTATTCAAACCGCAGCTTCTCCTCTTACCTTATTGAATATTGACTGAATAGTTTACGCTGCACCTGAGAGGAGATTGCGTAGTATTCTGTTACAGATTGATGGTTATCTGGTGAAAGGTATGATGGGTAATCACTTTAAGTAATAATGGTATACAGGTCTGTGGTAGATTCAACGACCTGTCAGGAGTTTGTGTGCACGTTGGTTATTTTCCAGAAAGTCCACAGAAACGGACGGATGGAAACATTCCCACCGACCTTCCCGTGCTCGTCCAGCACCCTGTAGACGCTGTGCTTGTAGACCCGTCCCCGCACCCCGGCCCGGTCTATCTCGTTGTTAGGAAGGTTGTCATAGAAACGGATGTTGTCGTCCTGGTCTTCCAGTTTGTGAGAGATGTTGGCGTTTAGAGGGATGAGGATGAGGAGCTTCCTGGAGCCACGACCCCAGAAACGGCCGCTGGCCTGGTGCGTGGCCTGAAATGCCATGATGGAGTCCTCCAAACCTGGATGGACGACACACCAACACACACTCACTGATTCACTCATATCTATTCACGTGTATGCGCATGTATCTGTGTGTGTGCTTTGTTGTTACTGACGCGGCAGCACCAGCCGCAGGTAGCCCAGATAGAAGGACCAGGCCAGGCCGTGCGCCACGTTCTTCTTCCTCCCCTCGCAGATGTCTGACACCTCCACCTCCGACGGACCCTGAGCACCAAACACAGAAACAAGCAGGGAGGAGGTCACGACACCTCTCCTCACCACGCTGGTGTTACCTGACACCTTCCAAAACAGAGAAGGGCATCCCTGCACCCGAGTCGACACGGATCAATGATATTTTTAGACGACTCAGGGCAAAAGCATGGGACACCCAAGCTTGAGCTGGATTTGTGGTTGTATAAGGAGTCTGAGTAGACAGCGAGCTTTGTTCAGAATTATACGTCAGGCCTTTGGGGAGAGTATGAGCACTCTGTCATCCTCACTGGTGAAAGCGTTTTTCCGCCTATTTTTACTCCGGAAATGTTATATCACTACAATCCACTCATGCTTCAAGGAATGTGCTTATAATATAGGAACTTTTCTGTCTAGAGGAGAATCCTCTTTTAGCTAAAACCAAACCAGTTCTCATGTGAATCACAGTGCTCTGAGCTGTAACATTTACAATTACCCAACACTCCAAACGACTGACCTGATAGCGCGATGAGGCAAAGGTGTTTTCCACCATGTGGGTATGACTTTGCTATGATCTCAGTGAGGAGCTCTAAATTATCTAAAATTAATCAGGAGTGTGAAGAGAGAGAGAGAGAGAGACCAGTTTTTCTAGTAGATGGGACAAAAAGCGCATACAACTTTAACCTCTAACAACAATGTTGTAAAATTCCTGTTTTAAATTAAACTCAACATAGACAAAGAGCTTGATTGAACATGTTTTAATGTGTAAAGCCCACCTAAAATGGCATTTTGAGAGATGTCTTTCATATACAGGAAATTAAGGCAGCACCAAACTTGAAATTTGATTGGACCATTGAAAAGTTACCACTCGCCTTGTTTGACAGGTGGCTGTAATGATACTGTTAGGTGAAATTGCTCTGTGTAACATGAGTCATGTTACTTTTTTTAACGAAAAAACAAATAGAATTTTGATATGAATATAATTTGTTTATTTTTTGAGGGCAAATATAATTAAATAAATAAACAATATGAGCAGGTATGTGATCTAAACAAACTTCTATTCCAGGAGGCAACATGTTTTAGGTGGCTGTTCTAAGAGTGTGTGAACACACATGAAAGAGGGAGGTGATCCTTGCTCTTTCACACACACACATCTTCAAAATTAAAACATTTTCTTTGAAAGTGTGACATCTGTCTGATAGCAAGGAGGTTATTTGAGGCTCTTTGTAAGACTGGTGGAAGTGGACTGAAGGAAATAGTTGCTCTTTGCTTGTGAGGGTCAAATGCAGCTTCGGGTCATGTTGGAGGTTGGTGTCACTTAACACAGGATTGCTCAATCGACTTTCAGCACCTTTCACTATCAACATCTGAGATCAGGGTAAAACACTGTTTCCTTTCTGATTCAGTTTGACTGCATTGAAACGTTCAGTCTTTCATTTCTTTCTTCTTTTCAAAGACTCACAGCCACATCAGAGACTTTTTTTCTGGGGCAGCGACAGGCTTTGAGGCAAAAATTAAATGACACCTCATAAGGTAAATAGAGTATTTCTAAACCGGTCATGAAATCGGTTTCCAGTAGCTGCTAAAGTAGAAACAACAGATGAGATGCTGGGAGAATTAATACCCACGTTTGTAGTGTTGGCAGAGAAGCAGAAAGACAAAAGACCCCAGAAAAAAACAAAGACGTGTCTGGACCTCACCAGGACTCCGAGGCTTTTGAGCAGCGGGTAGAGGCCAGAGACCAGGAACACGAGTTTCCAGCTCTGGCTTTCGTGTGAGAGGGGATGTGGGCCCAGATAGAGGAGAAGCAGCGCCAGCCCTGCAGCCAGCAGGCCCCGCCCCCCCAAACCACACACCTGCAGCACCTGGCTCCACAGAGCTCTCCCACGATACCTGGTGAGAAAAACACACACGTTTAGCATTTAAACATTTATGAAACAAGACGTTCTGTCAACAATATTTAAGAATTGACACACTTTATATATATATTTAAACAAAGGTTTAGGAGTAAGCCCCAAAAACATGAGCAGCGACTCTCCTCTCACCGAGTGTTTGCATGGTGCAGCTCCTCTACCAGCAGACAGGATCCATGCAGCAGAGGTCCAAGGGTAAGGACGAGTATCGCCATGGCAACCCAGCCAAATAACCTTTCAGGAGACGAACGTACGAGGCCTCCTATTGTTGCGGCAGCCAGCACCGCGGCACACACCTTAGGCCAACCCCCACGAGGCCGAGGGATGAGAGCATCCTCGTCTCGGGGGCACTGCATCTTTGAGGGAGTGGTCACAGTGTGAGGCAGCACTTCTGTGGAACTAGATAAACAGGCCCCGCTCACACCCAGAACATCTCAAAGGCATTTATAGTCTCAACTATGTGGTAGTCAAGTGGGGAATAAGGCTGTGCTGGTGTTCACTGTAAATGTCTATGTGGACATTCAAGGTTCGACTCACACTAGTGATCTTTTAAACAAGATTTTTTTTTTCTAAATTTGCTATTGGACAGACAAACATCAGTGATCTCTGTAGCTGTTAAGAGAAAAAGCCAAATCTGACAGCAGACAACATTACATTTTACAAATAGACAAAGGAAGAGAAATTATATATGCAGTCACTCACCTCGTGTTTTCAGTGAGCCGGGTCTGACGGTTGTCTTTGTCTTTTCCTTCTGTACCTCCCTTTTTATTCCACTCCCTCCGCCTCTGGGCACACAACACTTTCAGTTTTGATTTCTTAATTTTTTTGGGGGGAGGGGGGGTTGTAAGTTTTGTAACTAGTTTTGTGCAGTGCAGCGTGACGCTTGAGTTAAACCATTTGGCTATGATACCAAGCCAGTGAGTACAATTCACAGATGGGTGACAAATATAAATGTATATAGATATGTAGATACACATGATATAGTAAAAAGCGCTGACTCGTGGAACCCTTAGCATATGATTTCCATAAACAGTTCACATTTTCTTTCAAGTTATTTTTGGCATTTTGTCTTTAATTGACAGTTGATATCTGAGGTAGGGGGGAGGTAACAAGGAGTCCACAGCTGGAATCAAACCACATGCAGAACATGTGTTTTATACAAAGAGCAAAGCTACAACTGAGGACACAAACACGTTTTACATTATATGATTACACACAGATTATATATTTCTTTCTTTTAAACTATGGTGCGTGATTTGATTTTTAGACCAGGTTTGACTTATTGACAAATAAATTAAAACTAAATACATAATATATCTGACATCCGACATCTGAATAAAATGATTGTTTTTAAAAACTCCCACACATGATGTAAAGGTTTCTGGTATCGGTATTTCATTTGTTCTGTAATAGGTTTTGTATATAAAAAACAAAAAAACAGTTGTACAGTACACACACACACATATACACTGGACAAAAGAGGAAAACTGATGAAAGTATCATTTTACTCTGTTCTCCGCAGTATTTTAACTCCTCTGTGTTGCATTTCAACCTCTTTGGTAACAATTCTCTCTAATTCTACAATAGACAGACTCTGGTTTGTGGCTGGTTTCTTCAGTGCGTGGGGATAGATGGATGGTGGGGTTGGATGTTTGAGCTTCACTGTACACAATCATTTGAAAATGATTTGTTTCCACATCTGTTGAATGGAAAAAATTGTCGGTGCTCACTGAAAATTCAATTTTAAGGGCTGAGAATGGACTAAACAGTGAAGTAGGAGACAGCTTGTGTCCAGCATCTAAACTTTTGAAAAGAAAAAAAAAACACTTATATATTCATATATTCTGAAAGTTCTATTGAGGGAGGAGTAGATCCCATTTTAAGGATTTAACATGATAATTATACTTTTTCAGGTTATGTAATCGTGTTCCTCTGTGATTTAGCAGCTGTATCACAGGTCAAGTCAGGCGGACTGGCTTTGATGAAGCCTTCCTCGGTATAATAAGGCTGGTTCTTTTGGTTTATTCGTGTCTATTTGTCCGGGATCAGTGGTACAGAAATAAAGACAGTATACGTACCTAAAGGTTCATGCATATTTTATTCAAGAGTAAAAAAGTGGATCGTCCCATGGGGCATGCTTACAGTGTTAGTGACTGGGGAGTCAAAACAGAAAGAGAGAGAGAGATAGAGAGAAAGATAGATAGAGAAAGAAAGAACCGTGGCACAATTTCTATGGCACAGGGTCTCCCAGGGGGGTTCACCTCTCCCAAAGAAGCACAACAAGATCAACCAAGGAGCAACGCAACATGAAGAGCAACCAGTAGAGAGAGAGAGAGAGAGAGAGAGAGAGAGCTTAAATATTAAGAATAATGTCCATAATAAATAGAATCATAATAATCATAGAATCATAAATATCAAATAACAAGAGGAATCATCAAGAATTATGATCAGAGAGTACACTTTTTTTTCCTTTAAATTGTGACGGCAACACATCGGCTCTTCTGTTAAAATGTGTCTTGCTGCTTTTTGCTTTGAACAGCGCAAATTTTAACCATGCAAATCATGCTTTTGGCTGCCTGAATGCCTGTGCCTCTGTATATAGTATGGTCATTCATCAATGCTAGTTTAATATTTGTTTATCGTTATTCATATTTATCATTAAAAACAACTCCTGTACATTGACAAAGAAGAGAGAGAGGAAAGAAACGTGGACTCGACACCTTGAATAGAAGCGTACTGTCATTCTGTACAGCGCTGAAACAAAAACCAAAAAAAAAAAACAAAAAACGGAAACACAGGTCGGTGAAAAATTAAGAAAGAAAGAGAAAACATGAAAAAAATCAACAAAATATAACACAAAATGCATACAAAAAAATAAATAAAATTAACATTATGTACAAAATAAATTATTCATTATTCCTCAGTTCATTTATATTAGCCAGTAAAACAAGAAGAAAAGAATTTCCTACCATAGAGAAACACGGAGCACAAATATAATCTTCACATTATTATCAAAGAACTTAACTCTGCATGCACTGATGCGTTAATATAAATGCTTTACAAAGACCTTTTTTTTCTTTTTGACTTCTTCTTGTTGCCTTGGCTGCCGCCTTCACCAGAAGAGTCTGTTTCCTCTTTGAAATATCATTTCCTGCTTTTGAGGCCGGAGATTTCCCGGCCCGTCGCTGCTGTTTGGTAGCAGACAGCGACGCGGGAAGAAAGAGAGGATGTAGAAAGAGAATGAATAGAGTGTGACTTCACATTTCAACTCCCCCCCCTCCCCAACACCAGCTCCCTCGCATACTGTTCATAAAGCATCCTAATTTTGCTATACTGCATCTTGCAGCCTGTGACCATATGCCTCAGATGTGCAATAAAACCTCTCTATGTATCTTATTTACACACATCAGGTAGGGAGAAACACTTGCAATCTGACCCGGGGCCCAGTTTCAAGCCTTTTCCCGAGAGCTAACTGGCCTGGGACCATAGGGGGATGAGGGGGGCTTCCACTCGACTTCAAGTGGAGGGTGGGTGCAGTGTAGTGCTACAAAAGCAAACGGGAATCTCCTTCCCGAGAATAAAAGGACAGCGAGGGCTCAGATTGGACTGCAGCTCAGATTATCTCCACGCGTCTCGCGGCTGACCCCACCACTCCATACACCACTTTTCTTTTTTTTTTCCCTCTCGCTGTGGGCAGGCCGCGCGGCGAGATCTGTTCGCGAACCTCAATTTTTTTTTTTTTTTTCGAACATAACCACACAGACATTTACACAGTTGAAGCATGTGCACGCACGCAGGCAGGCATATCCACAACCCCTATAAAATCAATCTATCGCCAGTTTGGTTCCGCTTCCTGTTTTAGGATGCAAACAGGAAAAAGAAGCATACATATCACAAACGCCCCACCCCAGCCTACCCCACCCCCCACCCCGACACGACACATTCCACTGACACGACCACGGCATGCTGACACCGTCAACCCACTGGTGATCCCCGACACACGCAGTGAACAGCAGCTCTTCCTGTTTTTGCATGGGGAGTGATTTTTTTTTTTTTGTATTTTCTCTCCTGTTGCTGTGCAGGTACGTTGGGGGTTGTAGTTGTCTAAATAGAGCTGATCAGTTCAGTGACTCAGCCTTTTGGTGGTAAAGTCCGGGTACGCTCATGCCTTTACATACAGCTGAGGGCAATGGGAAGGGGCTAGATAATCATGACTGTGTCTGTCTGTATATGTGCGTGTGTGTGCGCGTGTGAAGCCTAAGTAATGTATGGAATACGTGTGTGTGTGTGTGTGTGTGTGATGTATATTTCTTCTTGTGTATATATGCCTATGTACAGGTATCTATAAATATGGGACCATATCAGTGTGTTTACTGCAGGTATGTGTCTGGGCGTGTGGGAGTGGACGTCCATCACTGGATATTGCTGTTGCTGTCGGTCCCGTTGGGCTCCCCCATGTTCATGCGGCCCATCGACAGGCCCACGCTGTTGACGGCGTCGCGCCGCGGCGGCATCCGCTCGTTGATGCGGTCCAGACCTTTGGCCTCCTCGAAGCTGCTGATCCGATGCTGCGGGGAGAAGCCTCGGATGGCTGTGGAGACAAGCAGGCAGACGCCCACACACACACACAAAGACACACACACACATACATACACGCCGAGTTAATATTTAACAAGACATTTAGGAGAATCTTGTGTATCCAAAACCCTTAGTAGAAAATATTCAGCGATGGAATGGATTGAAATTCATATACCAGATTCACATGCTAGATCAGATTTTATTTAGTCATAAAAGTGATTGCACACAGTTTTAATTTAGATTTTTGGATTTGGATAAACAAGATTCTGTCATAACGTAAATTACTTTATGTAAAAATGTTTATTTGTTTCAGTCTCTTAACAGATTATTTGAGACAGGCGATTAATTCCCTCATGACAAAATCTTGCTCAGCAAAACTGGAAAAATATGGTAATTCACTCAAATTCTTTTATTAAACCAGTACGACTACTGTATAACTTCTCAAAAGTAAGATTACAGTACTGTAGTCTCTTCTCCCGTGTTTCCCTCTGCCTATTTTATGACAGAAATTTTGAATTTCACATCGTGCTTTTGATTTTTTCGCTACACTGGAGCCACAGTGATCGACAGTTAATTAATATTAACCGAGAGGCTGTTGTTTAATGTCATTTGAGCACAAAAAAGGTGAAAAAGAAAAACGTGCAGCATCAGTGGTCACGTTGTCTTCCTTGAATTCTTTTAAAAAAAATAAATTAGACTGTGTTTATTTATAATCTGCAGTTATTTATCAAAATACACAGCTGCACCTGGTGTGAAACTTGGCTATTATTTGGTCATTTACAATATTTACACATCAATAGGATTCCTACACCAATATCCACACACATCAGCCAGTGTTCATCTGTTTTCTGAATGCTGAGCTGGGATTAGTTCGACCTCTTGGTTCAAACTGAACGTGACAGCCAGCGCGACCTGGACATTGATCCTAGATCAGTAAACACGATGCAGCAAAGCACGGCTGCACAGAAGCGACCGACTGTAAGAAGTTACCCCCTAATCCAAAAATAAAGTCATTTATGAGCAAATATTAAATTAAAGGTGTCGCATGTCTCTGAGTTGCCATTTTTGAAGTTCATGACTAATTTCTCCACATTATAAGTTTGGCTCCATTTTAATCACATTTGTCAGGTCTTTGAGATAATGAACCTGACGCAACTTTGCAACTATTCGCTTTCCTCTGTGTTTATTAATGATGCACAAACTTATTTCTTTATTTATTTTACACATGCAGGTCAGTACTAGTCATGTCATCAGGCTTAGTTCGGCTTGGGCTTGGTGAATCGAAATAAAGAAGGTTTATTTTTGGGTAGAAACTTATTCTTATTCTCTTTCTAAGCGAGATTTATATGAGAAGCTGCCCCACACTAAATCATATTTAAATGTTGTATACAGACAATTTGTGGTTTTACAGGGAAATTACTTCTTGGCGCAGTGCAGTGACCCGTTGAAGTCTCTGCTGGCTCTTTCATGATAACAAAATGAGAAGATAAATTTGTAAAAGTCACTAGGCCTCATCAAGAATTGGTTCCAGCCCACAACCCCTCCATAAATATTTGTTTTAACTTCTCTCTGCTTGTGAACGGACTGAACAAAGGACATACAAAATGTCTAACTACTCCATTTACCAGAAAGCAAAAATAATTGCATTATTTAAAATCATCCATTTTTAAAACCATATGCAAGTCTTTTTTATTTAGATTTAATGAAGTGCAGTTAATACATTTCTGAATGCACACAAGGGTGCTCATTAGCAAAATTAATTTCACTAAAACAAAGACAAATCCTGCAGGTTTTGAGTTCAGCTGAATTTCTGCCCTGCTCCGGTGGAGTTTCGCCACTTTTTAAAACGACTACTGCTACTGTCACATTACCTTTGCATGCACGCAGCTACTCACAAACACAGTCCGCCACTGTGTTACACAGCAGAGAGATTCACAGAGAGATACACAACAGGGAAAACATAACACGAGAGATGCCCATAATTTATTTGCTTAAACAAATGATGGGCTCCAGCTCGAGTAAGCTACCGACAGCACTAATATACACACATAAGACTACAGTTAAGTAAAGCATGCAGAGTAGTCTAGAAGCCTACACAAAATACAATCTACTTAACACAAATTCCATGAATACAATCTGTTCCAGAGTACAGCAAGAACCTGATCAACTCCTCTTGGCAAATTTCAGCCAGTCAAACATGTTTGACATCCTTCAGTGTAAAAATTCCAAATGTGAAATGCATATGAAATGTAAACACGTGCCAAAATAGATCTTTCTTTACACTGAAGTTGTTACCAATGAAACCTGAATCAGTGGTGAAAAGACTTTACACTCAAGGTTGACTTACTATCCACAGACTTCGACCATATCCCGCTGTTTAATTCATACTTACTCAGATGTGGTCACATGACCCGGTACAGCAAAACAGCTGGTATCACATGACTGAACGTCCATGTTTATGCTGCATTCGATTGAGCTTGGAACCTGGAAAGATCACAGTCAGAAATTCCAACTTCCGAGGTAAACGCGTTCCCTTATGCGAGCTTGGAAAACATGGCCCGCCACAATAAGGTGATGTTTGTTTGGGTGTCTTTCAAGCATCAAAGAGAACTGCTGGAAAAAAATACGTTACCTAGTTGAGGGAAATGGAAAAAAGAAACGCCACATGCTGGAAGTGTCAAGTCTTGCTGCTTTGCATTCCCTTTTCCATAATTTTACCCACTTGCTTAAAAATCTAGTGTGTAGAATAAGAAGCCTTGTGCGATGCCTTCTTGCTTTGATGTCATTCTCTCCAACTCCAGGCTGCGCTTCAGTGCTGCCCAAGTTCCGGAGTCGGAGCTCCGAGTTCGAGGGCTGTACTTTTTTGATTCAGGAGGTTGGATCTTTCTGAGTTCCAGGTGCAATCGAACGCAGCATTAGATCATGTGAACGTTTGTGGGCAACGACCATGGGATATGATCAAGAAGTCAGTGAAAAACCTTCGACAGACAAAGTTTTTCATCCTGTTCTGCCGTCTCTCAGAGAAACAGATTGCTTGCATGTTTGTCTTCTACAGTACATCACTACAGCACCTACGGAACATGAAGAGAAAGACTAGAACACACTGCAGATGATACAAGGTCTGAAAGAGAGCGACCCCATCCCCCCCTTTCACAACACCCACTCTTCCTGTGTGTGTTTATGTGTATGTGTGTGTATGATGTGTGTGTTGCCTCTTAATAAGATGTAAACCAATGTTTGTGTGTTGGCTGTAGTTATGTTTCATGCTTCCCAAGAAAAGGAAAGAGAAGAGAGTGCATGTATGTCTACATATGTTATAATGTGGTGGCTTCAGCGTGCGGTGATGTTAGGCTTTGTTGAGAGCGCTGATGCGGTTAGAAGAGCTCAGTGCATCGTGGGTAAGAAAAATCTATGACCTCATGAGCATGGGTGGCTGAAGAGCGCAGCCATGCTGCACACACACGCACGCACACGCACACACACACACATACGCACACACAGTGAAATGAGTGTGAGTTTACCTTCAGCGTCCTTAACTGTCTCGATGGCTTCTATGGCCTCAATGGTAGCTGAAGGATGGTCAAACATAAAAGAAGAAGGGAAAGAGAGAAGGGCAGGAGGAGAGAGGAGTCGACAGAGTCCGAGAGAGGCGATGGAGTACAAAGAAAGAAAGAAAGTGGAGAAGAAGAAAAAGGAGTGAAGGCTGAAACATGCTTCTGTGCTGATATGTCTTTGGATGGGGATTATGGGTAATCATTGCAGAGGCTTGGAGAGGAGTCGATGCACATACTGTCAAAATCTGTGTTGCCCTTATATGTCGGTATTTAAAAAATACTAAAAAAGGAACCTAAGTAGAAAATCACATAGATGGAGAATGTAGCAGATCAACTTGTAAGACCTACTCTACACCTCCTGCTTTGCATATGCAGCCCTTCGTCTGCTGTAAATATTAATGTAACGGTGCAACCTGTGTTGCAGACACCGATACGAATGACTACACACGACACCTCCAGACCTGCAAATTCAAAAGCATGTTTCAGGCTTAATCATGCGAGGCCCCTCAGAGCAGCACTGAGGCCAAGGCAGGTTAGAGGGCACCTGGTGTTAGCGGTAGCTGGTGTTAGCTCACGCTCTCCTCTCTCTCTGTCTCTCTCACACACACACACACATGCACCCACACACACACACACACACACTTTCTCTCTTGCAGTCTGGAGGTGTCTCTCTATCTCTTTATGCTGGCTGTTTCTTACTTTCTGTCTCTTTCTCATACACACACACACAACCAGCAGGCTGTTAGTATCCTCAGCGCTGGCGAGGTGAGGTGGGAAGAGTCAGTGAGGCAGCCGGATGAGAGGAGATTAACAGGAAGTTGAGGAGGAGAAGAGGAAAGGAGGCAGGAAGGAACCAGAGGGTGGTCTGCGTGTACTAGTGGGTGTTTTCTATCTGTTTCCGAAGGTGTGTTCAGGGACAAGTCGAGAATGTGATTGTGTGTGAATGTGTAAAAAATCACTCACCGCTCTGCAGGGTCTGTTTGCCCCCAGACAGAACTCCGCTTGGCAGCATGCCTGTCGGGGTCAGTCCCTTCAGGGTCAACACGTTCTCACTCTCTTCCCTGAGAGATGGATAGACACAGTGTGTGTGTGTGTGTGTGTTCATGCAAGTGTGGATAAAAAAAAAAAAAAAAAACAGGTGATAAAGAGAGAATTACAGGGAATTACACACTTCCCTACACTGTGCACCTGCAAAACTCACACACATAAAAAAACACTTGTTGGTTTAAACATATAGCTCAGAATGTGAGTTAAAGAAAGCAACAATCTGGTGAACTTCTGCTTCCTGGGTTTTATTTTAAGTGTTGATTTCTGTAACAAGATATATTTTGTGGTTTTGAGGAAACAAAAATCATTTCAATGTAGTTTTACATCTCCTTTCTGTAGCTCTAGAAAGAACAGGTGGTTTTGTGTCTGTCTCATGAATATTAACCAACTTTTCCTCTGATTTGACTGAATTAAATAATGAATAGTAATGGGGGGGCGGTGATGGTATAGATGTGACATCACAATTTCATAGAAGTCCTGACAGCTGGTTTTAAAGGACAGTTTCTGCATTTTTCTGCAGATTGAGCATTTTGAAACGCGTCACGAGTATTCATATAACACCTAGAACCTCTATGAAACTATGAAAATCCACCTTCTACAATATGGGACCTTTAAAAAATAAATATGTGATGTTTTCATTAGAACTCGACCCACCGTAGAACTGAGAACATTTTAGCCATCTTCCCAATGGCTCTGATCTTGTTCTTGATCACCTCTTTCCTGGCTGCTGCTGCGCTGGCTGTGAGCGAGTCAAACACACAACACACTTCTTGTAGTATCACCATAAGGAATCCCTAGATGCATTTCACACAATAATTTAGAACCCCACTGCTTTAACGTCAGCGCCGAGTGCTCCTTACCATCAAAGATCTCCTCGCCGTCGTTCATGAGTTCGTCATCAGAGCAGATGCTCAGGACGTTGACCAGCATTTCAGTCACTGCAGGGCAAACACAGACACACCCACGCTTAACCACGGACGCAGTGAAGGACAAATCCCACTAAGCTCTGGCTACCCACCAGTCTCTAATCCTGTAAGTAGGGGTTGTCCACTTTTTTAAGCTGATATAATAGCTGTATTCAGACAATGCATTTTCAAAAGTGGTATCAGAACAATATTAAGTGCATGAAAGGGTTCTACAGGTGTTTAAGGCACATGGCCGGATGAAGACTAAGGGTCACGTGCTATCTACATTATTCCCTGCATAGTGATTCTTCTGTTTCATGGGTGATACAGAAGCTACAGTATTAGATTATTTTAATTTATTGTACCTTAATGAGCTGAGCCAGGAAAGCTGCTGTTTTTGTACTTTATATGAGATTCATTCCTTTCAAACTGTAAAGCAGCTAATGAGTGAAGTTTATGTTTGTGTAACTTTTACTGCTTCCAGCTACACACGTCTCATCAGTATGTATGTATAAATACGTCTCATATGTATGTATAAATACATACATAGGGCAAGAAATCACACCAGCAGATTTTAAACTGAAGTCTAGAAGCGTATTCTCCAAAAACATCACAAATATAACGTGTGAGTATCTAAGAAGAAGGGTGTGTGTGTGTGTATGTCTGAATGTGTGTGTGTGTGTGTGTGTGTGTGTGTAATACCCTTTTCTCCTACAAATGGCAGCGACCAGGTGAAGACGTCCATGAAGTTGGGCAGCCAGTAGGGATGAGGAGAACAATTAAACTGACGGATGTTCATCACGTTGTTCTCATATTTCAGCACCGCCGCTGGAAACAACACACACACACACACACACACACACACACACACACACACACACACACACACACACACACACACACACACAGACTTTACATTAGTATTTTGACTAGTGTTTAGTTAATTTTATCAGACAATATTTGCAATAGTACAATAGACAATATTTATAGTACATAATTCAATTTAGATAAATCTGTAAATAAGTTAGTTTACTGAGGCCATATTGACAAGAACATTATTTGGTTTGAACGTATCCACTACTTTCAGTGTGTAGTCATTAATACAACACAACAAGTTCATCAGCAGCTATTTCACGTGTTATGTAACATTCAGTGTTGCATGAGGAACAACACACAGTTCAGTCTACAATAATTGAACAGCAGTGCTCATGCTTCACTATTTCCGTTCAAGTGTGTATTTGCGTCAGACCTTTGTTGTTGTAGACATCCAGGTAGTTTGGAGCGGAGAAGATGGTGATGAGGGAGGGGAAACCTGTAGTCTGACTCTTCCTGTACATACGGTACCTGAGGAAAGACACAGATCATCAAGCCACCCATGTTGCTGCTTCTCAAAACAAATCGTCTCAGCGTGGATGAAAACCAAGAATTTACATCTTCAAATCATGAAAAGAAACAGACTGGTGGTGAGGCAAAGCCGCATATTTAAAAACAAGAATAGAATTCCTGTAAAAGAGCCAAAGAGCAGGACACTGAAACTTCATATGATATATATATATATTTTTTATTTTATTTAGGTCCATATCTAGTGATATCTAGTAGCAAGAAAAATAAGTGTGTGCAGTTAGTTTTATATGCAGAAAGAATTGAGACAGATAATACAAATAATTAATTAGTGCCAACACTAACTTTACCAACAACTTGTTAGTAAAGTGTTTAGCAGTGTTGCTAGTGTCGTGCCAGTTGTTCAGTGTAGCTTTTCTCTTCTGTGACAGAACCAAGTGGCAATAAATAATCAATAACTAATTAAATCATCAGTACACACTCTTTGTTTGAAATCGTTGCCCATAGCTAACTACCGTGCATTGTGCCTATCATGAGCCAATCAAATCAAAGTATCATCGTCACTCTGTATCAAACAGGCTCCTGATTGGCTGCCTGCTTCACACAGTAGCACAGGTTACACTGCAGTCTACAGTTAGATTGCAACTGAACAATATAATGAAAAATATATTTTATTGCATTAAGTCACTTTGATTTTCCCTAATGTATAAAAATGTATAAAAAATGGTTTTAAATGTCATCTATAGAATATCATCTTTTTTACAAGTACAAGGGCATAACCTACTAAATTGTCATTTAGTTTGACCTAAACAGGTCCGGACAATCACCCAGACTGCCCAGCTGCAGACAAAATGTTACTAATGGGTTCACAAACAGCACAAACCACAGCCACAACTCAGAACAGTGCTGCCTTAATTGCTGCATTATATTTAGAGGATTTTCACTAAGATAACAGATGCCAGGAATGGATTTGTGGGTCAGAAAGCATGTCCATTATTTTATCATAACCTTTCATGACTCTTCATCTTTACTGCACTGCTTTCCAGGAGATGAGTGCTCGTGCTGTTGGTGCTCCTCCGTCAGACATTCTTTGATAACAATGCTAATAACGTGGTTCGGGGGTGACGGAAGAGGAATAATGTACCGGTTCTCAGACAAAAGAAAAATAACAGCACGGCGCATGAAATGTCAAAGTACAGTGAGCCATTAAATTAAATGGTGCTCCCTTTTAAGCTGAAAGAAGGACTGAGCTGCACCAGTCAGCCAGCGAAGCTTACCCAGCATCCTGTGCTTCATGCGCTCTGATGATTGACAGCAAGTTGTTGGTCTGTAGGAACTCACACACTGCTGGGTAACTGTGGGCAGATAGACAGAAAGACAGGGAGGGTAACAGTTAGAGCAGCTGAACCGGGGCAATGGGAAACAAACACATCTGAAAGATCCAATTTAAAACCACTTCACATAACAAACATGTCATATGCTGTTAAGGCGAGACCTCTGAAAACCACGAAACAGATGGAAGTGTTTAGAGTCGGCCAGTGGGAGACTGAGTAGGCCTCTTGTTTCCTAATGTCATGTCTGGCTGTGACCAGCAGGGGGCATCAGGGAGCTCAGGCAGAGCTGAGCAGGGCTTATGGCCGCCTCGCTGCTGTGGGGGCCAAGTGCATACTAGTTGGTCGATTGATGCTGTGTCTGCTAAACGCAGAAAATCACTGTGTTTGACCACAGGCAACGTGTCATGACACCGAATTCTACACGTGAGGAGCAGGGATGCTCCGTCGCTCTTTCAGCTATAAAGCTCCCGTCTTTACATTCCTACATCCTTATTTATTTTTTTACTTCCATCTTTCATCTTTCACCACCACCACCACTGCCACCCTCCTCCTATGTTGCTCTCCCTCGTTCTCTCACTGTATCTTAATATCACTCTCACATATCTGGCAGGAGTAGCCAGTCGTCATAGCAACAGAACCGTGCAGTCTCCCTGGGGATTGTGGGATATCGTTTCATGCTGAAACCGAACTGTGTGTATGTGTTGTTTGTGAATGCGCTGTGGTTATGTGTTTGCTCATATACTCAACGTGTGTGTGTGTATAAACTGGCCAAGATTTTCTCTCTTGCAAAATCCCAGTGATCATTATTGGATCTTGGATGTTTGGTGTAACCGTGCAGGAGGCATCATCGCTCTCTTTCTCTTTTGTAATTCTCTCTTTTCTCATCACCAACATCCCAAACCAATAGCCCGAAGTCCACCTCAAACTTATTAGATTCATGATTTGCAGATGAAAGTCACATCTCACTGCCGGCAGGAGAACACAAGGTGCCTTGGATCATTCAATCATCATATTGAATAAGCCCATCACAAGGGTCTTTTTCATGGCCGCCACCGTCAGTTTATTTTTTGATGCCAGATTATTGCATTCACTCCGGTTTGCTTGGATATCAAGTTAGTTCATATCACTGAGCTTCATCAGCACAGCACGTCAAGACTGCCAGGCTGTATTCACTCATGATGGGAGTTTAAAATAAACTGTCGAGACTCTTATGCGATGCTTCTTATGCGAGTTGGTGTCAACGTGGACGCTGTGAGGGGTGATACCTGTAGAAATAGGAGCAGCCTCTGACTGTGTTGTGGCCAAAGTACTCCTGGGTCTTCTCGTTGCCAAAGTCTTCCAGGGGGTCTGCCCATAACAGGTCGCACATGGGCCCGAATGCTGGGGGCTCCTTGAACCGGTCCAACTAGGACACACGATACACACACACACGCGCGCGCACACACACACACACAGAAACACACAGAAATGTAAACACAAATGCTCAGTCACACAGAGCAATACATAAACAGCAAGAAACACAACATTTTATAAAGTAACCAGCAACACACACACATATATGCATCAAAACCTATAGTATCAATCAGAGGAGAAAAAAAAGCAAAGACATAGCATACTTGCACACACACACAAACACACACACAAAAACTCACACACACACACACACACACACACACACACACACACACACACACATACTGTCAGACCAGAGCATCACCATGGCAACCCTCACCACATAGGAGGGAGAAGATGTCACACCAGTAGATTCACCATGGAAACACTGCCATTAGATGAGGGAGTGTGTGTTCATATGTGTTCCTTTGTATTTCGTATCACTGTGAACTGTATACACACAGCGTGCGGGGGTCTCCTTCACTGGTGCCTATTAAACCTCTGAATATAAAATATATCGCTCTATAAAAGCTTACAAACTGGAAGTTGCTGTGTGTGTGTGTATGTGTGTGTGTGTGTGTGTATGTGTGTGTGTGTGCTTGCTTGCAAGTGTGTCTGAGTGCTGCATAAGTCATTATTAACATTAATGTGACTTTCCTTGGCGAGTAGAAGTGTGATAATTATGTATTGTTCCTAATGTGAATTCTTCTCTACAAAAAGCACAGAGCAGTAACTACAGAAGCAGGGAAGTTTAGGGAAAAGGGAACAGGCAAATTGCATAATAGTTATACATTTTATGCCTTTAATGGTCATTGTTGTAAATTAAATACTTTAAAAATGAAGAAATAGCCTACTACACTCTGCCTTTAGATTGTTTAGCACAATTTTCAGCTTCAAACACTTTAACTGGTTTATTTAAGAACAAAACTTTGATTATTTACAGTGTATAGGGTAGATAGGTACATAGATAAGTAATTAAAAACAACAACACTTTATTCATCCATGTATTTTGCTATGTTGTCTGTCTCAGTAGCAGAGTAATGTGTGACAGCAGCTTCTCCTTTAGTGTTACAGTTACTACAGTCCAGACAACAATACAAAGCCACAATGCATTAACTACGCAGCAGTAGATGCAATATTGCTTGGTCACTATTCAGCTTTGTTTTGATTACTGTAAATAAAAAAAAGTTTTCTCAGAAATGAACTTGTCTTAAACTTTCAAAATAAGCAAAAGTGGAACTGAGATCATTTAGTTAAGTAAAAATACTAATACAACAGCGTAAAAATCTCCATTGCAAGTAAAAATCCTACTTGACTAAAATACAAAGTACTGCAGTAAAAGTATTGGTTTGGTCCTCTGATATATTAATATTAGACACCCTTCAGATTATTAATATGAAGAATTAATGCGTACGCTGCATGTTACTGTTGTCGCTGTTGGAGGCAAAGCATTTTTCAATTTTTTTCAGTGGTTCCCAACCTAAGGGTTGTGCCCCTCTACTCAAAGGGTCTTGAATAGATTAACAGAAGAGGAAAGATGAAAGTCTTAAGAAGATGATACACTGGTCTCCAAATGTAAAAAAAAAAAAAATTGAAAATAACAAAAAAATATGCATGCTGTTACACACATACACGGTATGAGAAGTGTGACTATTTTTGTTAAATAAGTGTTTTTTTCTTCAATGAGTCCATGCTTTTAAGCGAGCATGTGTGCACTCAGTCATCAGTCATGACGACCAGAAACGATCCAAACACTTTCACAGATAGACTCAACGCCATTAACATAAATTAAAATAAATAAAGATACACACTGAAGTTATTTTTGAAGTAATATGTCTCTTTCTTGGGACTAATTGTGAGATATAAATAATCACACTGTAAAAGTCAAAAATAATTTTATAAACTTTATTTACAGCAATTAATTGCTGTGGGACTTGGACAGAAATCTGCTGTCTGGTCCCAGGAGTAGTGACGACTCCTCTTGTTGTGTTGCTGAGGGGGAGGTGGTTCACCGTTGTACATGACGTAAAATAATGAAAATATATTATTTTAAATATTATAAATAATACAAAAATACTAATATAATATAAATCATATAATATAACACTGTAGAATTGGGGAAAAAACATGATTATTTTGCAGAAACATGCCAGCACTTATTTGTGTGTAAATGTGCTTTTAACTGTGCAAAAGATTCTGCTTTAAAAACAAATCCCAAATAAAAAATCACTCAAAATTGTCAAATGATTGTGAAAACTGTGTTAGTGGATTCTAAGAAGGAATTTCTTCCTAGGAACGGATGGTGAATGAGGCCTGATACATAAATATGTTTTCATCTTTTGAACTTTTTCCACTTAGATTTTTGGTGAAACATTGGATCATTTGAACATTTACTAAAATAAAAAAAGAGAAGTTCAGAGGGCAAAAATAACACTATTTGCTGGAGCTGTTAACAACTCATAGATCTACTGACTACACACTGCACTGGAAGAATTTAAAAGACAAAAAAGGTTGAAGAGCACAAGGTTGCATTTTAAAAGCTTGTTATATCATAAATTGTGTCAAATCTGCAACTTCCTTTACTTTTTATTTGATTAAAAAGAGTAAAAAAAGAGTAAAAAGCACTTTTTATTTGAGTAAAAAGTAAAGGAAAAAGAAATCTGATCAAAACTATTTCTCAATTACCGGGAAAGGTAATGATGGGAAACAATAATCAATGGAACACATCTACGACAGTAACACTGATAGAGGCAACTGTGCTGCTGTAGCTGAAGGAATAAAGGCTCATTCAGCAGCAGGCTACTACCTATCCCAACATGCCACTGTTTAGACACTGGTGTTTAATTGTCAGAGTAGCAGCCTTGTCAAGCCTCCCACTAATTTGACTTCTTTTTTTTTCATTGCCAGAGTAGCAGCATTTTACTATTTGTCAAACATTCTGCTTTTCTGATATAAATGGGCCTAATATATATGTAATAGCCTATTATTCTTTGCACTCCCATATATCATAACAATGCTTATGTGTTATCTATAAAGCTGTTTGTACTGCTCAAGTATCAGCATAAGAATGTGTAAGAAGGCGTTTGTAATTTAAATGTCAGAAAGTAAAATCTCCTCTGACATGTGGTATTAGTAGTATTCAACAGTATCAAGTGGAAATACTCAAGTACAGAGCAGGTACCTTAAAACTATACTGAAGTAGAGTAATTGAGCATGTGTGTGAGTGTCTTTTTGTACCTTCTTGATGTCGTCCAGCGTGTGGATCTCTGGTGAAAGCCCCCCATGCACACACAGGAACTGCTGGTTCATCAGGGCTGCCAAGGGCAGGCAATCAAACGCCTCCATGCAGGAGTCATACACCTGCTCCGAGTACTTGATCTTACCTAGAGGGGGGGTTGGGGGTGGGAGCGGGTAGTTCAAGACTTCAGACTAAGTGCATTTTGGCATTTTGACATGCTCTGAATCGCCACCATCCCTGCAAACATACAGTCAGTCCCTGTCACCGTCTCATATCACAAACAGCCTGCAACAAGGCACGCAGAGATACGAACAAACAACGGAGCCTTTGCATGGACGGGTCTAAGGAGCTTCGGCCACAGGTTTGTGACTAACTTCTATGGGTTCCCCAGAAAACATAAATTAGTTCACTTGGGTGTAACAGCACTAACATGTAGGATTTTTACATAAAACTCTATTAATTTATGCAGCTATCTCTTCTCCAGCAGTCCCACATGATCTGTGTCTCTCTGCTTTTAGATAAAAATGCCACTTCTCAGGAAAGAACTGTACATTTGTGGTAAAAATGCTCCGTGTTGTGTCATATTATTAATATATTTATACGACTATAATTCTGTTAGTGAACAACATCTTGACCCAAATGTAAGCAGAGACACTGACATGTAAGGAGAGACACTGACAGGCAGGTTTTTAGTTTTATAAAAAGAATAATAAAAAAAAAAAACTCCCTTTGATTTGGCAGCAATATCAATAAAGACATCCAACACACAGCATCTTTAAAGTACATTTCACACATGGGCGTTACAATACATCTGACACAAAACAATATCACAGGATTAAAATAGCTGAAAGGAGATCGGAGGAGAGAGCAGCGGGAGGCAGGAGAGAAAGGGAGAATGATAATTTCATAAAGAGAGAAGGAGAGAGATTGATAGGAGGAGACAGGAGAAGGCGGAGAGGTTAAGAGCGGTGAGAGGAGGAGAGGAAGGAGAGGAGATGACAAGGGGGGAGAGAAGAGGGATGGGAAGGAGATGGGAGAGTTTGAGGACATGAGAACGACACGTACACAAATCAAAAACCAGTATTGCAGAGTGTACAGTAGGCAGCATTTGTGTGTGTGTGTGTGTGTTTGAGAGAGAGAAAGAGAGACAGTGAGGAGTGTTTGTCAACCTCTCCATCTGCCTTGTGTAGAGCATGAGCTCGTTATTGCTAGTCCACCAGTTGTCAGCTCATTCCACACACACACACACACACACACACACACACACACACCCTTGTGCACACTTGCACACACTTGTGGTATGCACACACATACATACACACATATACACACTCGCACACACAGCAGATGGTAATTGAGGGCGACCACTATTCGCCACGAGCACCAGGGGAAATTAGCTTCATCGTCCCATGGCCTATCAGACACAGAGGAGTAAGTCCCTGAGCCAATCATTAAGGGCCAAATTAATTTGCTACTAATCACCCACTCTCGGACAGGACGCTGAAATTCACTGGCAAAGGAGAGTGAGGGAAGGTGGAGGAGAAGAGTTTGGGGGAGGGAGGAAGAGGCGGATGAGAGCTGGAGGAGAAAAGACGAGAGAAATATGAAATGAGGAAGGCCGAAACCCGCCAGTAACAGGAAATGGAAGACGGTGATGGAATTCAGGGGGAGGGGAAGTGGTGTGCATGAGGCTATAGAAAGAGCTATAGTCCATTCATAAATTGTCGCGAGGTTGGTGTAAAAAACACAAAAAACAACAAAAGAGAGAGTAATGGACCGTGTGATCAGAGCTAATGGAAGCGGCGCAGGCACTCGGAGAGCACATTCGTTCACAAGGCCAATGGTCAGACATCTATCTGACACGCAGCACAACCAATATGTGTGGTTATATTTCCAAAACTATTAGGATCATGCCTAGTTGAATCACAATTAGGGTTGTCACAATACAAGAATGTCTAATTATAGCACTTCTGGCCCCTCGGGGCAAAGTTCTGCCAACTGCTCATTCAACTATTAACATTCCATTGACCAGCAGGAGCCACTAATAGCCACTAAAATTCTAAAGCTATCGCTGCACTGCAAATTTTGTAAGAGAGACCTGCCCCAAAAGGTAATGGATTTGTCCAATTCTGCACCCTACCACCAGGTTTCGGCCCAGTATTTACAAATACATAGAAACAAACGGACAAACAGCACCAAAAACAATGCGAAATAGCATTACGCTTGACAAAAAATACAAATTTATGCTTTATTGTTCATATTTTAATATGTTATAACTAAATTTGGCGAAGAATGGAAGCTAAAAAGCTACACTCAGATCTTAACATTTGCCTATATCATTCTTCTAAGACTAAGACTACGCTGAAAACAAGATCAACGCTGTTTCTTTCTTTCTGTTTTCTACATGGATCATCAACCAACCCGTTGAATATAATGTTAATGTAATTGACTCATTTCAGCTGGCAAAATTGATGTTCTTCAGCTCGAAACGAGAAGCCTATGTTTGTCTACTTCTGTCATATTGTGACTTATTGTTTCAAGAAATACTAGAAATTCCATTGGTATATCTGCCACTATTATCCTTGTTAATTGTATAAATGCCAGGGGAGGATGAAAAACTTGACAGGCATAGCAACAGACCTTGAGAGCGATGTAGCAAATGATCAAATCTGATTCCAACTTCCCCTATGAATATTTATTGCTTTTCTCAGTCTTCAAAGATGGTACATCTGTAATGTTTGCATTTTTAGTCAGAAAAAAACGCAATTGAAGACTTAAGCCTATACATTTCCAGAATTTTCTGACATTGTGTAAACCAAAGAATCATTAGTCTATGGAGGCAATTATCAGCAAATGAATCAATACTGACAATGGTTATTGTAGTCCAAGATAATTGTGCAATGACTTTAACAGAAAGAGAAGACAGCACTTGAGGAAGTAAGATGGGATGGGATTAAAGAGTGAAGTGTGGAGTAGGAAGGTAAAAAGAATAAAATAAATACATAAAATAGTGAGAGAAAACACAAGAGCTACTCACATTCTTGTTTAAAGGTGAAATATTCTGTCAGATGTCTACATTCATGGTTTCCCCGGAGAAGAAAAAGCGTCTTTGGGTAGAGGATTTTCAGGGACCACAAGTACAATACACACTAAATGTTCACCAGGGAAGAGAAAGCGTACAAAGGAATTGGAGGTTAACAGTTTCAGGACTTTCTAAAAAGAACGTAACTTCATAACACAATAAAATAAGCAGTGCTAACATATATACTATCATGTAAAACATATTCAAACAGTAAAATAAATATTACAATATGAAACACTAGTTTGACATTTGGGGAAGTAAGATCCAGTCATAGAAGCATGGTAGGTTCACTAGGTGTATTTTTTTCCTTTTTCTTCACCCCTGCTTCGTGTCACTAATAATATTAGCTACGCTAATAATCTCCTGGCTTTAGCTACCAGTTTAATAGACATGTGTAAGACTGAGTCTTCTCATCAAACTCTTGACAAGAAAGTGAATAGTAGATCCCAAAAAATGTTAAATTGCTCTTTTAAATGCACACACAGAGAAAACCAACATTTGCTTTAGCACACCACTGCTTGCAGGTAATTGTATGCCGTAGCATCAGTTATTTCACCTGAAGTTTTCTCCTAATTAAAATCACACTGGAAATTGAAAGCACAACGTTGAGAATCACGATGGAGCAGTTAGAAGAAGTTCCTTCGCTGAATGAACCATCTGCCGCCTAAATTAACTCAGCTGAAAGCGAATTGATCCTTAGATCGATCGTAAAGACACATGTAAACAGGATTTTGCAAAGAATCATCCCAAATCAAACCATGGTGACTCACGGGGAAAAATGAATTAAAAAGCATCAGTTGAAGCGTGTGCGATATAAAATCCTATGGCCTATTACTCAATATGTTTTCACTGTTATCACTTTGTTAACCCAACAAATGGCTCAGAGGGTGTTCTCTCACCTTTACACTTCCATCCCTGCTCTACATTAAGTCCTCTGTCTATGTGCCCTTGAAGTGTGTTAGGAAGGTGGCCTAAATATTGCTCCCTCTCCAAACTCACTCAATGATACATCCCTTATGCCATAGCAGCTCAGTGGCTCAGCAAGGAAAGGTGCTCACCATGCTTGTATGATTATGAATTCAAGTCATCTGTGATGCAGTTCTGCCAGACATGTAATCAAATACATTTTTGCACTCACAGAAAGAATCAAGAGCCTTCTGCAGAGTAAAATTAATCTAAATCTCTTCTCAGTATCCATCCATGCACACTGGTGAATAACAGGTCTATTCTTACCTCAATACTGAAGTAGCCCCTATCCACATAGTCCCCTAGGAAGAGGTAGCGTGTGTTGGCAGGAGAACCTCCCACTTCAAACAACTTCATCAGGTCGAAGAACTGGCCGTGGATATCTCCACACACTGTGGAAACGGCACACAACAGTGTTTAGATCAACATCACATTAGATGCAGTCACATAACTAGTTTCCATGATTCAGTTTCTCTAACGAATATGTGACAAACCTTAAAAAAATATATCTTTCTATAGGAATCTAGTCATTTTGTGATGTCCCTTTAAAAAGACGACTCTACCTGGGATTCCTCAGGGATCTGGAAATGGTCTACTAATTTTGTTGTTATCAATACGAGCAAGCTTGATTCTACGGATGTCTGTGTCTGTCTGTCAGTTCTTGGTCTACCACTTTAGTGCAGATTAGGTATTCAGATCATAGTATAGGAATAGCTATGTTCCCAGTTCATTATTCATATTCTAATACACACAATAATCCTCCTAAATATTATTCAGTTTGTTTTATTGGACCAAGGCATCAAAACTGTTTTATAAACATAACCACACAAATATTTGCCATTTGAAAAATGTGTTATATCTGTGGTGTTTTGGGTCAAATCTGACCCAGCAGAGAATATTAAAGAGTGTGTGGTTCTGTGGATAAAATTGTAATCTGACTTAACTCAACCTCTTATTTGGGCCTGATCCTTAAACTAGAGTGCTTTATTTGCTGCATGCCATACTATTAAAAGCCAAAATTCTCTCTGGTTCAGATTTTCCTTTATTTTTGATGATTTGATTTAATGAGATTTTCAATACCCCTCTAACCCTCTAATCTTAACTGGATTAAATTAGATTCTTACATCATGATGTCACCCTGTTTTTATATCAGTTAGAAGACAGATGTGAAGTCAGAGAATCAGATTTATAAACGTGTATACTAGGGCAGATCTCGCCCAGGGAAGTGTTAAGCTGTGACCGTTGGTGATTCCTTGAGTCCTGTCATTTGATAAGTTTCCACAAGTGTAGTTCTGATTCTGAGAGGAAGCTTTTAAGCTTTTTAACTCACCTTTGAACATGTCTGTCTCGCTTTTTGTCCTGCATTTCTCCTTATTTTATTTGATTGTTTGTTTGGTGTGTTTTAATTATGCCCCCCTGCCTCAAATATTGTATGGATAATGTTCTTATTTTTATCATTTTCTTTGGTCCCCATGTCCCTTTTCAACCTTCAAGAGGACATTTTTTCCTCTTACCATGCTGTAAATAGGCATCTGTTCTTAATTGACCTGCCTGGTTAAATGAAGGTTAAATAAAATCAATAAATCCAATTATATGAATACAAAGTGGGGGAGCATCTTTTTGAGGTTGCCATTATGTGCCATATAAATATGGGGAACAATACAGGACCCTGGGAACATAGAGTCCTGGGGAAAGGAACACTGTGTCTACTAAATGGCTGTAGAGTCTTCATCTGGCTACAGTCTCTGAAATGTTACATACTTCTGTGGATGTATGGTACTTCATCATTTTCTGTGTCACTTTTAAGTTTTAACATATAGCATCCATCACAGCATTTGCATCAGTGGACATTTATTCCAATCAGGATATAATGAGACTTCACAAGTCATTTTTGATGTCTTGCTTCTTTTACTGTAAATCATTATAAGGTCCTCACATATTCTCCACAGATTCGTTCCAGTTCCAATTCAGCTCTGTTGGAACTAACTGAGATCAGCCTTCTTATTCTGAATGCTTCATATTTTCAGAGACTTCAGGACTGTCTGTCTGTATGATTTGCCAGCATACATCTTCCCAGCCGCCTCGCTCACCATCTGTCCGGACTCTCCTTTCACTTTTAGTTGCTGTCATAGTTCCCCTCTGCAGCCATTTTACGATGGCCACTTGTATTTGTCTGACTGGCTGAGTCTGTCTGTCTTTCCATTTGCTTGCCATGTTAATGTCTGTTTTTGTGCCTCCTCCGAAGCATTCGCTTTAATTTGAACTGGGAATTGGGACTCTGAAATGGCATGAGTGAAATTGAGCCATACCTGTCTGCCTCCACAGACCTGTCTCTTTATTCTCCCAGAAGCCTTTGTGTAACATCCTAAAAGCCTGTCAGCTGTCCTTCTGCTGCCTGCTCACTAGTCGGTCTATCTCGCAGCATTTTAAAAAACAAGACATCAAAGTGCTGACCTGTTGAGAATACCTCCTCGACATTATATGAGAATCTGCATTGTTTTCCATAGTTTTATGTCTAGAACTAAAAGGCATTTTCGATTCAAGCTAACAAGCTCAATAAAAAATTCTTCTCCAGTGGATCCTGTGTGTTTCTGGGTCATACTCTGTAGAAGTGGAGAAACTTTTAAAAAGCGATCGATATGTTGCCTCCCCGTGAACGAACGGGCTTCGAGAACCTCTGCACTAAGCTGCTTATGATCAGCTGTCTCTCCATCTGCCTGTCTATCTGTGGTCGTCCCCGGGGATCTGTACCTGTGAAAGCTGAGTGATGTTCCCACACTGCGTGGGCACGCCACCCACACGGAATTATCTCACAGCTCGCCTTCGCGTAGATGCGGACACAAACACACGCACATAGACACAGGTACATTAACCGAGCAGTGTCAATAGGTGGAGGGAGTCGGATTCCTCCTGTCTGTTTATCTGTCTTTCTCTGTCCTTGTTTCAGAAACTTGTTTTCCCCTCCTCCCCCGCCAAATTCTCCTCAGCTCTCATAAGGTTACCCTGACAGGGGAATACATGCAGGTATTACAAAAGCCAGCGCCGCTATCATGAGTTGCATAAGTGCCAATTGTTTCTCTCAGTGAAGTGCGACCGAACAACAGTTCATATTAAAAGGGTGGCAGATACATATGGCAGATTAATGATTCGATGAATGGAGTCTGATTAATACATAATTACTGATCTTTCGGCTTTTTTGTGCTGTGCAAGTGTGTGATCTAATCGCACGTCACTCACACAAGCACATACACACATGCAGCATTTTTTTTTTTTTATTTATTAGAAGTAGCCTGGAGCTTTTCCTCACAGTTTTTAACCGGTAACACTTTAAAGCTTCAAATAAGCTATTCACTGTTTTCAACTGATCGAATTACACGTTAATTTATGTTGTATCGCCCTCCATGATTCCTCATCACTACACCGTACCCGTGACTGGCGCCTCAATGTCCAACATGGTGCGCTCCTGGCGCAGGATGGCGGCGCCCTCATCGATGATACGCAGGGCTACAGCCTCCTCCAGCCGGCCCTCCTTGGTGAGGTGGGCTTTGAGCAGGTCCACCCGCGGCCGGCCCTCGGCGTCAAACACCTCCTTCATGGTCAGCCGGTGGGCCAGGGGGAAGGGGACCGCTGTGGAGGGAGGAGATAGAAGAGAAGGGAAGAATGGAGCCAAATTAATAAATTGCAGTGAAAAAATATTTCAATGGGTGTATGGATGTATGTAAAGGAAGTAACTGAAGCCAGTAGTGTAGAAAATGAGGTGGTTTATGGGGGAATGCGAGATGAACATTTATTATAATGTAGAACATGATTAATTGATATTTCCAGTATTCGTCAGCTCGTCTGCAAATATTAGGAGCCGTCAATCCCCACCATTATCCTGCTGCAGGCTTTGACTCTGCCCCTGTGTGTGTGTGTATGTGTGTGTGTGTGTGTGTGTGTGTGTGTGTGTGTGTGTGTGTGTGTGTGTGTGTGTGTGTGTGTGTGTGTGTGTGTGTGAGTTATGGGGGCCTAAGCAAGTTGTATTGAAGCAGGGGCTGCCAGAGTTATCAGGGCTGCCTGCCTGCGTTCTGCAGTAATGTCTCTCTGCCTCTCTGCCTCTGTTCTGCAGTAATGTCTTTCTTACATAATGAAGGCCCCCAGGGCGCTGCTGGAGAGGGGGGTTGACTGACGACGGGGGTGATACAGCAAGAGTGCACAGCTGCACGTGAGGAGTCACACACACACGCGGAGACGCGCTCGACAAAACGCAGACACATACACGGGCATTCTTAACAAACAGGCACAAACTCAGTGGCAAGAAACAAAAGGCAGAGGCGCAGGGGGCGCATGCGTACATCATGTATGGCACAATGGCGTTAACACGCATGATCGCATGTGTGCATGTGTGTGTATGTGTATGTGTGCATGAGCTTACAGTGACACACACACACACACACACACACACAAACACACACACAAGCTCATAAAAGGTATTGTTATGCAGGATCCACAGAGCCTGTTGGAGCCCCACCAGTGCTAACACAGATAATGGCCTAGATCACACACTAAAAACTAGGCCTGGCTCTCTCTCTCTAACACACACGCACGCGCACACACACATACACACACACACACACACACACACACACACTCTCTGTCACTTTGTCTCTGTTTTGCACTCTCTCCTCTTGCCCCTCTGTTTTTTTTCTGTTTTTCACTCCTCTTTCTCTCTTGCAGTTTCTCTCTCTTCCTGTCGCTGTAACAGGCCACAGTCTCCTCAGCGAGCGTTCACACTGATGTCCATTGTAACACTTTAATGTCATATTCACGTTAAATTTTTTCCCTTCGTTTTAACAGTAAAACTAGATTGTTTTATGTAATTGCCATGGACACGTCAGCGACGTTAACCAGTGCTGGCAAGTGAGCCATCACGAGGAGCACAATAATACTGGACAAATAACTTAAAATCAACGTAAAACACTTTGTGTGTAATTATGAGGTGTCAGCTGATGTTATGAATGTGCTTTTCATATTAAAATGGCCTCTAAAAAAACTGCTTTGGTTCTGAGCTGTTCTCAGACCATGCAGCATTTGGTTCTAAAAAAAGGGGGGATTTGTATTAAGCTATTTGTTTTGTTGAAAATCCTGGATCACACCAAACAAGAACAGAAACTTTAAGCATCCTCGCACCCCTGAGCACCCTGCATCACCATAAGCAAAAATATATCTCAAGGTACAACACCATAGGTCTCAATAAGTCAAACCTTACACACTTTTACACACCTTAAGACTGAATACAACACACACAAGCACCCTGAGACATCCCAGGACACTATGAGCTGCCAAGATGAGGAGTCTGCTTTCCATCTGTTCATGGCAGAGGTTCCACATGTTAAAACCAGTTTTGCCTTTCAGGTTAGGACTGATTAATATTTTAAGAGGTTTGTGTGCCCCAGGCTGTCAGAGAATATAAGCCAGAAAAAAAAGAATTACTCATGCATGTAGGTATTTGTGTGACTTCACACTTATTCATGAAATGAAACAACAGCAGGGTTTCTCCTCCTTCTTTGTACAGTAACGGTGTACTGTACTATTGTAGTGCATGACACTGTACTGGACTGTGCAACGGACTAGAATGATACTGGTACATATCACAAGAACCTGCATGTAGAGTGGGAAAAAAAAGCTATTGTGCTTTTTGAAGTGAGCACATAGACATGAACTCAATATGTGTGTATATTTCTGGTTCGAGGTAAAACTGAGGCTTCTGCTGCTTGTGTGAAAGGGAAGGTATGAAGGAGTGTGAAACTCGTAAATTGTGAAAGCAGTGTGAAAGTAGGCCAGGTATGAGAGAATGGAGAGCAACAGAGACACAGAGCTTGGGGAAAGGAACTATACTTGGGAAAACTATACTTGGCAGTTAAGGATTGGAAAGAGGAGAACTTCAGAACACAGTCGAACCAAAGAGGTCTTTTTTTTTTCGCACCTGGCAACTGACCGTTTAAGAAATGCACAAATATCGCTTGAAAGGAAAAAACCAGAGAGGCTCCTGCACACATTAAATGGTTGAAGACTGAAAGCTTTCCATGTACAGCTGTAATTTGTGAAGAACCCATGCATGTATTTAATTAAGCAATTCCGATATGAAATGGTGCAACATTTTGGTTCAGCCCTTTCTTCGTCAAAGCGATGTTGTTTATAAGAATCAGATGCTCGTGCTTTGGATGTCTGCGCTACGCAGAATCAGTAATCCTGGAGCTCACCATTAGTGCAGAAGATAGTGATATATATTAAAGGTGTATTATATCATAGAAAGTGGGATTTGAATATCCTTTTGATTTTAGAAGTTCTATATGTTATAGAAATACTGTCCCAAGCCTTAAAACCAGCTGGTCAGGAATTTCCCATTCAAAGGAGAGGTTCTCATTAATATTAATGAGACATACACAAAACCACCTGTTCTTTCCAGAAAGCAGCATGAGGCAGGAGAAATAAAACTGAGATGATTTCGGGTACTTATAATCACAAATATATCTTGTTAGGTACATCATAACTTAAAAAGTAAACAATATGGGGCCTGTAAATACAGAATCCACATTTCTAATCACATGTACAGTATATTAAATATATTCAACAGTGCAACTGATAATCACATTTAAACCATTTAGTGGGCCATCTGAAGGTCTGCACATCTGTGTATCTTATTACTTTTAATGTCTTGGTCTGAATTTTACTAAATGAAATAACTGAATTAGAAGGAAATGAATAATGCAAATGATGATTTATTTCATGAAAATATTATTTCATGAAAATACATAGTTGATGATGACACAGAATGTACTGAGCTCATACCATTAGAGTTGTTCATTTTTAGTGTTTTGTATTCTGGTAGTTTCTTGCTGAAACCTTTTTTTTGATTCAATCGTCTAGCTTGATAAAAGGAGACAGAAACATTTGGGGGTTTTTTGCCAACAAAACTACTAAGCAGCAAGCAAAACAAAAGGTTCCCACTCATATTAACTGCCAGTTCAAAATATAGATGTCTACGACATTTCAATGATTCAATTGAAACTGCAGTAACCTTGAAAATCACACACATGCACACACACACACATACACAGACAATTATGGCTTTATCGTCTCAAAAAAGAAAGGAATTCTGAAAAATCTTTTTTTTTCTCCAAGTCTGTATGAGAAAACTTCCTTTTATAATCTAACAAAGGATCATTATGTGTCATTTGGAGGCAGCAAACAAGTGCAGACTGTACAAACTTTGATCTTGAGCTTGTATAGAACTAATCTCACCCACTGCCACTTCAATACACTGTTACAAGTAGCCTGGTGCAACCAGCCTATTTACAGTTGCCGAGTGTTTCTTGGTGCACATGAAATAATGCAAGCTACGTAGCGAGAAGACATCCTGCAGGGGTAGTTAACCATATTCCTATAATATGTAGAGATTATTGTCAATAGTAAAAATAATATCCTCATGCCTTGTGCTTAGCATCCATCCATAAAAATTGTTATAAAATGTATTCTGGTGCGGTTATCTGTAGAAAGTTGTGTGATTTTGGTTCACTGTGGTTATTAGAGCTGTCAAAAGCCACATAAGACTTTTACATTGCAGGCATCATCATGACAGAAGACCTTCCTAGATGGACTTCAAATATTTCCTCTCTATTAGACAGGACAACGGCCAAACACAAAACCTTCAATTACCAACTCTGCTACTCTGCAGTCTTTCCCAACACTGAGATATCTTCTGTATAAAGGAAAAAGCCCCCGCAGGAGGAAATCCCCACTGTACCACTAACACTTCTTATATTTCAATTTTTTTATTTTCTGAATTGTGTCTTCCTGAGAGAACATTTAGTGAATGTAACTTAACCTAATAGCCTTGTGCTATCAAACTACAAATCACAATAAGGAGTCTCGGAGGCAGGCATAGGGTACCACTGGAATTTTTTACTTTTCATCACAGACGTGTGTCACTGAAATAACACTTTCAGTCGCCAACATGAACAGGAGCAGTGGCTGCAACCTTTTGCCTTGAAAACACCATGCTGTACTTACAGAGACTAATGGGACAACTAATCCTGCTTGCTGAGCCTGATACACACTCAAGCTAACGCTAACACACAAACACTGTTTTACCAAATGATGTCAGCGGAAGTCAGACCTTCCTGGATGAAATGTCTGAGTTATCCTTTTTGAGTATTAGAGGATTGACCACAAACTTATGGGTCCTGCCGTAGTTTGAGGAGGATTTCCAACAGTTAGCCACCGAAGCTAACAAAGTGAACAAATAACAGCCTGTCTTTGTTTGAGATGTTTAAAGATAAAAAAAAAATACTTATATTGTGAGAGGTGATATTAATTAAAATGGTCTGCAGATAAGAAATTCTTGATTTCTTCTTGATGATGTAGGTAAAGGAATCATAGATGTGCCGAATCTTGTAAATGTAGGAAATCAGTGTTTTGCAGCAACTGGAAACATAGCACAAGGGCTTGTGTGAACTAAAAATCAGCATGGTCTAGCTAAGAGCTAAATACCATTCACAATCACATTGACATTTGCAATAATGGAAATAAAATTGACTCAACACTATGATCTGTGGTTCACTCCTTATGTCTAGATAAACATGGTTGGTTCAGACATCTGTAATATCAGCAGGGCCACGAGGACTGAACAGTATAGATGTTTTCAGACGGCAGATATAACAGCTGAAGAGTTGGATCAAGGTCGTTAGAAGAGAGTGTTGGTGAATTTTATGGGTATGGTTGAAATACGATGGTGAGGTTATGATGACCTGCGCGGGTATAGATTTTAATGAGAGCTGTTGTTTTTTTGCATGCTTACAAAGAAATCTGTGTTTAAAAGCATAACAGATTTCTATTTTCTAAAAGCAAGCGCTGTAGTGGATGCCAAAGTTTGTTAAAAAATGGAAAGTGAAACCCTAGGTACATGCTTTATTTTTTCAGAAAGTCAAATAAAGATATGCTTAATAAAAGACTGCATTAATTTCTAGAGGTTTATGGACTATAGTTTAGCCCATACATGAGATCGATACTTTATTACTCTACTCTTTATATACTAACTACCTATAGACAAACTATGAATGTTTATTGTGGAGCCATCCATCTGAGCAATGTGAAAATCAAATGCTGGATAAAACAGGATAAAATATCATCAGAATAAGTTTACCATAATTTATCCTGCTTGGATCTGTCAGTTTTAGCAGTGTCAGCAGTGTAGAGGTGGTAGTCGTAGATGAGCTCTGACACAAACGCTACAACTGTTGAGTAAAGGTGGGAATATTTCCCACAATTGCTGCTCTTAGGTGTTTTTTTAACGCTTCACGTCAACTTTTGAAAGGAAGCTACTTTCTGAAGGCACAGTGCAAGTCCAGGCTGTCCCGTGTCTGAACCACCCCGGCTGTTATAGGCTATACAGTCAATGGGCTTGCCAGTCCCTGATCTGTAACAGCAACCCGATCCATTCTACGGATGTACCTTCTGCACATGTGTACTTAACCTTACCCCCCTTTCACCTTAACTCTAACTACCAGGCATGTACAGAAGGGATCAGGTACATGACAGGGTGGATACCTACAGGGCTCAGCCATCATAATCATAAACAAAACCACAGCTAGATCAGGCTGCGCTCGCTCATCAGCACATTTAACTCTTTGGCTGGTGCCAGCCCGCCCTCCTTTATATAAACCTATTGACATGATTGATGTAATTTCTGACCTGTGACAGGCTGTCTCACAGCCTGTATTGATGCTCAAGTTACTGTACACTGACACACAGCTGTCGCTGACACAGCTGACATGTTACAGTGTCGCGTCATGACTTGATTTTTTATTTTAGCCAAAATGGACATCAGAAATTGGGTTTAATCAAAAATAAATAATAAATATATCAGCACAAACGTAGGACCAATAGTTCCATGGGTGAGACCAGGGAATTTAATACTCAAGTCAATAGTGGGCAAAATAAGGATGCTGGCACCATCTTTAGTGTTTTAACTAAGGCTAACCCAATTATCATATTTTGAGAATCAATCATTCAAGGACAAAAAATTGATTCGACTAGTGGACGCATGGGGGCCTTACCAAACGCACAGTCAGGCTTTCAACCAACCCATGCCAGTAAAGGACGACGACCACACAACGCAGCAGGAGCAGTGTGGCAACAGCCGTTTAGTGAAAGTCAAGCAGGAACGACAACAACACTGACAGGAGGTGACGCATGTTACTATGACAACCGCAAATAATACTTGTGCCAGTATTAACTCAGACCTCAAGTTACGCTAAAATTGTTCCAGACACTCAACGCCTTCATCTCTGTCGAATGCACACTATTAAAATAAATAAGTTGATCACAGACTTCATGATCAATTAATGGGGCAATGATTGAAGCTTCGAAGCTTTGTTTTTTTTTGGGTCAGCCCTAGTTTTTAAGCACAGAAGGGGGAAAAATTGGGGATTTCAGTAAATGGGCATTGCTAGTACATGGGGTAAATTGCAGCTGATTGTATATTTTACAAGAACAAGCAAGTGTTTTTAATGTAGTTGTCATGCATGGCCACCAGCCAATGATACAGTTGTGTACTACTCTATCAACCATATTCAAGAAAGTACAGTAGTGCCATTAATGCTAACTTGGTTGGCTGCTATAGTATAGCATAGATTATTCACTGGTGTACTGGCGTTTATGAACCCATTGGCTCTTTCGATGACAATTTAATCATTCAATATGCTTTCTGCCTTTCTGCACAAAGCAGATAGTCGAGGAGGCAAATACTCTGAATGATGTTTTATTGAGATCTTAAAACAAGAGTAAAAACTTCACTCTCCCTAGCGGAGGCAAGTGAAGTGAGAAGTGTGCAATTGATCCAGGACTGTCCTTTTCATTGAAGCAATCAATCACATGATGCACAGTGAGGGTGTGCACGGAGTGAGATGGACCGAGAGGTGCAAGATGAGCAAAGAGGTGAAGGCACTTTTTGTTACTGTTTTTGTCCTCTGGCCCATTCTCCACAGCTGAGGTCTCTGGTGTGGAATTTATTAAGCGCCAAAGCTGCCAGCTCAGCCAAAAATCTCAACCTCAGCGAGAGCATCGAGCAGCAGCCTGAGAGAAAATCTATGACACAGCTTTCAACCAAATCTCCTAAATTTGTTTGGGCTGGCCTAATAGCCTAACTGGAGCAGAATCTGATCAGAATCATCCCATTATTTGGTCCACCCTTTACTAATGGCTAAAGTTAATTATGGGGGATATTTCATCAATTTTAATAACATGGGGATGCCATTCACAATCAGAGGGACTCTGCTTCAGGATGGAGGAAGTGAAGGGAAGTGAGAACAGACGGACTGCAGAAATGACTGTAGAAGTCGCCTGTGATCCATCTGTCCTCATATCCTCCAAGTGTATGATTTGACTACATAGGCATAGATTGTGGCTCTTAATCAACTGGTTGTCAGGTATTTGAGAATAAATCCTATTTGGGGCTACACACTGCAATAAAGAACAGTAATGACACAGGTATATGTACAGAATGCAGGCAGTGCAACATTATGCCAGCGCAGACTGTACCTGTCTGGTGTGCATCCAGTGACATTGACCAGAACTGATGGTATGCCTGTACGTGTGTGTGTTTGTAATGTTAGATGTGTTGCCCTCTACAGGACCTCATCTAAAGTGATCACACACACACACACTTCCGACATCAGTTCATCCCGTTGACTGTCTCTGCATGAATAAATGAAGGAGGGAGAAACTGAGGGATGAAAGAATGAGAGCAGTGGATGTGAAGAGAGGGAGAACAAAAAATGGGGTGTATATGAGAGAGGAGGAATGTGACTGTTCACATGCGTGAAGTGTACGCATCTTTGTGTGTGTGTGTGTGTGTGTGTGTGTGTGTGTCTGTGTTTATCTACCATCTTTGACCCAGATCAGCTAACACAGATCCATGGGTCTTTGAAGGTGGTGGTGGGGGGACAGCTAAAGATGTGTTTGAAGTTGTTCAATTAATGCACACTACACACATGAAGGACCATCTGTGTACACACACACACACACACACACAAACTGAAACAACGGCCCATCCCCTAACAGCCTGTCCTCATTAGACAATCCCTCTCTCTCTCCCTCTCTCTCTCTTTCTCTCTCTCTGGAGTACCTCCTCTATAAATAGTCCATGCCCTGCCACCCTCCCCACAGGGCACACAGAGACCTGTCAAGGTGGGACCCCTGGCTCATGAGACAACGCCAAATCTATCTTACATACACACACACACATGCGCGTGCTCTGAGGGAACGATGAGGGAATGGGACAGCATGTTACACTAAAAGGAAAATATGCCCAGTGTGCCCCAAGCCTTGCCAGAGGTGGTGTGCGTGTGTGCATGCGTGTGTGCATATGTGTGTGCTTGAAAGTGTGCATGAGTGTGTGCACGCTGGATATGGCTCCACTCTGCTTTAGTGGAACACTCTTCACACATTCATTGATGTTTAAAAGGTCTAAACTCACACAACATGAACTGATACTGTGTTTTCTTAATAGGAACTACTTTCTCAATGTGAGTCACAGGTGCTACAGGCCTTTGGTCTGATTCAGGAATTTCAATGGTTCTTGTAATTTGAGGACATGGTAGCATGTGAGGACACATTTGATGTGTCTGATCAAACTTTTCTTTTTTGCTCTTTCTAAGTTGTATCATCATCGGGCCGTGACAACAAAGACTTTAACACAGTCAGACACTTTGCTCGTCTTATGCAATCATTGGGGCAAATTCGTGTCTACATAGCTGTGTACTGAGCATATGGTTAACATGCATACAGTATGCTTAGTAATCCAATTACAATATCCTAAAAGTGACAAATGTTGCGGCTGATGCTGGACAGTTTGTTAATTTTAAATCATCCTGATTTGTTCCTGGAATAACAATAAAAGGAATGTGTTGTTGGAAAAAAGACTTTAAATATATCAAGGTATGGTTTACGTTCTTTCAGAAATGCAACAACCAGAATCGGGTCATGCTAAGCACATTCCAATAGACCGAGTTTACTATTTAATCACCAACTAATAACGTAGGTGCCAGTACCTGTATCAGAGACCTATTTAGTTCTCAGCCCTCCTCATAAGGTTCATTGTGTACCTTTTTGCTGACATTGAGAAGTGTCGATTCAACCCTGTGGTCATTTTTTTAATGTTGTTTACAGTGTGGCTTGTCAGAGCATAAAGCACTGGTGAAACTAATAACATCAATGATGGCTCCATTCCATTTAGGTGAACCAGGAAGCCGTGACGGTATGCCGGCTCACACGTTTCCACGGCTCTGACACCTCAGCAGCCAAATCGAACGCAGCTGTGGTTGCTGTTATGATTAGTCACACCTGTGTTTTACAAGCCAAAATGTTCCCCATTAGAAATGTCTGCTGGAATGCACTATTACACTTTCATGAGGGTGTTCAAAGTGTTTAGCAAACACGACATGACATGAAACGTTGCTTCTCATAAGCTATCAACAGTCTGACAACTACAAATACTATTTTCCTTCACTATTCTACTGTATTTGTTGAAATACATTAATTATTTAATATATAATGTCAAAAATAATAAAAGATGTTCATCAGTAGTTACCCAAAACTACATTTAGTCCCTGGTACTCATTTTATAACTGGGTAGAATGGAATCAAGTAAATCGTCATATTTATCAAGCTGCAACCACAAAATATTTGGTGTTTTCATTTGCTAAAGGCTGTAATGGCCTATTTGTGTTTTTTATGTTTAGGCAACAAGCAATAGTAGTATTGCTGCTGCATTTTTCTAGTTTTAACACTGAGGCTGAGTCAACTTGACTTTCCTGTTTGCAATAAGGATATGATTTAAGCTTTTAGTTTAACACTTAATTGATCATTTTAGTGAAATCAATGGACAGTTCTCTGCTTTGACCCTCACTTCAGTGTGCCAGCCGACATCTACATGCATGGACTGGCTGACAAATCTTTTCTGCTGGTGGGACTTATAAGGCAGCTTATTGACAGATGCCAGTCTAAATGTTCTATATTATGCAAGGTTCCTGCTGACTGAGGTTTTTTTTTTTCCTTCTTCGGCAGTGAATCCTGGCACAAAAGGACAGCAGTTAGGATTGACAAAGTCCTGTTGCAGATACAGTCATGTCTGGCATGAGGCAGCATTAACATAATATAATTCTGTAAAATATTCTGTTCTACTCGTTCCTTCCTTACTATGTACAGCTAAAAAAAGGCAGCGGAGTCATATATTATATGAGTGGACAATTCTGCAGCGACTAAAGTTTTTCTCACATTTTGGTTATTTTTTCACACGCACACATACACACGTTTGCATGATAAGCGATTTGATAAAGGGGTGTGAGAAGTCCAGCGGTTAAGTCAAGGGAACCCTGTCCTGCCACTTTCCCTTGTCTAGCTGTTTTTCTCCTTTCTCTCTCTCGCTCCAGCTACTTCACCTCCTCCGTGGCCTTGTCACATTTTCTCCTTCGCTCTCTCCCTCACCTCGCCCCCACACTCCCTGCCTCTCTGTCCATTCCTCTCTGTATGCTTTGTCCTTTGGCTCCATCTCTGTGCGCTTCTATCTGCTGAATGTCGCTAAAAATCCATAACGTGGGGGAACTACCGAGCTGCGGTCTATCCGGCGCGATTGACGTCTCTTTGACTGATGCCCCGGTCCCTCTTCAGCCCTGTGCACGTTAAATCACTCCCACCTTGCTGATGAATCGCTGTGCTCCATGAGAATGTGCATTTATCTGTATGTGTGTTAATGTGCACGTACGCGTGTGTGTGTGTGTGTGTGTGTGTGTGTGTGTGATGGATGAATGCTTGAGGATATATGCCGCTTAGTTTGCTCCAGTGTTGGGGCAGCTGAGCTCTGGTGGCCCAGCTGCATTACAACTCACATGCAAACAGTTATGAAGATGCAAAAATACACAAACACAAGTGTATGGATAGGAAGGGTTGGGGGGTGTTGCGTTTTAATTCTGTATTGTTTCAGGAGATCTAGAAATCCTAGCACCGTCCCTGTGCTGCACACACACAAACATATACGGCCATACTGAAGGCATATGCACATGCAGTCCTGGAGTCCTACGTGCAAAAACTGCAAGAGCCCACCCCCAACCCCCCAACGCCCCCAGCCAACCCCGCCCCCCCCTGCTAAAAGCGAATGGCGCACGCACGGAATACCGGGGCATGCCCGAGCGACGCATCCAACTGTCAGCTCCGCTTCTTCCGGCAGAGAGACCTTGTGAGTGCATTAAAGGGAGGCAGCGAGAGAGAGAGAGAGAGGGGGAAAGAGAGACAGCAAAGCCCGGCAAGGCAGGCACCGTCGCATGTGACAGGCTGCCTGCGTGGAAGCGCCGCTGCCATGCCATGCCTTGTTGTGACCCGATAGGCACGACAATCTGTGCCAGCTCCGCGGATCCAGTAACCGGAACGCACGGCCCCTCCTCGCCCCAGTCGCCCACGCGTAAAAGAAAAAAAAAAGCAGAAACAGACACTCCGATAAACAAATTAAATATTCCATAACCCAAGTGATGCAATGACACCATTAGGGCGGTACGCATCACCTATCGTCGGGCAACAGGCTCAGATACGCAAGCCCCAGCATCCCTAAACTCCATTTTGTCTCTCAATTGACACCCGGGGAAATAGGAGGGGGGCGCGTGCAGGGAGGGAGGGAGGGGGGTGTCCAGGGAGACCTTTACTGGAGACGTGGAAGAACGTTTTTACGCGCGGGAAGAATCACAAATCACCCGCTGACATTCAGGCCTTTGAGGAGGAAACGTCAGCTTCCAAGCGCTCTGTAAGACCCACCGTGTGCACTCGTGGCTTTTAAACGTCACATCAGCGAACATCAGGCTGATTTCAAAAGCCACGCACGGCTCGTGTAATTGCAGCCGAAAACTCACGGGCGCGGAGACGCGCACACGGCCTCGTAAAGTTGTCACTCCGACGGCCATCTGAACCGATCGATCAGTTGACTTTGGTTCGGATTTGGCTAAAAATACACAGCGGATCGCCTATGTAGGCCACCGTGCCGTAGGTAGCCGGCGCATCCGACAGCGAGAGGCGGCGTTACGACGCGCGGCGAGAGATGCGGCGACATGAACAGCAAGACGGAAAGCTCAAAAACCCTTCAGTCTCCGAGTGACAAGTCCCCCATAGCATCCCACCCTCCCTCCCCTCTCTCCCCCGCGCGCTCTCTCTCCCTCTCTCTCCTCACACCTACATACAACATCATCCCGTCACAGCGTCCACATCCAGCACCGAAGAAAACACAGCAAAGATCGCGGGTTAACGCGTTAACGTTTATTTACCTTTATGTCTGCCTTTCGCTGTCATCGTCACACTGCTTGATGTTTCATTGGAACAAGAGGCTCATCTCTCCTCTCTCTCTCTCTTTCTCTCTCTGCCTCTCTCTCCCTCCCTGCCTTTTCCTCTCTCTATCACTCTCTCGGTGTCTCTGTGGGGTATTATTCAGTAACACGAAACCACCGCTAGGAGAGGAGCGCCTAAATGGAGCTAGCTCATGCAGCACCAGGGTGTCGCACAATAGCCTTGGCCATACATAGAGGGAGAGACCCCCCCCCTTTAGAAAATGGGGTAATGCCTCGGTGAGGGGGTGAATTCTAATAGAATAACGAGGGAAGACCCTGATTATGGCGTATAGTGCTGGATACCCCCCCAACCCCCCTTCTCCTCCATCACCACCACCACCATCACCCCCCTCCCTCCCTTAAAAGGTTCAGAGGCACATGCATGGTTGACTCACAAGCCAAGTGGGCTTAATTTATTACAATTCCTATAATAATGACGATGATGACGACGATCATAATAGCGAAAATAAAGAAGAATGGACTCAAAAGGAGGAGGGAGTTAAAACGTGCGAATAAGAGACACCGGGTGCAAACGACAAGGGATGCAAACAGAAAGCAAACGATGAGTTACAGCATCACTGGCACATAGGTAGCGCTCACTGGCCGTGCGGGATGCGTTGCCTACATTTGATCGTCCGGTCGGTGGCACTTGCGTTGCAGTCGGACATCCTGGAGTCGGGACGGGAACGGAACCGAGGAAAAGGGGGGGGGAAGGGGGACGGGGGAGGGATTGGGGGGGAGGGAAGGGGGGGGGACGGGGACTCTGTTCTTCTTTTCTGTCAAGGGCCGAGATCGTGGTGTCTGGTCCTCCGGCGGGCGTCGGGAAAATGCGCGGTCTCTGCTGGCTGCTTCTCCTGCTGCAGCAGTGGCATCACTCGGTGGAGTCTCCGCGCGTCTCTCTCGGACGGGGGAAGCCTGCTGCTGCTGCTGCGGTGACTTTGGGGGAGGAGAAGAGGATGCCGAGCTGCAGTTGTGGCATGCTTTGGATCCCGAATGTTGTTTTTTTTTCTTTGTGTGTGTGTGTGTGGGAGAGAGAGAGTTTGAGGAGTGGGATTGGGGGGGGGGGGGGGGGGGTCTGATGTGGTGGTGGTGGATTAGCGGAAGGGGAGGGGGCGGTGGATGATGGTGGACTCTGGAGGTTAGAGGGCGAAGAAGAGACGCGCCTTGGAGACGGAAAGAAGCGACGCGCAGGCTCTACCGCTCTCCTCCAGGACGCCGTGCAGCTGGCAACACCCTGGAATGGCGAAAGAAGGAACTCCCACGCAGATTCACGCACACGCGGGAACACACAGGATCCACACAAAAACACACACACGCGCGCAATTTCAGACTCATACTGCCATCCTGTGGAGACATTGATTACAGGGCTTCCCCACTTGGAGAGTGTGTTTGTGTGCTAAGTGCACAATGACAGACGATCATGTGGTGTACAGCGTTTCCTTTTATGAGATGTGATTCTGAATAAAAGTGTAGGAGTTCATGGGCCTCAGTGACAGAATGAGCACAGTGTGTGTATTTTATTTGCATATCATTAAATAGTAATACACACGGATGTTCTGAGGCTCGGTGCACCACAGAAATAAATGGTTGGATAACAGAGCGAGCTTTTCTTCCTTTTTTTTTTTTAAGTATATTTTTTTGGCTTTTTGCATTTATTTGATAGCACAGCAGAGAGATGACAGGAAAGGGGGGGAGCAGAGAGAGGGGGAATGACCTGCAGGAAATGCTGGATTCAGACCAGGGCCACCTGCAGTGAGGACAGTAGCTTCTATATATGGCCGCTCTACCCACTGCGACACTCGCCGCCCTGACTTTTCTTACTTGTTTCACTATAAATGAAGCTTGGTCAGAAGGCAGCATGCTGTTTATTTGTCAGGCTTCAGAGTGTAGCTGTGATGATCCTATATGCAGACAACCACAGCATAAAACCGTACCCGCTGTCAGTCTCAGAATGTTTCAGACCTAATCTGACCCTCAGTCTACTTTTTCAGGCTCAGCTGTTCTTTGTTATCCTCGACTACACTTAAGATCAGTAGCGCTTTAAGGATTTGAAGGTTTCAGACTTCTACAACTTTTTTGATCATGCAAAAATATGCTTGAGAAAAGTTCCTGTGACACATCGCCTTGAACAGCCACACTTACAGGCTGGGGTGAAAAGCCTGTGAGATGCAATAATCTATTAAATATGGATTTGTATTGTTCTTTTGCAGAAAAAAAGAACTCTCAGACTCCTGGGAGACAGTCATATCGTTGCACACACATGAAAGGTGGTGGAAATAGTTGTGTGAAGAATGGAAATTGTTTAAAGTGTCTCTGCAAATAATAACCTATGGCATCCAAATCATTCAGAAGATTAGACATTCACACATAATTTGTACATGTAGGGGTAAGTTTTTGAGTTACCACATTATAAACTGTTTCATCACCAGGCGCCACTTGATATAAAAGTCAGTGACTCACCTATTTTCTTACTTAATATAAGAAAATAAGGTTATTATTTGGGTAACACATCAGCCTGTCTACCAATAAAACCAATCACACTTTAGGCATTGAGTCTCCAATAACCTGACAAAGTGAGTTTTACTACAATGAAATAAACATAAGCTTTCCTCCTTATATATTTATATAGTCTTTTGTGTGTAAAAACAAATGTATATATTGTAAGTTTCAGCACACTTTAATATAAAGGTAGAGAGAAAAACACTCAATATCACTATGATAAATATATAAGTAATGAATTTATATCATGTTTATTGATATTGATGTGTAGGTGTTGAATTAATATTTTTGTTATCAGTTATATATTTTAGTTAAAGAGTCTATATAAAAATGAGTTAACTGATAGAGAAGAGGTGGAATGTAATACTTTCTTCCCACAACTTTTCAGATTATGTAAAATGATTCCAGTGTTTGATCATTTCTTTTGCACTAAGCTTTTCATTGTTCTTTTCTATTATAAATATTATTCCTTTAAATTATTTTCTATATGTCTGCTTGTTTGTATGATCATATTTCCTTGTTTTTTCCATCACATTTGGCTTCATCTGACAACTCTCATTAGCACACAAAGCTGTAATAAAATGAAATGGAGGAACGCAGCTATTATTTTAAACTGTTTGAATTTTATTGTATTGATATTGTTTATGTTTCATTTATGACTTTTTATAGCATCTGCAAAATCCTAATAAAGAAAAAAATCATACAGATTTCTGTGCTGTTGAAGAGATAAACGTCATGACGACATAAACGTGTAGGCAATACAATAGTCCGACTTCACAATAAACCGGCAAATAACATACTGCTATTTTGTGGCTTAATATACTACCGTTTAAAAGTTTGGGGTCACCCAGACAATTAAGCGTTTTCCATGAAAAGTCACACTTTTATTTACCACCATGAGTTGTAATATGAATAGAACATTTCATTACATTAGCTTTCTGAACACATTGTACCATTAGAACACTGAAGTGATAGTAGCTGGAAATGGGCCTCTATCACCTATGGAGATATAGATATTTGCAGGTAGAATAGTTTACTGCATTAGCGATGCATAGAGTGTATTTCTGATTAGTTTATAGTTATCTTCATTGAAAAAACAAAACAGTGTTTTTCTTTCAAACCCCAACCTATGTACAATAGTGTACTAATATTTAATAATAATTTGGAATGGCTCATCTCTCAACTTATAAGTTTCTGATTGTGTTTTTAAATATTTGTTTTTGTTACAATGGTAGGTTGCATTTGGACGTTCATGTTTTATAGCTGTTAATTTGCATATTTATTGTGCATAATTATTTTTAGGTTACTGCAATAAAATATTATTACTATAAGCTTAACTGTACATTCTGTTTGCTTGTAGTAGTAGTAGTAGTAGTAGGGTTGTTCTGAGGTCACATGAGGCCAAGGAAGAAATATCAACTTTCTGTGTGAACTCTGACCTACACAAACCTTTACCTGAAACCTGTGTAGCTACTGACCCTCCCTCCCTCAGCTCGGCGGAACACCGGCAACTGGAAAATTAAGAGCACGCGACCACGAAACCAAGTGAGCGAACCTCTACGAAGCAAAAGGAAAAAATAATTTCAAAGTATTCAAAACTTACAATGAGCTTGTAGTATGCGTACATTATGCACAGTCTGTAGTTGTTTGAGGTCTAGCTCACACACGGCACCATGACACATCCTCAAAACAGCCTCGTAGTAAGCCTAATATCACTCCGCGCTGAGCGTTAACACTAGTCCCTTAGATCTCGTCTTCATATCGGGAGACATGGCCGCCGGGCACAGAGAGATCCACATCCGCGTCTACTGCCTCTACACACGTATATGTCATTGTATATGCTGTAGTAAACCATCCAGGCTCAGGTCCTCGGGAGTTTACCTCACGCAAAATAGGTGCTGGGCAGACATTTTGGCTCCGCGCGGACCATGTGAACACACAGGTTCGCAGTCGCATGCTCGGAGCCAAAATGATGCGAGTTGCAGCACTCCGTCGCCAGCGTGCACCGTGCGCCCTGTGCGCATGTCGGCGGAGGCTTTCTAGCTGTAGCGCAGTGATAGCTGCGTTCCAACAATAAAACTTCCGCCTGGCCTTCACAATAAAATAGGGCTGGCCTTTTTTGGAGGCACTCACACTCAAGTGACTGGTTTAAGAAAAACATGGTCAAATTTATTACGTTTTCCGTCAGTTTTCGTTCATCAATAATTGCTCTAGTTATTCTAAAAGCAAAAAAAATGTACAATAGTTAGTATATATTCTTGTTTGCAGTTTATGCTTTTCTCTGTTTTATACAGTATTATTGCAAAATAAAAGGTTTCTGAGTGTATTTTATTGATCAAACCAATCAATCAATAATTATCAGACTGATCAGTAATGATAATAACAGTTAGTTGCATACCTCGACCTTTCTCCATTCTCTTCTTCTCTTCAATTAATTCACAAACAGAGAATGTATTTCTGTTTTATTCAGGTTGTATTATCAGACACACCAGCTATCAACAATCAAAGTTTCTGGCTGAAATGTGCAGCCTCTTCTTTTCTCAGTATTCATTTATACATTTTAGTGTCTGGCTACCATGGTAACATAAAAGACTGTAACCCACTGCTGCTGAAGACAGCCCCAGCTGCATCCTATCACAATAATAACCTAATCCCTTCTCCCAGAATATCTGTCACTACAGGTTAAGATTCCATCTTTAATTACTTTTTTACACAAAGTAATACATAAAGTGGTATTTTCCCAGATCATAGGAGTTCTGTACACAGCAACACTATTTATATTTATATCAGAATATTTATCACTCATTACTTAGATGGACCAAAATACACTTATGTATTAAGAATGTAGAGGACCAGCATTTTTACAGTTTATTTTATAATTATTATGGTTAATTTTAAGTTTGTTTTTCATTAACCAAGTAGAACAATAAGAAACATAGAAGGCAGCCTAGTAATAACACTCACATGAGGAGACATCATTTATATCTTCAATAAATATAAATCAAATAAAATAACCACTATCAACGACATTGACTCCCACAAACACAAATAAGACGATATAAAAAGAATTAAAGGTGATTTATTGTGAAAACAAAAACACTTTTTCAGCACTAAATATTAAGGTTTCTGGTGTTCCTGCTAACACACACACTGAAATAAAACCACCCACTAATTCTGTTGTGGTCTGGCTTCATCTGTAATGTTGCTGAAACCTGGCTGAACACAAGCCATTTAGAAATGGGTCCTGGTGTGATGTCATAACAGGAGTGGAAGTAAATAGTACTTACTACTAGTAAGTGACCCCAGCTCTCTGAGGAATGGGACAATTCTGACAGCACTAGGCAAATCAAAACAAAGTGGCTGCTTTTATAGGTAGGGGAGGTGGGGAAACAAGAGTTAGAATGTGTGAGAAGGCAGAAATTGCTGCTACAGGTCTAACTAGGTCCTATTGGACTATAAAACCATGCACATTTCTATAAATAGACCACAGAAATTTTGATATTAAACTGGGAAATGGCAAAAGAGAGCCCCTTTAACAACAAAAGAAACAAAACACCAAATTATTTCATTCTTCTATACTTGATTCGTCCTCATTAGGATTGCAGGGGTCTGATGGAGTCAGTCCCAGCACGTTACAGACGAGAGGCAGGGATACACCCCAGATGGTCGCCAGCCTATCATGGGACACACACACCATTAACCCACATACTCACACCTATGGGCAATTAAGAGTCTCCAATTAGCATGTTTTTGACTTGTGGGAGGAAGCGGAGAAAACCCATGCAGAAACGAGGAGAACATGCAAACTCCAATCAGAAAGATCACAGACCAAGGAGGTCTTGAACCTGTGACCTTCTTGCTGTGAGGCAACATTGCTAACCATTATTCCACCGTTAAACACCAAATTATACAAAAAAAGGCCAAGGAAAGAGGTAATGGAATTGCTATTATTGATGTTTTATTTCCTGTTTTAGTGAGGTTCTATTACTGGAGGCGGTGCTTTTATTGTGAAGGCGCAGCTCGGACGTGCTGCTGCTGGCGGAACACAGGCCGCAGTGATTTGGTAGCCGCTGCAGTAGGAGGAAGGACCGCGGGTCTACCCCTCTATCTTTCACTTTCGCCTCGAATTCCTATTAGTGGCTTCTTCTAGTAGCGACCAGTAATTAGAGTGAGCTGTATCGGTGCTCTATGATCAATAAGTCGTAGTATTACCGACGGACAGTGAGACCAATCGCCATTTTAACTGCACGTTTTCCCTGACAGAAGCGCTAGCACAACAATGGCTCTGAAAAGAATTCACAAGGTAAGGAAGTGAACGGCGAGGCCCGGGGATTCGCAGTTTCGTCTAGGGTTTAGTCCCAAGGTTGGCCACCTGAGGCTCGTCCGACAGCTTCGTTACACCGAGATAGATGGAACACCGATGATAGAATATCTGTGTTTAACTCCGGCTGTGAGGACAGCGGCTGGCGGCGCTGAGAGCAGCGCTGCGCCGCTTGTTTCAGCGGCTCCACCGGCCCAACTAACCGGAGCTATACAGCCGATACATTAACCGATTGACTCATCGTTTTACCGATCAATATGTTCGATAAGTGGCGGGACATAACGAGATGTTTAAGATAAAGCCGAGCCGGCAGCGAGTGAATGTTAATGAGTGGTGTGTTAGCTGTGTGTGGCTAACAGGAGCTAGCTTAGAGGTCCCTCTGATCCAGCGAGCTGCTCCTGAACATTAGCGGGACGCCAGCGAGTGTTTATCTGCTGTCAGGTGTGTGTTATAGCTAGCTGACCGCATTTATTACAGCTACTAAAGCTTTTACTGCTTCGTATGACAAGAGAAGTTCCCCAGTTAGCTTCACGCTAACGTTAGCATACCTTATTCTATAATATAGCCGATTTCCGCCTCATCTTTGTTTGTAACTCGCCTTTTTTTTCCAAAGTTCCTTCCATGTCTGGATCTATTTAGTGAGCATGCTAACAGGTGAACCTACAGCGAGTTCATAGCAGGTCCCTAGAATTGTTTTGTACATGTTGCCTTCGTAATGAACATGTTACGTGTTTGAAGTAGGCGCCATGTAAAAATGGTTCCATTGTCTGTCATTATTCTTATTTGTGGAGTTTGTAATGGACACACAGCAGCTAGCAGGGCTAGTGTTAGTGTTAGCAGTGTAAAACAGGCCCCACGCGTTGTTCGCCTTTGATGTCATGTTGCTGACAGCAGGCGAGCAACACATCAGTATTACACCGTGTCTGCTGAGTGTTGGCCTTTGTCTGGCTGTTGTCAATTCCTCCTGTAATGTTAGCCCAGGTCATCATGTGGCAGGGCACTGGCCGTCCTGTGCTGCTGAACGTTTAGGACGCTTCCACCCTGTTACTAGACTGTATGTGAGTGTGATGCAGTGGTGCACCTCCAAGTACCTGAAAACCACACTTCAGTAGAAATACAGATATGTTACCGGAAAATGACTTTGGAATACTATAAGAATATTACTTGAGTTAGAGGCTTAGAGATCAAAAAGAAATCAAGCCTATTATTGTGTACACTGAACATTAAACCAGAATTGTCTTCCAAACTATCTGTGATGTCACAAATCTTCCTTGTATTTGGGTTGTTTAGTCTGTTTCACCTGAATTTCGATATTATTTTAGTAAGTAATGACAATTATTGGAGGGAATGTGGTGGTGTAAAAGTTGATAGATATATAAGAACTCAAGTATTTATAATAATGAAGTGTTGTTATTTAGTTACATGATGTGGTGTGTGAGGCTGTCATGTTACTACTTGTCCCACCTGGAGAAACATTATTGCATAACAGCTATTCATAGGATGTGCTTCATGAAATATTTCATCTACAAGGGGAAACTTAGTAGAAATTGTGTGTGATGTGTATTGTCTTGTCTTTGGCCTTTGAGTCATTGCTCCCTGCAGGATCTCATTAACTGACCCGTCTTTTTTTTTCTTTCTTTTTTTTTTGTCTCAGGAGTTGAACGACTTGGCACGGGACCCACCAGCCCAGTGTTCTGCAGGACCAGTAGGAGATGATAGTAAGTTTACCTCTAAAATCAACTGTGTAGGAGTTAGATTTTATTAAAAAATATTCTAATGAGATGTTTCCATGTAGAATTATGTCAGACTGAAACAACAGTCACTTCCGTATTGTATTATTGTTATTGTATTCCGTATTTTGGAAAGAAAAATCCAAGCAGTGAAACTGATGCAGTTTGATTTGTCTGAATTAAGCATCCAGATTTGTTTTAAAATGTATATAAACTTGATAAACAACTTGATTTATCATTTGTGTCTGATATGAATTCAAGTTTAATTAAACTCGTTAAAAATCCGTAAAATGACATCTACTCCTTTTCCCTCTCAAAAAAAAATCCAGGATGTGTAAATATGCAAACAAACAATAGTTTTCATTCCTGAAGTTTAACTACTGGACGCAAGATGTCTCCTACTTCACTGTGAAACAATGCTCAGTGTTTCTGCTCTGTAAGCTTCAAGTTTCCTCATCATATTAATGTAAGTTGAATATTGGACCAGGATTAGCCCCAAACCAGTTGTGATGTCACAATCCATGCTCGTAGGCCCCCTTTAAATTGCATCTTCAAAGAGCACAGTGAAACTTTCTACTTTCAGCGGATGAATGTGAAAAACAAACTCTGCACGTACATCATTCTGCACCGTGAAGCTCAAACATCCATCTGTAGGAAGAAGAAGAAAAACATTGTGAGTGGAGGGGGGCTTTAAGGAAGTACCTCTGTTTTGTGAACAAGCAAATCCAGGAAATACATGGACTTGCCCATTGTGAAAATACTCAATCATTATAAAAGATAATATTCCCAACTTTGTCGACATGTTTTTTTTTGGATTTCATTGAAATTATATGGGGAATTCTTATATGAACACTTTATTCTTCATTGGAACAAATTGAGATTTATTTTATGCTATAGAAGCTGATTGCAATAGAAACAAAATAGGTCTGAATTCAGTATATCTGCGAATTTCATTGTGTTAAACACATTTCATATATACTGTAGATGTGTCCATGGATTGTGTTCTATTTTGTCAGCAAAAGGAAGACATTAACGTTGGAAAGGAAGTGAATTTGTCAGACCTTTGTCACTAGTTTGTGATATATTAGATGACAAATTAATACATTGGATTTGTAAAATTCCAAAAGGAAAAACTACCATAATACAATCAGGGAAGAGCCACCGATAGTATTATTGGTTTAAAAAAAAAACAATGTAAATGTGTTTAATATAGAACACATTAACATTGCTTCATGTTTTTGAAGAGAATAAAAAGGGAATGTTGTTTGTTCTTTCTTTAAGATCCATGTTCTCAGTATAACTGATGGCTGCGTTCAGCCTGTGAAGTCTGTCATGTGTCTGGGAGAATGTGCCACACCACCAGTAGTTCAAACCCCCCCTTTAACACCAGCTACCAGCCACCTGTGCCTCTGCTCCAATTATTCTTCTTCACTCGGTTTCAGTTTTTAGAGCAGCTTTGTCTTCCTCCATAATGCTGCATCTCGGGTAAAGTTACAGCGGAAAAAATTTCAGTCCTCATAACTTTTTTTTTTTTGCTTCGAGTTTAACTTGCAGTGATGGATTTTCTATTTTAAGTAATAGTGATTGCCTGTTTTTTACCAAAAGGAATTTCATTGGTGAATAACGGTCTTGCCAGCTGATACTCAACAACTTTTTACTGCATGGCTTTGCAGAAAATAAATAGTTTTAGTTAAAAATGGAAAGCCAGGTGCCATTCACCCTTTTATGTTTGATTTTTGCAGTTAATCATAAAATATCTGAAAAGATAAAAGATGTTTTTTTTAATTTAAAGTTGTTTTGTTTTCAGTTACGTTACATTTTAGATGTAAACCCTGGAAAAATACGTGAACACCTTTTGTGCTATTAGATGAAGGTGGTTTGATGGTCACATTGATTCTTATGTCTTTCGCCTGATACTGAATGAACCGTGCATATCAAAGGCAAATATTTTATATCTGTGTAAAGACAACTTTCTGTTCTCAACATGATGGTGCCACTCAACTCATGTAGGAAGAGTGATTATACATTTTGTCACAATCAAATATTGCTAAATAGTCTCAGTCCAGTTTTAACATTGGTTTAATTTGTTACTTAAAAATATATATTTATTGTAAATGTATTTTTTTTCTTTTCAGTAGCAATATAAGTATGATGTGATCACTTCCGTGTCTGTGGTGACACAGCTGAGATGAGTAAATTTAGGAGATTCTGAAACTTGGTTATTACCACTAAGAAACAACCAGGTCGGGTGATGCGTAGCATTGCCAGGCAGAGCCCTGCTATGCCATACATCGGCTGTGTAATGACTGAATTTGATCTCATTTAAAGGAACAATATGGAATACTCACAATCCAGCTCCTAACTATTTCATCTCTCACCACACTTCCCTCTGTCGTGTAAATAAAACATGTTTGTAACACCAATACAATATTGAGATATGTGTACTCAGACAATCAGTAAGTGGGGCGGTGGGGGTTGTGGCCCAAACTCCCCCAATTGGTTAGAGGTTTTTATTTTTTTGTTCTTTGCTGGTTCAATGTGTGTTTATTCCTCCAGAAAGCAGCCACAGCGTTCCCCACCCCCCAACCCTCCAGATCTCTACTTGAGAAGCGGCCAGGTCTCAGTAGCTTCATCCGTAGAAAGTGGAGACTTGATTTCTAACTACAACTCCTCTTAAGAGAGAAGTGGTATTACAGAACAGGGCTAACAATGCTAAAGCTAATTTCAATAGGTGGAGCTCTGGCCTGCGACATACCAACAGCACCACTCATCCCCCCAGTACAGATGATGGCTAGAGTTAACTTTTGGATGTTTTAAATTAAGGTGAAATCTTACACTTTGTACCTTTTTTTCATATTAATATACTGAGAACAGTTTGTTCCTGCACTTTAAAGGTGCTTCCTTTATAACCCACTGATTATCCTGGTTATAACATCTGTGATTGTGTTATATGCTACACCTGGGTTCCACAACACACCAACAACCTTAACTCACGATGCCGTTTGTGGCGTATGTGGATTAACCAGGGTTTTTTTCTGTTCTGTAATTTTAGAAAAAAAAAATATTTCAATTTAAAGCATTTTACTGACCTAAGTCTTGGTGTTTTGTATGAATATTTTGCTAATTAAGTAATTCTTGTCTAAGATTTACCAGTTGGAACTGTCAAAAAATGACACGACTCGCTGTAATTCAGCCTTTAAAACCAGAAGAAGACTTATGCCGTATCATGATAAATCAAACTCTAAATCAATGTTTAGTCTAATGTCGTGATAGCTATATAATTTCAATAGGTTTCCCTATGCCTGAGGTACATACTAGGATCCACTTTCCAAATAGAATAATTACCTTTTTGTCGTACTTTAAAGATGCTTCACTTCACGTACCTAAAATAGCTCTGTGGGTGAAATAAGCAAATACAAGGATGCGGCAACGCTGCATGGATCTGTAATCAGGACTAACAGGACCGACTGCCCTTTTAGCGGCAGCAAAGTTGTTTTCTACGTCTTACTTCCTCCCAAACAACATCAAATGAAGTGCACGGAAATGAATCTAGAAACAGTGAATCGCTCTGGTTGACTTCTCAGTGTGACATTTGTTGTCAGCCCCCAAACGTTTGCTTGAACCGGACCACTTCAAATGTTCCTAAATCAAATCCCTTATATTTGGTTTCTCCAAGAACCCCCTGTATTGCATCGTGGTAACCATGTCCTATTCAGCAATGCTTTTTTTAAAAAATCCATACATGTATAAGAAGCATTTCTTGCAGTTATCTGCGACTATCTGACCCTTTGCGATCACTATTTAGAGAAAAATGTTGCACTTTGTTGTAAGTCTGTTACACAACTGTACAAATAATCATGCGCCCTTCATGTGGCATGGTTTATTCACACACTTCTCGGCCACGCTTTGTGTCGAGCGTTTCATAACCAATTTCTCTGGTCTTTGTTTCAGTGTTTCACTGGCAAGCCACGATAATGGGACCTGTAAGTATTCACTTAGTCACAGTCTTTGTTCCTCGCTGAGAATTAACACGTATGATAACAGGATGTTCAGACTTTAATTTTGACTCTGAAACCACTGACTTTGGTGCTCCTCAAACAGAACATTATGTGGTGGGGCTGGGGTAGACTGAACTCACTGCATAATTTATCAATTAGTTTGAGATGTTGACTTTTAACTCAAACGTTAGTGTTTTGTTTGACAGCACCATAGCAGTCCATTTTATCCTCCATTTAGATTTGTCATCCGTACAGTTCAGCCACTAATGACATGAATGCTTTTGTTTCTGTGTTTTTAGAATGACAGTCCTTACCAGAGCGGGGTTTTCTTCTTGACCATACACTTCCCCACAGACTACCCCTTCAAACCGCCAAAGGTAAGCAAGAGACTGACACACACACACACACACACACACATGCAAAGAAGCAGCGCTACATAAACATGTTAACAGTGTGACTATTCGCCGCACCAGCGCGCCACAGCTTTACATCATTCAGTTTCCTGTTGTTTCTCTCTTTCACTCCCCTCACCACCCCCTTCAATGTCTTTGTCTCTGTCTGTTTCCAGGTTGCATTTACCACAAGAATCTACCACCCAAATATCAACAGCAACGGCAGCATTTGTCTTGACATCCTGCGATCACAGTGGTCTCCGGCTCTCACCATCTCCAAAGGTAGTCCGGTTTCCCCGCAGGCCCGCAAGACTCTTTTCTCTCTGTGTCTACACATATGGTTGCAGATAAATGGCAGATGCCGTTATAAACAGCGTGTTAGCAATGAAGGACCGGAGGAAACATGTTGGTTTCCTTTTGAATAAAAATGCATCCCACAAAATAATGCATTTCCACATTTCTCACACAGAGGTCCTTATGTTAAACTGGAGTAATGTAAATGTCAGCAAGTATTTTTTTGTGTTTTTTTTTGTTGTTGTTTGTTTTTTTTGATGGATGACTAACAAAGAAGCATAAAATGTTTCTCATGTAGGGTTGTTTCCTTTTATTAAAACCGCAAATACTTAAATCTGTGGTAACCCCAAGAAAATGGTCAGCATTCTTAAAATGTGTTGTTTTTATGTGATTCCTGACTGGTTAATACAAAATTAGCTTCATTTACCAGACAAATGCTGGATAAAGAATGCAACTGTTGATTTAATTTTGCACCCTGCTGCACAATATTATAATATTAATTGGGAGTTGCTTATGAGATGAATATGACATGCTAAATAATAATAATAATGGCAAATTGCAATAGGAAATAGCAATCTATTATTTTTGGAACCCGGTTAACACTCAACCTCTGCTGCATCCCAGTTCTCCTGTCCATCTGCTCTCTGCTGTGTGACCCAAACCCGGATGATCCCTTAGTACCCGAGATCGCCCGCATCTACAAGACGGACAGGGAAAAGTAAGTCATTATCTTCATGTTTGTGTTTATTGTTGTCTGTGTTCATGTCTCTTTGTCAACAACCAGCTATGAAAAAACAATATAAAACACAAATTAATGTCCAAATATTCATATTACAAGTCATAATTGATTTATTCTATACCATCTGTATATAAATTGTACCTAATCTTGCATGGTACCGTATCTCACGTGTGTGTAGGCAGTGGTTTGAAAGGATAATTATATATGAATGTATATGTAATGAATGAATGTATATCTTGGGTCCTCTTCTATAATTATCTATATCTACTGCTCTGTATCCAACCAAATCAATTTTGTTTTTCTGTCTATCATTGAACCATGAATAATCTTAAACTAAAAAAAACATTAAACATAGTCTGACATGGCCACAACCAACTGTTCGCATTTCTTTAAACCAATCACAATCATCTTGAGTGGAGGATGCGGTGACATTGGCCTTGTTAAATATCAAAATTGCTAAATCCCCACAAAAGAAAACAACATATGAAACAGGAAGAGATGTGTTAGCAATGTTATATGACCTTTAAATTAAAAAAAGATCAAATGCAATTTGCTATTTTTAGTATATAGTTTGCAAACTCGTAGGTTCTTGTTGTCTGACGTAGTAGTGGGTATCATAACACGCCGTTAGCGGGAAGACATTGAACATGATGAATTGAGACACGCTACAACCCAGACTGATCATATGTTATGTCTCCACCAGTCTGGGTGGGGGTTGTGGTAAAGCCTGCTCTGATGAGGATGTCTAACAGTTTCTGTTGTTTTTTTGTATATTTCACAATAGTCTTTTGTACATTGCTTGAACACTACAAACATACAAGGGTAGGTGATTCCAGTTTGGGACGTGGAAACTGGCTTTAAAAACATACTGACTGTTTTAAAACTAATATGACTCCCTGTTTCTGAACGGTTTGTTTTATTCACTCTCCAAAATTTGTTATTTATCCATCTAAAGTGAAGAATTCTGCTTTCTCTCACCTGCTGCTCTGAATGGACCTAGAGCAAAGTGAGAAATTGGAGAATATTGAACACGTTTTCAGAACATTTTTCATTCTAGAGATTTAATTTAAATTAGCCGCACGCTTTTGCAGCAGTGTGTATTAAGTATTTCTTTAATTAATGAAATATTTTAAATATAAATGTGATATTAAGCTGTACTAACTTGTCTGTCATTAGCTATATGAAGATGGTCTTATACGACAGCAATCGGCTGCTGTTTTCTCTCCAGTTCTGTATCAATCAGAGATTTTCATCTGTTCTTTACATACCCACAGAAAATTATGATTCGCCCCAACAGAAAACATGTGGTATTAGTTTTGTCCTGATGTACAAAAGAGACACTGCAGCCATTTTGTTCGTCATGTCCGACATAAAACAGCCAAAACAGTTTTCCTGGTACTGATCAGCCATCAGCACTGATTTCTGGCTATTTTAAATAAAAAGTAATCTGCTGAATTTGATGAGCGAGCTCCGAGCTCTGTTGAGCGCCAGGCAGCTCATCTCTTTGCTGCTGCCGCCACCAGGGAAGCAGTAAAACTTGAGTGATGTGCATATGGAAAATGATGACGTAATGTTGGTGTTACCACATCCCTACAGGAACAAAAACAAGTCCTACGTTGGTCATTACATGGCTAAACAACTAACAGTTCCCTCTCTTTGTCTCCTTCTCTCTCTGCTTGTTTACAGGTACAACAAAATAGCTCGGGAATGGACACAAAAGTATGCAATGTAGTGTTGAGGTAGAATCATGGCCAACCACCTCTACAACATAAGGTTAGGGGAGCTTCAGACGTAAAGAGAAAACAAACAAAAAACCATACAAACAAATGAAAAGTTTAAAACAAGATCTTGTTGGTTTCCATTGGAGTGCTTTCTTTGAGCCATGCCTCCCCTTCACCAGAGTACCTGTAAATCTCCCTCTGCCCCACCTCTCTCTCTTTCTCTTTCTGTCTCTCTCTCTCCTCCCCTTTCTTTCTCCCTCTATCTGTATTTGGCTCCCCCCCCCTCCCCTCCTCTCCTCTCTCAGCTCACCCGCCCAACCTCCAGTGTACATATTGTCAACTTGCAATGGTAACACCTGTTTCTCCCTGCTCCTCTTTTCCTTGTGACCTATGCCCCCTCCATGTGACCTCTGTTTTCCTCTACATTTTTCACCATGCAGGTTGGGCTCTCACAGCCTCCCCCTCCCCCCCTTTTTGCCCCCACACACCCCTGCATCCTCACCCACTTACCCCAGACATTAATCACTAAAAGCATTCCTTTGAGCATCTGTAAATCTTTGAGGGGACCTTTTTTTTTTCCTTTATTTTCTTTTTTTTTAGGGGGAGGGGGACAATAATATGGAGGGATTTTTACACTCTGCACCCTTTCTTGTTTTGTTGTCCTTAAAATTCCCATCTGTCGAGGTAACAATTCAAGAAAGCAGTTTGGCACGCGAGTCGAAGGGCACTCTGTATTTTATATAATGAATACATAAAAGAAATCATTGCAGGCTATGTAAAATGAAAAAAAAAAAAGATGTGCATGGCCTCTTTTGGTCTTCTGTTGGATTCTATGAAAGGACTTGAATTTATCCCCACACCTCCCACTCCTCACTCTCCCTCTCCCACCCCACCTTACCCGAGTTGACCCCTTTGTACACACATAGACACACACATGCACGCACAACTGTAACCCCATGTCACCCCCCCCCCCACCACTACCACCACCTTTTCTCTATTCACAAAGTGGAGGTTCTGGACCAGGTATTTAAGCAATTTATTTTTCCTAGTTCAACCTGTGTTTTTATGCTCCCTCCCCCCCATAACTCTTTAGGTTGCATTTGTTTTTCTTTTCTTTTTTGTTTTTTGCTATTGTTAAATTAGAGGCTAACATCTTAAATGGCTATGGGACTGGCTTGGGCTCTGGGTGCGAGGAGAACCCACTCTTCTTGCACAAAACCTCTGTATATTGAATTACCTGAGAGGCTCGTTGAGCTTTGTGTGTTGATTAAACTGTGTAATAAAAACCTGTGACTCCTTTGACTCATTCTCAGGCGGAGGACATACAGTGTGTAGCCAGGTCACATTCAAAGCCCTGTTCTACAGAAGAAAACCTGCAAACACCACATAGCGCCACTTTGAGGTTGTTTTCTTCCATTCTATAAATGGTTGATATAATGGTTTAATTTAAAAGACTTTTCCATTTACTTAGTAGTAAAACAAAACTGAAAATTGACATGTTTTAATTTTTTTCCCAGAATAAATGCCTTAAAGCGGGTGGGAGATGTAGTCTCTTCTTTATTGCGTTAGTGGGAAGCTAAATGATAACTTCACAGAAAATAAAACTGATTTCTTTAATGTGCACCTTTTCATAACCTTACTTCCGCTCATGTCACAGTACTGACATTTTCAGTGAGGTTTTGATGATGTGGAGTCTTGGCGCCCTCTGGTGACGCTTTTAAGAAAAGTTATACCGACTGCATTAAATTCTAACTGATGGCCAAAGATCGCAGCTGTCAAGATAATTCTCCAGTGTCATACTGGCTGGATTGAAAAAATATTTACGTGTCAACAAAGGTAAAGAGGATTAAAATACTGTGCATTGATAATATAACACTGTCAATCTGGGTTTTATCACATTAAATGACAGTCTTTGGCTGGTGTTGAACATATATATTTACTAGACTTTCAGGCAGAAAGAGCAAAGTGTCCCAGTACTAATATTCACTCGTATTGAACATTATTCACAAGTCAGTAGACTTTGATAGTTCTTAATTGACCTTTTAATTCTAACTGTTCTCAAATCGTTGTCAAGATTGAAAGATAACATGCTGTTCTAAGACCTAAGGAGATGGTTTTCTAAAGATTAGGGCTAAAAAAACAAAGCAGACATCAGAATGGTAATGGAAGATCTAAGAATTTTGTAGACATAAACTGATGTATAAAGGAAGGGATTCTAAAAGCTAACCTCAGGATAATATAATCTTGTATTTGTTACCTAGATAATGCGTCAGTTGCATAATTAAACATAAAACACAAACTTGAAATAAAAAAACAGTTCCCCTGTACAACATCGCCTTAAACCGACACAAAGCGAAGTAGGTTGAGTTGCGCAGTGAAGCCTCTCGCTTTAAGCGAACGTCACTCTCCGTCCTCGGCTCGGATTGGTTGACGCGCTGTGACGTAGGCAACACGAGCAGAGCGCCGCCGGAGCTAACGGAGTGGGATAAAACTCCTCGGGTGACCTTGCTGCTGCGAGCTAACCATAAACAACCCCCGTCCATGGAAACCATGCCCACCCCGAGCTTACCGGATCTGCCGGCTTTATCCAGCTCTGGATTCAGGTTTTCAAAAGGTAAAGTATAAACGCCGGCTAACAACATGCTAGCTTGTAGTGCCGTTCAACGTAAACACAACATGTAACATGTTAGCTAGCGTCAACGTTACAGCGTGATTTCTACACATTTGGCGCTTTTACGTTTTAAAATGAGCGATCATTTAAATTTGAAATATTTTTGTTTCTTTAGCGGCCACGTCCGAATCCTCATGGTTCCTTATGCAGCTTAGCAGAGCTAGCCGGCAGTGAGCAGTGTCAGAGGCAGCCACAGGTTGTGTTTCCAACTTTAGACGGTCACTGAGTTTTGGCTCAGGAGCTGCTTCATACTTGGAGGTGATCCCACCGGCCGCAGCGGGCGTTTCTGAATGTTTCAGGCATCTAATAACCAGTGAACCCGCTGAGCCAGGCTGACAGCAGGGCCCCCTTTTTTCCCTCCTCATGTCTCTGCATCATGTGATGCTCAGTGGAGCTGCATAATCCCACTCACTGCCTCGCCAAAAAAAAAAAAAAAATCGAACTGGGCAGCTCACAATCCCCGGTCCAAAAGAAAAGCCACAGCACATACCCTTCAAGCTACGAGTTCCCTCACATTCTAATCCTATTCTCAGATAATGCAGCAGTAGGACGAGGAGTTGATTTTCGTCTGAAAGATGTAAAATCATCCTATGTACCATCTTTGAGACTTTACACTAAGGCTGGATTTTCCTTTCAGTGTTACAACAGACCGCAACAGTACAGCTAATCCAGGATTGAACAGGCTTGGAGGTGAATATTTAGTAAAACATGTGGAAAACAGTCATTAGTGGTTAAAACCTTACATTCAAATAGCAGTCAGTGGCCGCTGGGCCACCACGAATGCCTGCAGGTCACTCTGTGTGCACCGAGGGGCCTGTTTATCAGGTACAATTATGCAATCCAATATAACAGGCCTGCAATGACTCCTGTTTATGTAGTGACTCAGCGTCGTGTTTGTTCAACTCGGGTCATTTTGCAGATTAAGTTAGTTTTGTTAACACTCACCTTCACAAACGTTTAACGACTGATCTTTTATTTTTCTCCCTGCAGAGCACTTCGTGGTGGCGGTGCCGGTGGCGGTGGTCGCCGCTGTAGGAGGTTTCCTAGTTAGCCACTACCTGAGCAGAAGGAGCTGCAAGAAGGGCCAGGTGAACACATGCATCAGCAAAGACAGCCCCAAAGTAGTGCACAGCTTCGACATGGAGGACATCAGCACCAAAGCTGTGTACTGCCGCTGCTGGAAGTCAAAGAAGGTCAGTTTCCCCTTTGAGTAACTGTGCTTGACCATGTAAAACTAATAATTCAACCTGTTGGGTCTCTAAAATGTTTTTTTTTTCTATTATTTTTTTTAAAGCCTTCCTGCCGTTGTCCAGTCCTACTATGACACTTGTTGCACTTTTTCAGGAAGTCAGCGGTGTCACAGACAGGTGTTTTATCTTTACCCCAAGCAGAGATCTCCGGCTCTGACGCAAGGAGCCGCAAAATGCTCGAAAGTTTGAAGCCAGAACATCAGCTACTGACAACAGGACCGCAGCAGAGTTATATTAAGTGCGCTGCAGAGGCTCGTTGAACACTCGGAGACATCTGAGTGGCCAGTAATTGTTTTGTGCTGAGGTCATGTTTTAAAATCGTAGGCCTCCCTCTGGAGTGGACTCGAGTGGTACTACAAGTCCTCAAGAAGAAGAGAATTCATTTTTGCCCAACTAAGATCAACAATTTGCTTCATCAGGAGTTTTAGGACATTTTAATTCATCGTTTTACTTGTGTAATGGTCAATGTTTTAATTATTTAAAAGCACCTGGTGTATTTCCCTGCTTATTTCATTAAACGGGGGTTCAATCAGCTTTAATTATTTGTGTGGAGGCTATTATCAGTGATCCACAGCTCAAGGGTGTTTTATGTAATGTTTAAACAACTGTTGCTTTTCTCTCATCGAAGTACGAGGGTCTTGTTTCCTCCTGACGTCTCGTGTCCTCTCTACAGTTCCCGTTGTGCGACGGCGCTCACACCAAACACAACGAGGAGACCGGGGACAACGTCGGGCCGCTCATCATCAAAAAGAGGGACGCGTAAGCCGGCCAATCAGGACAGCTACGCCCCCGCTTGACCTCGCGTCCACCCGGCATCAGTTCGTCCAGCCAGTTATCCTCATTACAGCGTCACACTGATGGTTCCGGAATGACACAGTTAAAGCAAAACCGTGGATATCGGTCATAGCCCAGAATAGAAACTGAATTTTTTGATTTCATACATTCCCACACTGTTCCCACACAAACTTTGAAATCAAAGGTCATTTGCGAAGAGATAAGGAAGGGACTTTGAGAATAAACACAGTCCGACATTAGGGAGTGATGCCTGCGCAGGCAGTGAAACGGTTGCTTCAGAATTCCTCCGCATTTTCACTGCGCAGGAATCATCCCTTAACCCCTTGTTTCTCGACTCCTCCGGGTGTGGTGCAGATGGTTTTACAAAAATAAAAATAAAAAAATGCCAATCCCCCGCAAACCTGAGCTTCATTTTTGCATCCAAATGCAGCGCAGGTCTTAAATTAAAATCAGAACACACACAGACGCACCAATGAATGTCATGTTTTGATTATTTTTTTTGTTTTTGTTTGCACTTAAGAGCTGCTTAGTCTGAGATACAACTCATGTTTGTCTTAAATGAACTAATAAACCTTCAAATCTTGAAAGCTGTTTGAAACTGTTCGTAACATCTGTCTCTGTTGAAGAAACTGTTGTATTTAATCTGTAAAGTGAAGTGAAACTCCGCTTATAAAGGATATATTTTGCTTGTTCATCAGATTTATTTTCTACTGGCTGCTGTGTGTGTTGAATTGATGATTCATTGTTCTGTATATTGTGAATAAAAGTCGTTGATTGATCTGATTTGGAGCTCGCGTGCGTTTTTATTTTGTCACTTCGGAAGGTTTTCTCACTGCTGCAGGAACCAAGGGGCCAAACTCTGTTTTGTTTGTGTTAGAAGCTCAATGCTCTCCACTTAACCACTTCACTTCTGTCAGCTGCAGGCGGAGCAGTGTGCTTATGGATTAACAGTGGGTTGAGATAATGAGTAAACAGCCCTATGGGGTAACTGCAGTGTGTGTGTGTGTGTGTGTGTGTGAGGCTGGAGGTGAGGGGGGCCTCCGCCTGTGCTGCAGTGTCCACCAACACCAGTGGCCATTTTAAGATGTGGCAGTATTAGTGGTGACCACTAGACGACGCTGTGTTTGCACGGATAGTCCTGGCCAGACAGTGTACGCGAATACGGTGGGCCCCTGCTCCCATAGTGACACGCACGCACGCACACACACACACACACACACCAACGAGGTATCTGGCTGCGTGCCAGATGCAACGGAGGACTCTCACAAGAGGTGGAGTGGACTCCACCATCCCTGAGTGAGGAGTCACCTCCGACAGACTGATCCACACTGCGCTCACGGAGGAAGAGGAGGAGGAGGAAGATGTTTGTAGAAGCTTTAGAAATAGAATCTGATTGATAACGGCAGCGCGTCTAATTCTGTGAGTAAACGTTTCAAACGGTAAACATTTGTTTGTTAAATGATTTATTTCCTCTTCTTTTAAACCGGGCTTCTCCAGAACGCTGCATACATGAGACATGTTTATTAATGGAGTTTAGCGTCATTAAGTAAAGGCGAGTTCAGTAAATGAAGATGACACAGCAGCCAGTTGCAATAAAATAATGATGAATACATACACAGAACATAGAAAACACACACGGTGCAGTTAAAACATGTGATACAAGAAATGACAACAGTGAATAATTCTAATATTAACGTGTAATGACAATATACAATACTTGTATCAGTAGTTATATAGTGTATAATAGTGCTTTTATGTAATATTTACTTTGACTTACACATAGATGATATATGATGTATAATATGTGTGATACATATACCTTGACTATGCAAGGTAAAACATACACATATAACATATAAATATATGTATGATGTAACTCATTGTATTTCTATTAATACTTTAATTATGCATTATACAATATGAACATAGCATATTGTACAATAGTGTTGTTTTTGTGCTGTACTATTATTATGTCATGTATATGTTAGTAAACTTTATTTAGCACAGTTTATACATAATATGCAGCTCATACAGTCTTAGCATTTATGATAAAATGCACCAAACAAGGAGAATTCTACATATTAATAATAAAGTCATGTTATACCAGTAAGTTTTCTACTTGCACTAAGTTGCGGCTCTGTGACACAGACCACTCTGTGTTTAGATGATTGTCATTTAAATGAGTCCTAACACTAAACCCTCCTCCTCCTCCTCTTTAACGCACATCCACATTTAAATATGATTTAAACTGCTGTCAGAAAACTCTTGAATGAATAAGGCCCATTCACACCCGGCCTCTTTCTTTTTTTTTTTTTTTAGTGGCAGTTTAATGAGCGCCGCTGTAAATGTAGTCTTGTTGTCATAAATAATAAATGTCATAATAGAAATCAGCACAGTAAACCTCAGGGTTACACCGCTGCACTTTTATTACGTTAGATATCCGCGGCTCGTCCGTTTCATTCGCGCGGGCTCGTCGCTGTACAATATGTTAAGCAGCCCCTCTATTATTGTAACAATTAAGATAATTGCTTTTCTTTAGGGAATAATTGACACCTGTATGTGTGTGTGTGTGTGTGTTTGCGCGTGCGTGCGTGCGCGCGCGTGCTGCATATTTAAAGTCGAGGCTTTAAATGCTCCAGTGTGCAGACCCGCCTGTGCACGGTCGGACGTTACGGGGTCGCTCTGACCACGGTCTTCAGGCTGCAGAGTCCACTTCGCATTTTGAGCGACGCCCCCAAATTCCGTGCAGAGTGTTTGCAGACCCTCCGGGACGGAGAGGTGGAGGAGGAATCGGCAGCTCCGCCGTCCATATACACTACAATCACCACGCCATTAGTTCATGACTTCATCATATCTTTGACAGGGGAGTTCGGACGGATTCTCGAAGGTAAGCGGACACGGGCTTTTTTTAAAAAAATTCCCCCTTCTCCCCCCCTCCTCCTCCTTTAGACACTTCCTGATTGATTCTCGCTGTTTGTGTTTTTGTCGCCTTTTTTTTCCTGCGCGCCGCCGTGTCGCAGCGGCCACTCGGACTGTGGTCAGCCTCGCCGTGGCGTCGGTCGAGCGCCGTCTTCTTAGGTAACCTTAAACCGCCGCCGAAACATCGATCCGCTCCCGCGATCGACCCGTCCGAACGCTTCACGCGCTCACCGCGTTGGCAAAAGCGAGAAAAAAAGCCTTTATGTCCCGTGTTTAATCGGCGGAATAGTTTCCTCCCCCTCCACAAAATGTGGACACGGAATATAGCCTGGTCTTTTTTTATCCACAGCAACCGCATCGTTGCGCACCTCGCTCCCCGTCGTCGATACCAGACAAAAGACAGCCTTGTGTTTTTTTTTTCTTCTTTTACGTCTCACTATCGAGTCTTTCTGTCTTTCCCCAGCTTAGGCTTCGGCTGGCACACATAACAGCAGTCATCAAAATGTATTTGAAAAGCGCGCTCCACATTTGACCTGCGCATATGCGCATATCTTTGCATATTGTTGTCGCTCTGTTATTGATTGCATTGATATACCGTGAAATTCTTAAAGGGATACTGCCTCCTGTATGCGGAAATCATTGGCAAAGCGTGCACTCATGTCTCCTGCACGATGGGCCTGTTCGTTTCTGCTCACAGGACTTTTTTTTTGTCTCTACAGATCTACATATATGTTATATCCCTGTTTTTTTTTCCCCTATTTTTCTGTTCTCCTCTCTCTGGCTGTGACGCTGCGTTTAAAGTGGCTCCACCGGAGAAATATCTCCTCATCTTCTCTGTTTTAGCCTCCCTGTGTTTTCATCTCTCCCAGCATTTCTATTCTTAACCTTCCTCTCTTCATCCCCTATTCATTTCTAGCTCTCCAGGACTCTGAGGCTGCTGCAGAGAATGGGAATAGGGACCCAGGCCAAGGCTTGCCATTTTGGCTGAAGTAACAGCAGGACGGTTGTCAACCCCGCATCGGCTTCAATCCCCTTCTCCCTCACCTCTCCTCCCACGCACACACACACACACACACAAACACAGGCTCTGCACAAGGACAGACACCCCCCACACACATCCACTGCTATGTCCACCGCCGTAGACATCGCTGGCCCTTCCTCCCCGGATCAAGCCCACAGCAGCGCCAAAATCCCCAACGAGCCACTGAGACCCAGCCTTAAGCGCTCCAGCCACCCCTACAGCCTCTCCCATTACATCTCCGCCCCGTCCCCAGCCGTGGACGTCAAAGGCCTGATCCAGCCCTCGCCGGCCCAGCAGCGGGCGGCCCAGCCCGGCCACACCAAGCCCCGCCGGGCCCCCTCCTGGCCCGACATGTGGGAGTCGCCCAGCGGGCTCCACCTGGCCCACGCCGCCGAGCTGCTGATGCGCGCCGGCCTGCTGGCCCTGACCCCCGCCGCCACGGAGCAGGCCGGCCTGGGCGCGCAGAGCGGCGGCCAGCCGGCGAAGCGGGAGGCCGCCGAGGCGAGGGGGGGTGAGCGGCGGTGGCGGAGGCGGCGGCGTGGATGGGGAAGGGAGCGGGTCCGGGCCTGAGGAGGAGGAAGAGGACTCCCCCGGATGCGGCGCCGACTTCCAGCCCTTCCTGGGCGCCTGGTTCCCCTTCAGCCCGGCTCTGTTCCCCCTGGCGGGCTTCCAGATGGGGGGCGGCCACTGGAGGAGCGCGGCCATGGGGGCGGAGGGCATCGAGGGGCTGGTGGCCGAGGGCTACTCCCCCGGCTCCCTGGGCGGGGGCAGCGGCGGAAGGAGGAAGAGGAAGAGGTGCGGCGAGTGTGTGCCGTGCCGGCGTCAGACGAACTGCGAACAGTGCAGCAGCTGCCGCAATCGCAAGAGGGGACACCAGATCTGTAAATACAGAAAGTGCGAGGAGCTGAAGAGGAAGCCGGGAGGGCCTGGGTTCGAGAGCAGAGTGTCGGCGTTCGATCTACGGGGGTCCGACTTTACTTTGGGCCTGGCACAGGAGAGAAGCAACAGAGCCTTGGACGGATAGTAATGTTGGCGGTGGCAAGCGTTTGTCAGAGGATCCTGGTTGGATGATTGTTGAGGGGCTGCAGTTTTAAAAGGAAAAAAAAAAAAAAAAAACGAAAAAAAACACACACACACACACGGGACGCCATGTCAACACGCTGGGACTGTGGTTCGAAAAGATCTCCTCGATCTTCTTGTGTTTTTAGTGCGGGGCTGCAGCTCCATTTCAGAATGTTCACACTCGTTCCCATCCTTTCTTTTGACAATCAGTGAATCAGGAGAGGAGAGAAAGAAGGATACCAATGTGTGTCAATATTTAGATGACGACGACAAAAAACAAAAAAAAATGCTGTAAATAGACTGTAAATATCTGGAAAACATTATGTCTTTTTTTACATCCCTTTCCAGTTTGGATGTATTGTGTTTCGACATTTAAAGAAGGAGCCAAATGTTCTGTTTCTAATGGGGGAGTTTTGATTCTGTTGTTCTGACGTCACTGCATCAGTAAGAAATGAGTTCAGCCGAGGCTAAATTATTTCATGTGCAACTTGTACTGTATAGCTCTGTTTGCCCTTTTGAAATAAAAGAAATTGGCCATGTGCACTTGTCTACAGGCTGGGTTTATACTACGCGTGTGTTCATTTTTAATTGGGTGTATTCGTGTTTTCGGCTCGTACACGCGCACACACATGTATCTGTCCGTGTGTGTGTATGTGAGGTTGTGTGGATTATGAGTCACCTAATGGTGTGGCTGAGAGCCTTATCGCAACCCCACAGACACACACACGCACAAACACACCTACACGCTGCCTTGGCAAGTCCGGCGCATGCACTCAAACACACCTAACCTGAACACGCACACAGACACAATCTCGGACACTCTCCTCCTCTTCTCTCCTTCCTATTCACGCACTGATGCAATTCCCCCCCCCACCACCCCCCCACCTTTTTTTTTTTTTTTTTTTTTTTTATTCACGAGTATAGATCATACACACACGCGCAAACACAAACACGCGCACATAATGAAACCAAAACGCACACAGCCAGCTGGACCGAGGCTACAGGGTGGGTTTTTGCTTGTTGCCGTAACGATGGCTGATGTGATAAGACCTTCTTCCTCGGCGCCACACTCCAGGGGACCGCAGGGAAGACGTAACCATGGCAACGGCCGGCCCGAGGTGTCACGCTATAATTGGGCCACGGCTGCACTTCCTGTGCGCCTTCAGTCAGGGGGATCGCAGAGGGACTGTGTGTGTGTGTGTGTGTGTGAGTGTGTATGTGTGTGCATCTGTGGGGGTGTGGGGGTTGTGTATGTGTGTGTGTGTGTGTGTGTGTGTGTGTGTGTGTGTGTGTGTGTGTGTGTTGTCAGGCAGGGAGAAAGAGAGGGAGAGAGAGAAAGCGCAGCACGCCAGCCAACGCAGGACACTGCCAACTCACGGAGAAAAGCAGTGAGCTCCAACATCATGCTATTACAACGCTCCCACTGAATGAGAAACACACAGTCTTTTAGTAAAGTCCACAGTCTAGTGTTTCTTCATCTCCCAGACAAAGGGGTAATTTCAAATTCTTGGATCTGCAGCTTTTTTTTTCTCTCTCTCCCCCTCTTCGGTGCCTTTCTAGTGATTTGGAGCTTAATCCCCCCTCCCTGTTCTCGTCACGCATGCACACACACACACACACACACACGCAGGCACGCACACACACACACACACAGACACCGGAAATCTGTGTCACCCGCTGCCCAGCAGGTCCAGTGACTCCCTGAACGCCTGCAGTCTGGCTCCACTGGCCTGCAAGATGGCAGGAGAGAAAGGGAAGAGGAGGAGGAGGAGGGTGGGGGGGGGGGGGGGGGGGGGTGGTGGGTGGGGGGGGGGGGGCAAGGGGGGGTGGAGGGATTGAACGGAGGACAGAAAGGAGGGGGAGGGTGAAGGGAGGGTGGGCGGCGGGGGGTTGAGAGAGTTGGGGGGAGTGCAGGGGAGAGGAGGAGGCGGGGAGGGGGAGGGGGGTCGAAAGCGGATCCAGGGAGAGGGAGAGAAGGTGGAGGGGTGAAGGAGGGGTAGAAAGAGACGTGGTGAAGGGCAGAGAGGGAGGAGGGGACGGAGGGAGGGAGGGAGGGGGGGGGAGGGAGAGAGAGCGAGCGGGTGAAACCGGGAGAGATGAAAAGCAGGCCACAGGGGGAGAGAAAACAGGGGAGATATGCAGGGAGGAGGACAGGGGGAGATGGACAGCAGGGGATGAAGATAACGTGGGCCAAACAAAGAGAGAGGGGGAGAGATGAGTGTGAGATCCAGCGAGCGGAGTGATGGAGGCCGAATGAAATGCAGCGAGACGGGGGGACGCGGGGAGACGAGCGGGCCGGGGTTAATGACGGATGCATTGTCCAGATAGCCAGTGTGCGCCGTCACAGACCCCCGCGGAGCTTACATATGTTAGCACCAGCGGCCCTGCCCACTCTGGAGGAAAAAACTCCTCGCACGCCGTAGTGGAACAACCTGTCAGCCCAAAGGCAACCTGCGCTGGAGCTGGGCGGACCCTCGCTCACGAGCCAGACCTTTGAAATTTTGGCCACTGCGTCTGCTTGGAGACACTGTGTCTCATTGTGGATTTTTCTTTTTTTTTTTTTTTTCTTCCCTCCATTGGCCGTATCCCCAGCGTTAGGAAATGTGTAACAGCTTTGCAGAAACAGCATCTTTCTGAGATCACTCCTCTGTTATCCATGTGTGTTCGCTCACGACATTGTCGCTCCCGAAACAGAAACACAAAGGTTCCTTAACATCCCTGAAAACCTCGGGCTCATCTGCCCCCAGGTTATATTTTGGTGACACTGGGGTCAAAGGGGACTCTTGACCTTTGACCTTTAAAGCTGTTAAATGTGGATTCAAAATAGACCGACTTCTATAAACAGCGGCCCTGCTTTCCTCTCATGCCGCCTATGAGGAAAGAACACTGGAAAAAATGCAAAATAGCCTTAAGAGCAAACACACCTATGTATTTTAGTCCCTGTGAAATAAAAAAAGAAATAAACACATAACCATGCAAACAAGGTCCAACAGAAACGAACTCTTAAAGCATTCTCACACTTTTGATCAACATCCTCAGGCGAGTTCACATGGTGTCTGTTTTCGGAGGTTAATGTGTACACAAAATTCTGTTAATCTTTAGCTCGCCGCTGATTTAAAAGAAGAAGGGAAAAAAAAAGCCACAGTGGTTTCAGGAAGTTAAGCAGAGCACGCTGATAAAGTCTGTCTGCTAGCCTGCAGTGATGTTTCATCACGGCTTCTTTTCACGCCACCTCGTGATGTGGAATTGATTGTTGCCATTGAGTATTGAGCTCAAAGTCGCTCGCACTCTTCAATTTGCACGATTCCCACAAGCGTTTCCTTTTTAACGCAGAAGCACATCATGAACGGAGCCGTGGTGTCGGTTACATGAGGTCTTTCAGTGTGATTATTACTTGGAGCTGGAAATTAGCAGATACGTCATATAAGGTCTATTTGACTCATCAAGTGATCCTGATTCATAATGCATTCTACTGAGAAAAGCCTTGATAGAGCTTCTTCTTCTTTTTTTTTTTTTTTTTTACAATATAATACCTCTGTCATTTTAGAACCTATTTATATCCTCCAAGAAAGTTTACTGTGACACTGACACTAATCTCTTTTTTTCCTCATCAGACTTGCTGATTCCAGGACAGCTGCTAATTCTAACTGGCTCCAACTATTATGCATCTAGTCTGTGACACTTTACACCATGTGTTGAAATGTGTATTTAATCCACGTTGCATCAATTGTGTTGTATCATTATCACCTGCCATAAACACGTGTCCATGTTGAGATCTGATCTCTCTGTCCGGACTCACGAGTCAGTGTCTCTTAATGCTGAGGACAATCTCTGAGCTTTCGGTGCTAAGACTGGGTAGAAACAGTTTTGGGGGAAAAAAAAAAAAAACCTGCATTGCAGAACCAATCCAAAGTCTTTAAGGCGGAGCTTGGTGTCGGGGAGGTGACGACATGCAGAACTTGTGACTCAGAGTCCCTCACAGGCTTCCAAACCTGACTCAGGTCCCACCTCTTCTCTCCTGCCTTTTCTAAGACCCTCCCCTCCAATTTAAAAACCCTTGTGTGTGTGTGTTTGTGTCATGTTTGTCCATTGTCTTTCTCACCTTTGTAGCCCCCTTAGTGTCTTGAGTTCTATGTAAATCGTCTTTGAGTCCTGGAAAAAATGCTATAGAAATACTATTATTATTATCATTATAATTATTATTGTGTGATGCAGTATGTGCATTATAAATATCACATTCACTGAAGAAAACTCCTTCCAAGTTTCCTTCTTCCAAGATCATTTTTTATTAGGAAGTGATTCAACTTTACCTCTGAAGGACATTAGTGGACATGTAAGTGACACTATGGATCTATGGAGGAGAACTGGGGACGCGGATAATTTCTGGTAAGGGGTGCTAACTAGCTAACAGCGGCTATCTCGCTTGTTCGGAGCACTTGCAGGCATTTAGCTTTCTGTATACTAGTGCAGTTCCCATAGGAAGTACGCTTTCCTATGCAAATACAGCGGTGAGGTGCTGACACCTGAAAGTGGATGAGAACAGCATGGTGAAACTTGAGAAATACGACTTACTGATGAGATTACCGTAACATGGAGGACATCCAGCGTAGGAATCAACATCCACACAGAGTGACCCAGGGTACATTTTATGTTGAAAGATCTCAATCTACATATCAGGTTTTAAATTGTGTTGATAGGCCAAGTTGTGTTGATAGGACTCGTGATGAATCGCTTAATTCATCATTTTCCTGTATACCTTTGTTGGCTGCATGGTCGGTGCAAGAAGAAACGGGACAATGGAGCTTAAATTGTGACTAAAGTGCCAGTAAGCAACATGAGGAGGAGCTGTGATACGGAGCTTTACACTGTAACTAAAGTGCTGCTGCAGGATAACGCTGTGATATGTAAGTCTATGGGATTTTAACTTTTAATGCTTATATTTTGAATAATTGTCAAAAAAGGATGCGTACCATTGTGACATGCCCAAGCTATATCTGAAAGCTGAGGTCGATCTGACGACCAGTCAGAAAGAAACACGAGCCACAGACACAAAGATGTTCCTTGCTTTATGGATAAACGGATTGATAACTCAATTTCATTTTCAGTTGTTGTTCAATATTGTCACTGTACATCCCTGACCACCACGGAGGTGGTTTGGCCAATGGGATCACGATCTGTCAATGCGTCTCCGGTGCATTTACACCTGTTCTTGTGGTCAAACGCTGTCTCTTTGCAATCAAACCACCAGAAACACACTTTAACTCTGGGTGTAAAGGCAGCGTTACACTTTATTGTTCTGTAACAGTAACAACAACCAACATCATAAAACATTTTCACCTAACCCGTCCACAAAATGATGCTACTCCGTTAGGTTTTGGTTTAGTTTGCATGGATTAAAGGGGAACTCCGCCAGGTTTATACACAAAGGTCAGTTTACTAGTCATGGGTTTTTCTGATTGCCTCTGATGTTGTCATCTGGGTTATTTGTGGACACAGAGCTTTAAAGACATAAAAAAAAAGACACAAAAACAAGCTATTGGTTACATGTGGGAAATGTAGGATCCAGTTTTGGGCCCATACTCAGAACTAAAATTCAGGTCATCTCGGCCACTGCTGCATCGATTTTGACCGTTCTTTTTATTTAAATTTGTATCTCGTGATAGCATTGGAAGTTATGAAAATGCAAAACTAAATCGTTGCAACATCCCTTTAAGATGTGGTTATGTCATGGTTGGGATTAGGGTAAGATTGGTCATGTTTTCACTTTTTTTTCTGCAAAAAAACCCCTATTTAATCCACGATGTGGAATTTTTTTGTGAATAAAACATAAACCATGATGTGTTTTGGTGATGTCTTGGAAGGGTGATACAGCATAAAAATGTACAGTGTAATTTCTCTTCCGTAAATGATACAGTACGCGCAGTCCAGAAAATTAGATCAGATATGTTTTATTGTTCCGTAGCCGGTGGTTTGAGACACGCTGCTGCTGGTCCAGTTGTTGGTATAATCTTGTAATCTTTGACGTTTACTGTCGTACAGGCGCTTTGTCAACAAATGAAGAGTGTCCTAACCTCACCTCCTGCGCCGTGCTGAAGATAAACAGGAGCGCCAGCAGCCTCTCACAGCAGATCGGGTAAAGTGGAAGCATTACAAGTCAATGACACACACTTTCTTTTGGGACAAAGATGACTGGACTCCTACAATGCTTTGCTGGGAAACCCAACACTGTCCGACTATATATAGCGGGGCTTTTCACACTGTGTGCATGACTGCTCGTGTCAAGTCACATGATTCAAGATATATGGGGTGGACGGACACACACGCACACACACTCCCCCCTCTCTCTCCGCTCCCATACAGAAGCACACACACTGAGGCTGAATCCTGAGGCTGAGGGCGTGGAGGTGGTGAGGGAATGCAAGGTTTATTGAGTTGGCTCTGACGTGTTGCTTCCCCGTGACCTGACTCCCATTTGCTCTGTCTCCCTGACCGTCTCGCCCTCTGTCTCTCAGTCTTAACCGCATGCTAATCAGCTTTCTGTGCTCTCTTGTTTGATCTCTGATGGGCTGTTTTTTCCGATGCCTCCTGCTGAATAGATAATCATTGTGTAAGAAGGCCACTATCAACTACTTCTCTGTGCCTTCCCCCGATCATCCCCCGACCCCCAAATTGAATGCCTGCCGCTGTAGGCAACGGAACTCTGTTCATATGCAAGAACGGAAAAGGAGTGAGTCGTCAAGTGGAATTTTAATTTGTTCTTTTTTTTTTTCACACCAACAGCAGACATATAAATCCATTATTAGGTGAAATCACAAAGCGGAAGGTAAAATACTAAACCCGAAGAGGCAGCAGGAGCAGGATCTTAGCATGGAATTAGTGACCAAGTAAAGAGAACACATGACCAAATAGTTAGGTAGTAACAGCCCTAAGGTCTAAATAGGAAGTAGTGTTACGTCTCCCATTGTTAAACATATAGAGTCACTCCCCAGATGTTGTATCACATGTTAGTACAAGAGTGACTCAGTGGTTTTCTGTCATTCATCTAACAAAACATCTGACACCCCTCAGGAGCTACAGTGCCGTCAGTAAATATTTGGCCAGGCACGCGTTTTTAATCAGTTCGGCTCCAGGATACTAGAAGTGAAAAAAAAAGAACAACAACAACAAAAAAACAATCATTAGATTAAAGTGCTGACTCAGCTTTGAAGGTGTTCAGATTGTAATTATCATGAGAGAATTTCCATTTGTTTACATATTCCCCTGCAATTTTACAACAATGCAAATGCATTTTGTTTAGGGGAAAAAAGTCACATGACTATAACGACCTTCCCCATACAGGTGCTTTTTCTTGTGTAGTGTCCGTGTGAGTGTCTCTGCCGGTCAATCCCAGAAACTATGTGAGCACTGTGTGAACATTTCAGGTTGATCATGTTTTTCTCTTGCTGAACACCAGATCCCCACCCCCGCCAAAAAAAAAAAAAAAAAAAAAAAGCTAGAGAATTTCTTTCATAGAGTACGTATACCAATGTTTTGTGCAAATAATGTGACACCAGCCGAATGTTACACATAATAAAATTTGGTCCACTTGCTTTTCCAAAGCTTTCATCCACATATATCATGGACTTCATCCGCTAATGGAATTATCTTATTTGTCAGGGTAATTTTTTCTTTTATTTCTTGAAGCCATAACATGACATAAACATGGATTTATATGTACATGACCGAAATATGAAAACCATAATATGGAGTTTTCATGTGAGAAAATGTTACTTTGCCAAATTCAAGCTGTCAAAAACAAACCTTCTACTTCAAATGAATATGATAAATTGATGAAAATCAACCATAACTTGTCAAATTGACTTTGGTCCCTAAAAATGGCTTAAATTCAGAGGGTTTCTGTTTATGTGAACACCATTAGTTTCAAGATATGTGTCAGGATCATGTCTAATCCACAACATCTAAAACAACAATGTGTTACCCAATGCTTCACTGTAAGGTATATTGTTTATTTTATAATCTTAGTGAATTATAATTGTAGCCGCAACCCCATTATATCCTGTTCTATCAAATAAGAATACTACTTATATAGTCACTGGACTGATTAAGGAGTGGTTCCCCTTTTCATGAGGCTCATAATGAACAGTAGCTGAAGGTAAAATAGGTCGGTCACTAGTTGCAGGGTTAGTAGTTTGATTTCCTCTAAAAACCAAAAATAAAACTGAACCCTCAACTTTTATTGCTAAGTAGATGTGTTCACAGGTGAATTTGGGTGAAGATAAAGTGTTTGCAATCACTCTCAGAATAAAGACTCTATATATACAGTCAGACATCATGGATTCAGTCATTTTACTTGACATAAAAAACCCTGTACCAACTTGATTATTGTGGAAATACTGATGAAGATGTTGTCAACGCTGCGTTAACACTTACATGGACGACATTCAAACATATTTTTGATCAGTACGCGATAACTTTACAATGATTTTATCAAATCAATTTTGTTCAGTTCCCGAAGACCTCTTCATAATAAAAACAGTATTAACACTTATTTAACAAGTAAACCTCCATACAGGTGTTTTTTGTTCACCTGTAGCCGACAGTCTGTGTGAGTGTCCGACCTGTCGGCCACAGAAACGTTACCGCGTGAGCAACGTTATTTGATCTCAGCGACATCAAGGCTGCTCAGGTTGACTCGCCCCACCCCCGGACGTTTCCCTGCATGTAGGATCGAGGCTGAGCAGAGTGTGTCCCAGCTCTCCGCCCCGGGTTAGAGTAAGGATGCGGCCCCAGCCTGGATCAACCGTATCAGTCGTTATTTTCTGCACAGGGCTTGTTACACGCAGCACAGTAAGCTCTGGCTCTCTGGAGGGGGGGAGGGGGGTCACCTTGTTGACTTTAAAGCAGGCCAGATGCGCCTTAGGTCCTAATGGCTCAGAGGTGTGCTCCTTCCCTGTAGATGGGCGGGTTTGGCGGGTACAGGTGGCTTGGTGCAGGCGGGTGGTTTGCTGGGAGGCCCGTCTGCAAAAGCTTTCCTGAGCTGCGCCACGCGACCTCCGTGATCCGACTTCTTCTCCCCGGTTCCTGTGATGATTAAAAAAAAAAAAGGAGTGAAGTCAATTCCTAAAATCCTGCTGATATCCACTAGATTTGGACGACAGTGTCCGTCAATAACCGAATGACAAGCTAATGTTTGTGCGGTGTGATAAATGAGCATCAGATATGTGTGGATCACACATTACAGCGGGACAGTTCGGGCCACATAGGGGCAGTGGAACAAAACTCTTGACACATCACTGACGTGTCACCTTAGAAAACCGATAAAGCCGACACGTTTGCAAACAGTGGTTTACACATCCAGCGGGCACAGGGCGTTGTAAACATTCATTAGGAGTTGTGTTTCTGGCGACTGGATGAATGTTAAACCACTATTCGCTTTAGATGTCTTTTAGACTCCTGAGGGAAATAATCTGGCTCTTCAGGTACAAATGCTCCACGATGCCTGTCAGCGAGTCACCAACTGTCTGCTGTTTGCAGCAGAGTGTGCTGTAGGTTGATCTTAGCTCTTTCCTTGAAAACAGCACAGTGAATCAAAGCGAAAAGTTGCGCACTATAAAATCCATACAACGAGCTGAAAATCCACCTGAAACTGCATTTCCAGAGTATCTTTCCAGTTTAAACAGGATATATGGGTGGGATAAAACGAAACGGAAAGTGTATATTCATAATGTTTTACATTCTATGACAGAGGACCATATGGATGTAACCATACTATTATTTGAAATTGCTCTGGGCAGAAGACAAATGTAAATTTTTGTATATTTTTTGTTGGTAAGTTTGGTTAAATAAGCAAAATGTGTTATAAAAGACTTTTCAATTTCAGGTTAACTTTAGAGATGATTAAATAATCCGTTAAAAGTTGTAAACTAACGGAAATTGTATAGAGCTTGATGAAAAATCACTACAAATAACCCCTTTCACAAAATACAGTCACATGATTCTTTGTTAACATCAACACGTTGATTGGTTTTAGCTTTAGGAAAGCTACTTCTATAGTAGAATAAGCTACTTCAATGGATCAGTGTTTTGTTTAAGCAGAAAATGAGAAATATAATAACTCAGTTTTACTAGGAGTTTAATGCATAAAGTATAAATGCATAACTTAACGGTAGTCTTAAAAAAAGACTAATAAAAATAGATGTTTTTTTCATTCAAATTTGTTTGTGTTTTATAATAATTTTACAAACATTTTCAAATGTCACAGATGTGGCATAATTTAACTGTCAGATTTAATAATAATACAAATAAAATGTAACATTGATGACATTAAGAAAATAAAATAAGACCTAATACATGTTTTGTTACTCTTTGTTGTCTTTTTTTACATTAAAGAATAATAAATTCAAATTCACACACACACACACACTGTGTATGATGCAGTGCCACATGTTACATTATACAAGCAGCATACATATAATTTAACAGTTATTTAAAAAAAATACATTTTCAACCTGTTTTTGTCCTAAAACCACATAAATCTGTGTCAGGTGTACTTCTTTCCTCTCCTGGTGTTTCTCACCTCTGTCCTGTGGGCCGGCCCTCTCTGTGTCTGACAGCTGGGCTTTGAGTGGCGGCTGGTTGCCATGGCTACTAAAATGGGGCCTGTAGAGAGCAGGAGCCCAGTCGCTGAGGTTGTCCGAGCTGCCGCCTGACTCACAGTCGCTGTTGTCGGCGGGGTCTTTCAGGTCGTCCATCTCCTCTTCAGACGACTGGTCGGTGGGTGAAGCCGCGTCATCCTGTGTGTAACACGATTTGATGAGAAGACTCCGCACCACATATATATAGACACAACATCCTGACTTTAAAAACCCACGTGCAGGAACTCACACTAACATCTGTGAGGGGCAGCTGGATGTCTTCTTTAAAGCTGAGCTGCTGGGCCTCTCTTCCTGGCAGCAAGTCCACTGTCTGGATGCCATTCATATTATCACTGTGGAGTCTGGAAAACAAAGACGTCCATTTTTAGTCCGTAGACAGTCGTCCTAACCTTTGAATCAAGCCTCCAGTTAGTCATTTGGCCAATAACTTCTCTAATCAAATTGGGATGAGGAGATGGCTCGCTGACTGAAACACTTTAGTTCACTGCTCATCTTATCAAAGATAATCAGAGTTATGTAATGTGTCGGAGCGACTGAGGACTTCATTAAGGGGAAAAACTATGCTCAAATTAGCTTGTAATGAATTTTATTTCCACTTTTTTGTGTTTCGTCTTTTTATTCAATAAGTAAAAGTATTTATTCTTTCTATTGTTTTTTTTATCTAATTCTTTAAAACATAACTACATTTTGCTCTTTTCAAACTGCTGTCGCTAAACAAAGTCGCTGTCTTGCTTCGACTCTGCTTTTACTCTCCCCGATCTCATTTAAACCAGTCAATTAGTGACAGTGTGACATTTACAAAAAAAGAATCACATCACTGCAACACAAAAGAGTCCTTTCTAGTGTGTGTGTCTACCTGTGGTTGATGAGGCCCTGAAGGAGTTTGGAGGACCTGAACTCTTCCACCTCCCCGATCACGATGACGCTCACATCTCCATCCCGACCCAGCAGCCATCTCACCTGCTTCCTGGCGGCTGGAGACAGAGGAAAAGAAGAGAAAAAAAAACAACATGAACATGTCTCTTCTCACCTTCATGTGTCTGATGGAAGAAGCTGCCTCACCAGGGTGTTATTCTGGCTTTCATCCAGAAGGTGGTGCTGTGGTATAAGTTTAAAGTCTGCAGAGCCTCAAAGGAAGGCCAAAGGACACTTTTAAACTGTGCTTCTGGCTTTTCATTTGCAGTTTCTCTTTTCTTTCATCTGTACCTTTGTGTCTTTTTCTTCCAAATAAAAGCCATGTGTGTCACTGCAAAGAATTACACACAGAATATTGGAGGAAGGAGTAAATACCAGTTACCACCTTCCTGTCTGTGTGTATTCAGAACTACATGAAACTGACCTGACTTCAGTTACACAGAAACTCCCACATGATGCCATCGTTTACACATGACTGCATTGACTGGGTTTAGCAGGAAATCCATTTTATTCCCTCCAATTTATGAAAGTACTGTATATTGATGCAGTTGTATCTGTTCTACAAGAATACATTTAGTAATAATGGAATGCTTGAGGTATTCTTTGCGCCATTACTTTTTCATTCTGGGTATTTTTTTAGCTGTTATCTCATTATGACGGACAGAAATAGGTGACAGGTGTACCATTAACACCTTTATTTTCCATCAAGGTGGAAAAACCCCCGCTATGACATCACTGGTCAGGGTGTGGCCTGATAATTCCAATCCCCAGAGACAATCACCTCCTAACAATGAACTGACAACATTTCCACATAGACAGATAACAATGGCGGCTGTGTTTCGGTTCATATTTTTGGGGATAGACGGGTACGTTGTGTAGACGTCTCAGTCTGAGGTCACCTGACCCACCGTCTGTGCTACACACCTTTATGTTCACAGTCACCCAGATAGTGCTGACTCACTCAGAACTGAGGTTTCTTTCTTCCTTACAACCGCACCCACAACTTAACCAGAAATGCAACACATCTCGGAAACCTTCATTCTCGTGCAAGGATAGATTGGGTATTTATTTAAAGGCCTGTATGCAGCCTACAGGTAAGGGCTGTTTTTCCACATCCTTTATTTCAGCACGGACGGCAAAGAGTGAAACACGCCTAACTGGATTGTATGTTGTCTAAAGAAAAGAGACAACGCACACTTGGTCACCTCTCAGGTGACATGGCAGAGATTGGGTAAACAAAGACGGGAACTTAATATGTGGTTTAAAGCGTGGCGACGCCCCAAACCGCAGGACTTACTCAATCCTATTCAGCTTTCAGCAGGTAGAACCAATCGACTGGCGGTGATAGAGGCTGTCTGATACACACACGCACACACACCATGCACCATACAAACACACGCACTCATTGTGCAGCTGACACAGTGGAGGTGATAGGGTCTCGGTGAGTCAGATAAACATCTCAAATGCAGGAAGGGTGGATTTAATGTGCATGAAAGAAAAGTAGAGCAGGAGGAGAATGAGAGCAATGTAAAGACTCAGGGACATATTTCTTGGGTTGTAATCTAAGCACAGTAATCAGCTTGGTAACCTGAGAGTGTAACTGCACAACCTGCGTATCTGTGCTTCATTACTCATGTGCACTCAGGGCTGAGATGAATTTCTGATCGACATCAGCTCATTATAAAGGAAGCTCAGATGTTAAATTTGACCAAATCTGAAATATTTGCCACCTGTGACAAACTATAATAAACATGTGTTTGCCTTCATCTTTCATTAAAGGAACAGCACTGGGGGGATATGTACGATATTATAAGAGTGTACAAGTAATTACAATGAAAACTAATGACTCCACATAAACATGATTTTTCATATTATTATTATAGTCAGCTCCTCACATTGTCTCATCGTTCAATTTGATGCTTATCCAATTTGGTAATTTTTGTCTTTTAGTCATTTAATAATTTGTAATTCTCAATACATTTAACTCATTTTACTCATTTTATTTCTGTATGCTGTAGTGCTGTAGCAAAAGAATTTGCTGCAAGGGATAAATAAAGCATTTTCAATTCAGTTCATTTCAATTCAATCCAAACAGCCCTTGAAGAAATTGCTGAATAGTCACTGTAATGTAAGCCAGTTGTAAACTAAACTCAAATCTTGACTCGTTATGAGTCGTTACCCCTAAAATTGACAGACACATTACTAAGGACATGGCTTTACTGTCTGCAGTCATCACTACAGCACAGTGAGTACACTGATGTTCACTATTTCTGCGTTTTACTTGAAGTTTTGATCCCTAACAAGATATATTTGTTGCTTTAAATACCAAAAATCAACTCATTATAGTCTTACATCACTCTCTCTTAAGATTCTCTCTAGAGCTTTTGAAAGAACAGGTCGTTTTGTGTCTGCCTCATAAATATTAATGAATCTCAGGCAAGTTCACTTATGTCCTGATATCTCATTTTGATTCACAGTTTATGAATGCAGTGTGTATTTATCTGTGCATTGAGTGTTCTGAAACATGGAACGGCATTTACATAAGACATTGACCTTCTTATAGTGCAATAATTCAACATTTTGGGAAATACGTTTTCATTTTTTTCCCTGAACCTCATACTACTCTCTCTTAGCTTAGCTCTCTCTCTCTTAGCTTGACGCTAAACATGAGGCCACATTCAGCAGCTGGTTAGCTTAGCTTAGCATTAACACTAAAACAGAGGAAACTCCTGGCCTGACTCCGTGACAGTCTTCAGGATGTTACTAGGCACCGCAAAAAGAAAGAACCCACCACATAACATCCTTTAAAGCCTCAACTTTCCCTTTATTATGCTTTTCTTTTGTCACAATTATAAAAACAAATAATGTTGTGAGCTTTAGCAGAGGTGGCAGATGGATTTTGTTACTTTCAGACAGAGCCAGGCTGTTTCCCCTTGTTTCCAGGCTTTATACTAGGTTAAGCTAGTCAGTTGCATAGTGTCGCTTTAAATTTAGCTTCACATTTAAAGCTTCATTTTAAATTATCCGTTTTTATTTAAAGGTCCCATATTGTTGAGATTTGAATCATTTTTTACGAGAAGGCCTAGGTCGAAATATAGTCCTATCTTTCAAAACACTCAATCCCCAGAGAAATACACTCCGTTTATATTCAGAAACTGTGCCTTTAACATGAGCCATCAGTGGATTTGTGATGTCACAACTATAAAGTTACTGCCCATTAACAGCCAATCATAGAATGTTCATTAATATGAACAACAACACAACCTGTTCTTTCTAGACCTCCAAAGAGAAGTGTGGGATAATTCTGCTACTTAAACCCATAAATATATCTCATTAGAGAAAATGTACACTATGAGACCTTTACATTTTTTAAAATCTTGCTTTATATTTAGGAGACAGAAAATGCACTACACTCTTTGATTGTATAATACCTTTGTCAGTAGATCATTGTGAAAACCCTGTTGTTTACTGTAACAGCAGTGACCTCATGTCACAGCTGTTACCACATTTGCCAGAAACTTTGTTCCTTCCTGTAATATAGTGGGTTTCTATTTCCATCAGGATCTTCCTCTTGCTTTACTATAAACCACACGTTAGTGTAAGTGAATGAGACGTGTGTGTTCTCTGTGTATCAGCTCATCCTACGAGTTTAACCAGTTCAACAAAGCCCATATTGGGCTCTCACCTTTCTTGGGCCTGGTGTTGGCGTCGTCCTGTGCCTCCCTCTCCTCCCTCTCTCTCCAGCGCCGAACCTGCTCCTCTCTCATCTTCAGGAAGAGGATCCTCTTCTGCTCCTCACTCAGGGCCTCCAGCACCTCCGGCTCGACCCACATGTCCTCGAGGATTTTCGCCAGCATCCTGCCTCTGTTCCCTGGTTACCGGACACGTCCGTCAGGCCCCCGTTTGTCTCCGTCCAGTGGGTCGTGTTTCAGCGGCGGAGGTTACGCTCGCTCCTTTTCCTGCTCTGCTCAGAGTCAGGTTCCCTTTCCTTAGAATAAGTCTGCGATCAGGTACGCTCGAAACCGCCGGAGGTCACCACTGCAGTGTCCTTTGTCAAGTGCTCGTCCTAGGAGGGTGTTGGGCTCTCTGGTGGTGAAGGTGCAGCGTGTCGGGATCAACTGAGCTCTGAGTGTAGCTGTTGTGGTTTTTTGAGGGAGAGAGAGAGAGAGAGGTTATATCTAGTGTGTATTGTTCTCTTCCCTTTATTCAATCCTGTTCTGGCTGGCAACACAATAGGCCCTAAGCAAATAAGCCACAATGCCAAATGCAGTGGTGTGTGTGTGTGTGTGTATGTGTGTGTGCATGCACCGTGTTTACTCTATATACAGTAGGCAACCAGAATGCCACTGTGCTTTTCAAACACTGAAAGGCAAACAGGGGCAGTTTCAGTATGTCAAAACACACACACACACACACACACACACACACACACACACACACACACACACACACACACACATACATACACACATGCAGGGTGGGGTGTTAATGCCTGAGGGCTATCTGGGGGTAACAGACAAGAGATAGAGAGCAAAAAACTGCTATGGTTCACTTGAATTTCAGCACTGACAGTGGCTCACACACACACACACACACACACACACGCATGTGCACACACAAACATTTCGTTGACCTACATTTATTTCCCAGAGACTGACCCCCAACCTCAACCTTTACCCTAACCTTAAGGTTTCACTCTATAACGTAATGATATGCCATGGACATGGATTTTGTTTTCTTTAACGTGTGGGGGATACATTAAGTAGGGGGCTTGTAGTGTGTGTGTGTGTATGTGTGTGTGTGTGTGTGTGTGTGTGTGTCGGATGAAAAGATTCAGTGGCTGAATCCAGCTATTTAAAAGGTAGAAATGGGATTTTATGCCTATGATTTGTGTTATGGGGACTGGTGTTTTGTCAACAAAAAGGAGGTAAGTCCCCACAATGTGACTTTCTGTACGGGTTCATTTATGTGAGTAAAACACACACAACAATCTGACTGTTTTTAGCACCTTATCACCCCACGTGACTCAGATAGCCATCAACAGCCTGCCAAGTTAGTTAAACGTCAGCCAGGAAAATACTCAGGAGCAAAATCCCGGAAAACAACCTTCACATTAACTTTGTGTAAATAAGCCATAGAAAAGCAGTCCACGCCTAGAAAACACTTTTGAAATATTTGAACCTGTGGCTTCTGGGGCAAGAGCCAATAGGATTTGAGTCTGTGATAACAGTTCACCAGTCTGTGAATGAGGGAGGTCTGATATTACTGTAAAACTGACAGAGGTAATTATCTGTGTTTCAGGTGTAGCCACACGTGCCACAGTCAAAGGTTTGAACTGAAGATTAATACTAAACGTACACCAGACTTGTATGATTGTAGATTACAACAAATTATTCTCTGCCTCAAACAACTGAGTCAAGGCTTAATCAATATAAAATATTAAAAGCTTAAAAACACTTGACACTGGGCTGTATTTTTCTTTTTATTTTAAAATGAATTTAGATATTACACTTATTTGCATTCTTGCCCAGAGTTACAATCACAGCTGTGATGTAAGAAATGTAGAAAAGCAATTTCTAGTTCCTTCAACTTGTGAAATAAAATAGTTTAAATAAGTAACCATTTGTAATAATTAATACATTAAATTAGTAAATATAACCAAGACTGTCCAGACTTTAATGTACTTACAAATTTTATTAAATAATTATTACAAATTATTACTTATTTGAACTATTTCTACTGTACAACCTGAAGGAGCTGGTAGGATTACATGTGATTGGACCTGATATGATTAAATGTGGCTAATAAAACCTGACTAATTGATTGACTAACAAAATACCAACATCCCTAAAGCTCACTTATGAACATGTTCGCTGACATGACATGAAAAACAAGACTCCGGGAATTCTCAATATATTGAAATATTCCTTTAAAGAGGCAAAGACCATGAAGGCAGCAACCTTCTTTAAATCCTCATTACAAGGATACCTACAGTTAATTATGTTGTGGTATTAAAATCTCAGCAGCTCATAAATCCTTGCTCCTATAATCAGGGAAATCTGCAGCAAACAGTCTCTCGGTTCACTGTCACTTTAAATGTGGCCATTTAACCTTTGTCGTTTAACTGAATTCATCATAATTATTAATAAGTTTCCTCACTAGTCTAAGAACAAGCATCCATTCATTGATCCGATTGTTTGACCCACTGAATGCCACACTGAGACTCCTTTTCATCATGAGAGAATACAGTGAGTGTCTATTGAGTGAAGGACATTTCATTAATTCTTTTGTCATGCAGAAGTTGAGAAGCTCTCTGAGAATAGCTGTGATTATTCAAACTGGGATTGACTAGAAGATTCACTACCAAACAACTGACTTTGTGGCAAATTGCTCAGCACAATAACTTCTGAGCAGTACTAAACACGCATCACAGCAGAATTAACTGTACAAATTTGAACTCAGGAACAAAAGAATTCTCCAAATCAAGAAATGAACATGCTCAAGTTAGCTCACAGAGAAATAAAAAAAACCCTATGCAGACACAACAAGGACAAAATTGAGCCTACAGCGGCGGATCAACATCCACACGCTCAACTCTGTTATTCACATACACAGACAAAGCATCCAGCTCTGGCTCTGCTCCAACATGCAAATAGGTCCGGGGATTTGCTGCTGCCTCTGCTCACATGCAGAGAAAAGAAAGAAAGAAAGAAATAAGGAAGGGCAGGCAGAGGAGAGGAGAGAAGGGTGTGTGTGTGTGTGTGTGTGCGTCGCATACTGAGAGAAAAGTTTGAAAAGTCTGAGGAAACACTGGCCGTTTCACAGAGACAGAGGAGAGTGTGAGAGATAAATGAACTCAGACGGGTCGTAGAATGACAATCACAGCACCGACAGACAGAAAGAAAGAAAGAAAAGAGAGGGCAGAGGAAGGAGAGTGGACTTACTCAGTGGTTGCCAGCCGGTAGCATCTTCAGTCTGAGTCTCAGTGCCTCTGTGAGTGTGGTATGATGTCTGTGTGTGTGTGTGTGTGTGTGTGGGGTCAGATCAGTCGCCAGCAGTGGTGGAATGCAGCCTCAGCTCAGCTCTGCTGCCTTTGTACTGAATAGCAGTGGGATGGGCTGACATCAGAGCATTCATCTTTTTCTCTCCTCCTTCCTCCTTCCTTTTACATTCTTGTAAAGCTGCAAAGCAAATGACACCAGCGGATTACGACACAGTGTATCTGCCGCAAAATAAAAAACAATCCCGATCTGTTCCCTTGTGACATTTAGCTCCTTGCAAGGCCGCAAGGACTTTAATTTCCCCCGACAAACTGCGTAACCTTTTCATATGTGGCGACATGGGAAACGTGGAGGCACAGAGCAGGAAATGGGAGTCATTCTCAGACTTGTTTTTTTTTCTCTCCCTGTATTTAGTGTTTTAATGTGTATCAGACTAAGTTATTTATACCTCTTTCTGTGTCTCACTTCCTTTAGGACGTCCTGCCAGCTTTGTGTGAAACCAAATAATCACAACACCACATGTGCAGGAAGGAATCTGGATATTTATTCCCCTGGATTTTGCTGTCAACAGGTTGTTGACATGCTTTTTTGTTTTTCGCTCGCTCCGCCTCACGGTGCCACATTGGATGAGTCCAGACGGACCTGAGTAATTATGATTATTATTATCACACAAGTGTTTTCTGTTATTAGACGTCATCTAGTTTTCACTGACCTGTCAGAGCCATGCGGGTGTGACCAGTTCAAGGTGTTTACAGTAAATGCTGCTGTAAATATTATTTTCTCCTCCTTCACCTTGTGTTGCGTGTTGTTTCAGTAATTTCTTGATATTTAGGGTATAGACGACAAGTGAAAGTGACAATTTGACATAAAGTGATGCGATGTCATGTTCCCAAAATGTACAGTAGAGCAAAGGGTCTTTATTATATACTGTATCTATAATTCTGAACAATTTCTAATAATCTGGAGGGAAATTAAAGTAAAAATATTTTTTCTTTTTATTAATTTCTTGTTAAAAACTTTTATATATATATATTTTATATTTTATATATTTTTTATATATAACTATATATATATATATATATATATATATATATATATATATATATATATATATATATATAGCATGAATTTAATATGTTATCTAAAAAAATAACTTCTGCTCATATACTACTATATATGCTTATATTTCTTAAAGAAGATTTTGGCCCAAATTTCAGTTTCAGTTTCACTGGGTATAATGAACCCATTTGGTTTCTACCAAAACCAGCGTTTCAGTGATACCAGACACCCATTTGTTTGGCTGTGTTTATCACTGGTATCAGTGCAGAGGGCTCAAGGTCTGCACACAGACACATGAACACACTCACCTCTATCCATCTATTTCTTTGCGGATGGATATTTAATCAGCCTCGGCAGCTCCCATTAATAAAATCCAACCCCAACAGCTCAAACAGCTCAATTTATTTCTCTAAGCACAACTCTATCTCGACTTTAATGTCAAAAACAGGAACCAGTTCTAACAGATTAAACATTACCTTGTTTCCCTGGATTAACCCACATTTTTAGGTAGTTAAACTGATGTCATGTTTGCTCATTCTCACACACACTTCTCCTTTTCCTCCTATATGCGCACACATTCTTTTTTTTTCCCTCTTTCCTTTTAAGGTGAAGGTCAGGTCTGTCAGGGGAAAACAGCCCAGTGATATGCATTAGGCTAGAAGACACATCAATCATATACCAGCATGACAACTTCTAGGTCAGTTTAAGATCAGGGCAGCTCAGTGGCTCTGTGGTATTTTTAATGTATCATGTTCTTCATCATGCACATGGTCCTAGTCAACTAGAGGCCACAGATTTTATTTCCTGCTGTAGGAATTATTCACAGATCTGGGAACAGGTCATTTTTTCCAGTTTCCAGAGTCCCCGTTGTTACCTTGATATTTCCCATGCCATGGCACACCTTTCTCTGGTGGGAAAGTCCCATCAGTCATCCCACAGTCTCACAATACATGTGAACACACGTGGAGAGATGTCGACATGTGGTCATGTTCAAATTCTGCATGCAGAGCACCCTCTGCTGGAAGAAAAGGGAACAGCAAGCAAATAATAATAAAGAGGTTCCTAATGTTGTTAGGCCCAGAAGAGAACTTAATAAAAGCTGATTAGACACTGGAAAATAAAACAAAAAAACTGTGTTCACACTACAGCAATATATAACATATGTCATAATGCGTCAAATCTTAGCATTGATTAAAATTCTAAGGAATTTTGAACAGAGATTGTTGTTCTTATAAATTTATTCTTAAATAATTTTATTATTTATTATTCTATATCTTATTAATTTAAATATTTTACATTTGGTGAGAACAACAAGAAAATACAATATTCTTATAGTTTTGATTTGGGGCTCTGTGTTAAGTGCATAATGAATGAAAACTGTGGTTGTCAGCGCCTTTTCCTCGGTTGTGCACACTCTGTAAAAAGTGTCATGTTATAATCAGTGTTAATTGGTTTTTATGTATATGTATTATGTATATGTTGGGGAGCAGTGTGATTGGGGAAGTGGGGCTAGTGTTTTTACTCTGTGTCCCCTAGAAGCTTAATACTAGCCATTTAGCTGCATTTGTAGCAGCATCCAGCGGAACAGACTTCTATGATTTAGCATGATTTAATTAGTGTATAATTCAATTAAAATAATAATAAAATAATTGTGATGAAGCTTTTGGGCTGCAGGTCTGACGCTCAATTATAGTTGTCCAGAAGACAAACCAAACTCTAGAACTGAGCCGTCAAACTCTTCCATCCCAGGCCACATCAGTGTTATGGTTTCCCTCAAAGGGACAATTGTAAAGTTCATATAAGATATATATTCTTGTTCTTATGTTACATAATAGTGTCTGAATAATTGTAACTAATAATTAATTAGCTGCTGGTAACAATTTGCTAAGTTTTTTTCTTAATAGAATTCAAAAAAATATGCTGATGTAGAAATGAACATGATGTTATTTGAGCATCTCAAATTTGTGGATTTTCCAAAGACTTGAAATCTATGGTTTTGTGTTGTTATGTGATTATTAAAGATACTACAGTGAAAGAACAAGAGAGTAGTGACAAATTGAAAATAAGGAAAAATGGAAACTTTCCTCTTTCAAACATCTTTCGTGGACAATCCAGAAGAGATTTCAAGGTACACTTGTACGCAGCTTGAAGCAGCACAAAGAAGACCAGCTTGTCTCCGTTAAGTTTTAACATTTATTCGCTTTCTCACCTCTCAGTTAATCGTATAACTCTCTGCAAGGTCTCGAGGGGCCGCAGAAAATGAGGTGCTGGGCCAGATTCTGCAGTCAGTCTGCAACCTCACCACTAGAAGATGCCAAGAACTACACCCTTCAAACTCATTTTGGTAGAGGCAGTCAACAAGAATAAAAAAAAAAGCTGAATCCCATGTTGCTTAAATTGCATCCATGTTTCCACCACTCGTTTCCCTTCCTCACGTCCAAGTCCCACCTGCCAAGAAGTCAGTCGGGGAAACGGTCAAAGGAGAACGAAACGTGGAAATGTTTAAGGGACAAGGGACGTTGTTTCCTCCGTTGCATCATGTGAAGCGGCAGCAGTGTGTGATGAGCGTCTGACAGCTGTCACTCAGCTCTGACAGCTGTCAGACGCCTTGCTGCAGCTGCAGTGAGTTTAGAAGGAGTTTGTATCCGCACACGTGTCACTGTACTGAAACTGATGAAGCTGCCAGAGCAGCAGAGTTGTCTCTCTGCAGCCTGTTACTTCTTCAGCAAACACCTGCACATGAATAAAATTCTCTATTCACCCTGTGTCCTGTGTATTGCTCAGATACACATTAATCATTTCTACAGCCATAACCTGTTTATATAATTAGGTAATTATTTGCATCTCTATTTTTCGACATTCTAATTTAATTCATTATTTAATAAACCAAAATATGAACACGGATCTGAACAGTGTGTATTATTTATAAGGCTTGAATGTTTCTGTGAAAATTCTGCATCTCGTATTAGACCCAACATTTAGGACTTTTGGCTCCACATGTGACTTGAAATGATGATAAACAATGAACTATAAATGTATAAAATGTTTTTCTTACTGATAGACAGACGCTCCCTGATTTTCATTTACTATTATAATAACAGTTAATTAGGGGAAATAACAGATCATGAAAAGAAAAATCTTTAATAAATAAATTTTGTTCATAAAATCATGAACAACACATTTGGTTCTTTTGTTGAACAGACCGACAGTTACCAGAGTTTTAAATAGAGGGTGAATCAGATATCAAATAAAACATGAAACTTGAGAGTGATTCGCTTTATTGAGTTTATCCACTAATCTGTTTTCACTCTGGTATGCGACTGCTGTGATGTTGTGAAATATCAGATCAGGCCAGAGCAGCAGCGTCCAAACAGTAAATGCTTTCCAATGATGGGAGGTGTCAGGATGCCAAAATACATCTGGGAAGCCTGCTCCCATGTTTCCTTGGTCATAGCCTGAACAATACTGGTTAAAGCAAGGACAGAGGACCAAGGTGCTTCTGTCATCAACATTCCGCATGACCTTTGGGCCCTAAAATCGAACATGCATCCTAAAACAGAAAGAAAGCTGCCAATAAGTCTTCACTCCCTGTTCAGACTAAATCTACATAATCTATAGTGTTTCAGCATACTGTCTTTACTTCTTAGATACAACAAAAAACAAGAATTAAAACTGTCATCATTAGTACATGCACAGAATGGTGAATTTCCACTTTTAGAATATTTAAGGTATTCAACTTCCACTCATGCTTTTGGGAACCAATTTCAGTAACATGATCAAGCAGACTTTCCCATGGCGAAATTATTGATATTCATACTCACCTCAACCTCTCCATGTTTAATGCATGGACCCTACTAACATGTGGCCTGCTCTGTGAGGAGTATATGTATTAGCATGGATTCACATGAGAGATGTTTGTGGTTACACAGAACGCAAATTAGTATTGCTTTAGTTCCCCAAGTAATTTCACTGGCAGAACAAGCTGTGCTGAAGAAATGACCCGTGGGTGTTCATAACCAGCAAGGTATGTTGACTGTTTTTTCATCATTTGCATAATGAGTTTAAAAGAGATGTTCTGCAGACTTTAGCATAGTTTTTAGCCACATAGCCTGTTATTATCAGGCAGAGATAAACATCCACTGTACATATAAATAATTGTTTGATCCATTCAAGACCTTTCCAAACAAGCTCACACAATGATTCTATGTATCTCTGTATTTTACAGTAGACCGTGTTTTGGCTGGATCACAGGAACAGCCTTACAGTCCATTCTGTCTGGTTGTTACTGAGTGAGTAGGAGACCAAATGACACCATTGGTCAGCCAGGTCACATGGTGGTGATGTACTACAAGTTCGGACGGTGCTTTTGTTTCATGTCAGGCCTACTCCAACATGGCGGCCTATGACTATAATGTCATTTTACAGCCAAGCAGTAGACCTACACTAAAATATATTTCTGAAAATGCCAGCCGATGAAGATAATCTGTAACAAAGTCCCAGTATATTCCGTTACGGCTGTTCTAGGTTCTCTGAGCGTTGTGAGTGTGATCACATGGATCACATTCTGATATATAAAGGATTTATCCACCAGCTACAGAGGAGTGTATGAACCAAACAAGCATGAACAGTGGAACAGTCTTTGTGCAATTACTTTTACAATGCCTCCAGATGGAGACAAAAGTCCTGCACTGTAATATATATATCAATAAACGTCATTTAGCTGCTCACTAACTGTCCATGCGTTGTTGTGGTGCCACTGTTTTAACGAATAGGTGTATTACACTTATAATTCCAATCTTGTTAAACCCCTGATGAGAATATTTGTCTCTTTAGTTCCTTAATGCTCCACTATGTTTAAATCCAGGAGCCAACTTTGTCTGCTGTTTTGTACTGGTCAGCTGATAGTGGACAAGAGGCTATGTCCGAGTTTTTAACTGACTGCAGTGGTGGAAAGTAACCAAGTACATATACCTAAGTACAGGAGTACAGCTTTGAGGTACTTTAGTATTTGAGAGATTTGACATATATTCTTACTGTTTATATTGTGCTTCTTTTCTTTTTTATGGTATACACTTTGTGTAAAAGGATAGTTGATGGCATGTGTTTGTTACTAATAAAAACAGATCATATAATATTCTATAATAATACTATAATTATAATATAAATACTTTTTGATACTTTTGCTGATAATATTTGCTTACTTTCGTACCTTTTAAATGTTTGTAATTGGATATTTTTAGACAACAATATGTCTATGGTTATTTAAGTAAAAGATCTGACTACATTATCCACCACACCTACTACTATATTACAGATAGCCCACATTACTAATACTGCAGGAACTGTAGATTGATGAGCGCGGTCAGAGTGTAGTGCTATGTGTGGGCCTGAGAGGAACTGCAGAGCAGATACTTTATGAGATGGTTGTTATAGATGACCCCTCTTACACTACATCACACACATTTGATCTATTATCTATTAACTAATCTGTGACTGAAGTGACTGAATAATAATTGTGCAAAACTCAACATTTGAACAGTAACTGAGACCATCTTTCTGAAATATTAAATGATGTGAAAATATTTCCTTTTAACTTTTTACTGTAAGTAGTGAGTGTGTGTTGGCTTCTTTGTGGGAAAAACTAACAGTTAGGTGAGTTTGAGGTCTATTTCCTGTACGCCAGTTACAGTCTACATGCTCCTTTAGCCCAACTAAATGTTGCACTGGTGCGGTAAGGGTTTAAATCCCCTACACATACACCTATATTGTATATAATTCTACTATAAGGTAGTTCACATAAAAGCATGCTTCAAATTAAGTTTGTTAAACCAGAGGAAATCACTCAGATGGCCCAACCATGGAGGTTAATGACACATGAGACCAGCTCCTCCTGTGTATCAATATGTTGTCATTCATAAAGTTTTCATCCCCCAGACAGTCACATTTCCATATTTACAACTTGGCACAGAGGGCTCAAGTGTGGCACTGTTGCTATGGTGACTGGTCTGTCTGTTGACCCGGCTGCCCAGCAGACTTGCAGTTGGCACACATGCACACGCACGCACGCACACACGCACGCACGCACACACACACACACACACACACACACACACACACACACACACACAGCATCTTGGCACACTCTGTCAGCACGTTGGCAAGGTCGCCAGTGTTTTCCTTGTTTGTCAGCCTGGCTGTCTTTACCTCTCGCACATTTATGTGAAGGCAAATATACACAGCACGGGTTCCTCAATAAACAACCGGGCAACTCTTCGAGATGTCTGTGCATTTTTCTAGATGGATCCGCTGTCATGTTCCTGTTTTCCCCTTCTATCTCTCTCACATAAACGCACACCTGCAGTCGGCTTTTTATTACCTCCGTCTTTCAGCTCATTCTAAAGGACAAGTGGTCACAGGTGGAAGCTACTGATGCTCATAGAAGACCCTCCCCCCTCACTCTATTTGGCCGTGTCACGTGGAGGGATGTGTGTCATTGTAACCTGCTTTTTCATGCCTGTGGATGTAATGACCCAGATGAGAGCCACACATTTTACTCCCTCACACACACATACACACACACATTTGCTGACATGCTGTGTCCCCCTCCTCTTCAGTGGTAATGAATGCTGATGAGGTTGTCAAGGGAATCACTGGAGTCCGACACAAAGCCATGCAGCAAAGTAATGATGTCCAAGCCGAAGGTAGGAGTGTTGTTTCGTTTCTTTTTGTACTGAATTTGTTACATTCAGGGAAGACCAGAGGAAGATAAATGTTGTAGAACAAAGCCATTGTGACACTGATGGTGACATGTCCCCCTCTCACTCTGCTCACTCTGGTAACAGAAAACACAGTCGTTTTATTTTGAGTGGTGACAAACCCATTTATCTTGAGATTTTGTTCATTTTTAGAAAGCACTAGTGACCCTGTAACATCTGCGGGGTCTTTTTTTATTTAATAATGTGACATCCATCTACTTTTAGCATGAAAGAAAGGGTTTGATGTTTCCGTAAATATGCATATTTGCTTTTGTTCAGAGAATTAGATGAGAAGATGGAGGCCACACTCACGTTTGAGCATCATGGCGTTTTCCCCCCACTACCAGTCTTTATTCTAAGCTGGGCTCATCGACTCCTCCTCCTCTCTGCTTCACACTATAACATCAGAGTGGTATCGAGCTTCTTATCTAGGCCAGAAGGAGGAAGAAAAAATCAAATTATTCCTTTAAGTGCAGCAACACAGTTAAGAATCAATTTGGTAAAAAAAACAATTTCCCTTCAGCTTCAATATCTCCGCTACACATTACTACATAGTATTTCACGGGCCTTCTGTAAACATTGCACGTCATCTTCATCTCTCCTGCAAAACAGGATACGGAAGTTGTTTATTTGATAAGAAGCTTTCCCATAGCTACATATAATGAGTTGTTTATTTAATGTGAAACAACTTCTTTATATGTTGCCATGGGACGTTTGATTCACGATCCACGAATCAACGCTTCAGCAGTGAATCTGCACCAACGATCTGCACCCACATGCATGTGAATTTAATGAAGTAGCAGCGATGTGCACACACTTTTTTGTCCTCTGATCAGAATCAAAGGCCCTCACCATGTGCACACACATAAAGCAAATGTGTGTGTGCTGTCTGTGCTCCTGCAGTGCCTGCAGTGCCTCTTGCCTGTGTGTGTATGTGTGTATGTGTGTGTGTGTGTGTGTGTGCCCCAGCTGTCTCACGGAGCTCCCCGTTGTTTGGCCTGCCGTGGCAGACGGAGCCAGCGCTGTAAACTCTGTGGATCGATGCTCGTTTAGAGGATTTCTTCCTTTTAATTCCACCTCAGTCAGCAACACTGCGCCCTATCCTAGTGTGTGTGTGTATATGTGTGTGTGCGTGCACACACTTGGGTGCATGAATATGTGTCTTTATGGGTGCACAGTTGCATCTCTATCTTCATATTGAGTTATGCGTGAGCATGTGCAGAGGAATGCTGCAGGAGGTCTTGGTGTGTGTGAACCATGGTGTGAACATGCATTTGTGCACTTTTGTAGCGCATGTGCACGCACACACACACAAACTCAAAGAGCTAGGAGTTGTGCAGTGGAGGCTGAAGACACACACATCAGTGTGTCTAGCACCTCCCCCTTTGATTACACTCACAGTGTTATTACTGGAACACACCAACATCAGCATATTGATTCATATTCCCCACTACCTGCTTTCATTTGATATGCTCACACACACATGCACATGGCTCAGTGCATGCATGATGGCACACACACACACACATATCTGACATCACAGACATGAACACACTTATGTGCACACACAGCAGACCACCCACCCCAACAAACCAAAATGCAAGCTGTTAGCTTTTCCTCTCACCAGTTTCCTCCCTCCCTCCTTCCCTCTCTCCTCCTTCCCATTGTCACATCAGGGATTTCCAGCGTTCCCAACACGTTGCTGCCATCATGGCCCTGCAGATGTCACTTAGCTGCAGACACACCTCTTCGTTTCTCCATCCATCCCTCAGCCTCGTGGGACACTGAGAAGGGACAGACCAGGGAGCATTGAGTGCATGTGGGTGTGTGTCTGTTTATGTGTGTGTGTGTGTGTGTGTGTGTGTGTGTGTGTGTGGCTGCAGGAGGGGGGAAGGGAGCGTGGCAGGTTAATGAATTAGTAATTACGATTGACATTGCATCTGCGGCGGGTTTCCCCCAAACTATTCTCTCTGTCTCTCTCCGGTCATCTGTGCATCCTCTTTGTCATCTTTAGCCTCCCCGCCCCTCTTCTCCATCTCTCTCCTTGCATAACCCCCTCCTTCCTTCCTTCCTTCCTTCCCTCCCTCCTTCCCTCCCTCGCTCTCTACCCCCCTGCCCCCTACCTGTCTGGCTGTGGGCCTCGCCTCTCTAACCTTCTCCTCCCCTTGTCTTCAAACACGCACCAGGTTTCTTTTGTTCTGTCCACGTCCTCTCAGTATTGCTTTATACATATCTCACTCTTATTCTTAATCCCCCCCCTTTCTCCTGTCTCCTAATGTGCTATTGATCACTGGAGATCACTGGATTGGCAGGCTGAGATTGTCAATCCATGGACGTTATGTTAAATCTCAGCACTGCTCTGTATCTGAAGGGCTGTGTTCGAGATCCCAGAAGAAAACCGCCATAAAAATGTTGGCAGCGGCCGTTGCAGAGCCATATGTCTGATTTTACACTGCTGCTGTGCTTCTGTTTATGACCTTGAGTTGGTCCAACGAGAAGGTGCAGTCAAAACGTCGTGTTATAGAGACAATATGTTTGTTTAAACTACAGGTTTTACATAAGAGAGATAAGGGGTTAGCAAAAAGCGAAGAGCAGGCTGAAAGGGGGTGAAATATGTGGATACCGTGGATTAAATGTCCTCTATGCTTTGTCAAGGGCAGAGTGGACAGAAGATAATTTATAGTATGTGCTGGCCAGTCAGTAAAGTCAACAACTGTAGCGTTGCATTTTATCAACACACCAATACATGGGTGGAAATCAGACACACGGAATCAATTCCATCGGCTCGACAGAACCAAGTGGGCGCAAACGCATATGCTGCATGTATAGAAGGACAAAAACATGTACAGCCTATTAATAATAAATCAACCTTTTTTTTCTGAAAGTGTCAGTTGACACAAAGCTTATTCATCTTTGTTCTCCAGCCCACATACGCGATTGTCTTCTTTGCAGCGGTTTAATTAGTAGCATTTCTCCTTTTTTGGGTAGGCTGTAATTACAGTCCCACCACAAAAGAAAAAGCGATGATGACAGTCTTTCGACAGAATGACTTGCACCTTAAGAAGAGAGTAACTCCCGGGAAGATCAGCCGAAAATACTGTAAATACCACAGGTGATGGCAGTCTTCTCTGGCGAGAATGTATATAAGGTATAATGTATGTTTAAATATCAATAACTACTTATTTAATTTTTCAAACCCGCCCTAGGGCGTACCCTCCCTCTCGTCCAATGTGTGCAGCTTCAGCCCTGCAGACGATTAGCATTTATAGATAATGGATGGATAAATGGATCGATGGATGGGCCTAGGAAAACTATATTTAGATAATGCTAATGCTGCTATTGTGACTGGTTCGCTATATACAGGTCAAAGTGATAAACAGACACGATGACAACAAATGTAACACAAACATCTTAAACTTTATTTATAGACGCTGCATTCTGCCAGATACAGTTGTCAGGGATTATGTTGCTTATTCTGGTTCTACGTCTCAGTTCCACCTACATGCCTCATCTGTTCTGATATTTAACTAATAATCTATAAACAACACGAGCTATTGATTGTTTCATAGGTCGTGTTTTCCCCTCACTGACAACACATTCCTATCTAAACCAAACAAGTGCAGCATGACCGATGCTATATCCCACAGGGATACGACAGCTGCAGGACTTTAGACCTTGGACAACATTATTTGACGGTCTGTAAATCATCAGCGTGCACGCTTTGCTTTTCTGGTCGATTTCCAGAACATTCAAAATCAAGGAACCTCTCATTCTAAGCCCCTGCTAATAAATAAATGTATAGTTGAAAACCCATCCCCCCAGAGCCCATGTTGGAACCCTCCCAGCGTCCTGTGGGTATGCCTGGACCTCGGTCTTGGACGCTGTGTTACATCCACTTCTCCCCTCCGCTCAAAAATATGTTTTTCTTCCCATTCCTTCAGTCGAATGTTTGAGTTTCACTGCGCAGAATGATGTATGTGCAGGGTTTGACAGTTGACGGCTGTTTTTACGTTCAGCTGCTGAAAGCGGAAAGTTTTTGTCCTGTGCTCGTTGGAAAAAGGAAAATACAACTAGCTAATCAGAAAGCCAATCCATGGTCCAATATTCAACTTACACCACCGAGACTGGACTTTACACTGTAAAGTAGAGCAGTGTGTCCAGCAGTTAGTCATCTTATCCTTGCATGTTTTTGAGATTCTGGATTTTTTTTTTTAAATCAAGATAATTCAACTTTTTTTCTATTTATAGAAAAAAAACATATCAGACTTAAATGATCATTCAAAGTAAATGAGAGTACATCAGACAACTTAACTGGAGGGCATCTTTAAACTGATTTGATTACATCAGCCATGGAATTGTGTCAATAACATGCTAATCTCCACTGCAGGCTGCCGTGTCTGATATCAACAGGCCCTGGAGACGCGGGGCTCACACACACACGGTGCTCTCCAGCAGTCCGAGGAGCGGAATTACAATTTCTCAGCTGCCATTCACACACACACACACATGCAGACGCACGCGCGCGCGCGCGCTCCACGGAGAGGAGGAGACGGGGAGGACGCCTCCGTGCATCCATCCATTCATCAGTCCGCTCGCTGATCGCTCTCCGCCGCCTGCAGCCTGCGCGGAGCGGCGAGAGAGGCTCTAAACGCGTTCGAAGCCGCGGTCGCTCGCGCATACCGGCGAGAGAGGGGAGCAGCGGGGGGAGGACGCGGAGAGAAAAAGAACAGCCCGTCTGTCACAGCGTTACTCCCCCGGTGTGGATGTACACAGAGAAGCGGAGAGAGGAGGAGGACCACCGCCGCCGTTCAACTCTCCTTCCCCCCTCCCTCCCTCCGGCTGTGACTGGACGTTTCTACCGGTGAGTGGAGACGTTATAACGCGTCTCAAGAGTTTCCACGTCTAAGCTGTTCCGGCTGTAAATATCTGTGCTCCGTGCTCGACATAAATCACGCTGTGTCGGTTCGCCGAGGCTGTTGTGGCGCGTGAGGTTTTTCCTGTGTTTTAACCCGTGAGTAACGCGGGCTGCGGGACAGACGGCGGGGTTCTGGTTCAGGCGGAGGGAGACGTGTGGTGCACCGTGCCGGGGCCGTGGGACTGGACGGAGGCGCGTTTCTCTCCCCGGTCCTCCACCTCCCCCACCTCCCGGGAGGAGGAAGAGAAAAGCGTTTCCTTTCTGCTCTTGAGAGGACAAGTCGGTCTTGAAACGCGACCAAGGTCTATTTTGGAGGAAAAGAAAGACACCGGCCTCAATTGAGCTGGAACCGTGTCTCCCAGCCATCCTGTTGTCATGGTTACTGGCTGGTGGAGGCTGGGAGAACATGGCTGTCTCTCTCTCTCTCTCTCTCTCTCTCTCTCTCTCACACACACACACACACACACACACACACTCACACACACACTCTTTCTCTCTCTCTCTCTTTTCACACACACACACTGAGAGAGGGAGACAATAACCCTGTTTGCTTATGTCTTTTTTTTAAAGTGTATTGTGAGGCACTTTGGATGAAGCAGCAGGCACACAGTAACCATATTATGTTTTAAGAGTAGTCAGTGCACATTTATAGGCAGGAAAAAAAAAGTCAGGGCATTCAGAGCACTGTGAAGTCACCAGAGATAAGCAGCACAGACAGAACCCAAGCGCCTACATAGAGGAGAAATAAAGAGGTCGCTGCCGGTGTTAGACAGACCTGCTGAGCTTTAGGACTATCTGCTCCTTTAGGATGTGGGTGGCTTCTTTAAAACAGGTGTTTGATAGCAGCTTATTTCTCATCCCGAAAAGCAAAGTTGCTATTATCTTAATTATAGACATTTACATGTCTGGTTGGGATCCATTGTAATCCCCCCCCCATCCCTGACACAATTGTGGGCTCTCCCAGGCAAGTGTGCAGCTTTCTCCCCAATGTGTTTATCTTGAAGTCAAGGTGTCAGACATACAGACACAGCAGCAGCATCAGCAGCAGCTCCAGACCAAACTGTTTATCTCTTCCTTCTCCCTTCCTATTGTCTTTCCCTTTTGCAATCCCTTCTAATGACTTTATTGGCACAAGTGACGAAGACCAAAACCGCCCTTGCCACGAAAAGCCAAGAAAAAAACATGCTATGCCTTTCGAAAACATGCTGTTGAAATAAATATTTATTTCCTTTAATAACAGAGAAATCCCCCCAAAATTGAAAACGTATGCATTTTTCCCTTTTTGCAAATCATCCAGAAACCAGTGATCTCATGTTGTCCTGGCCCTGTGTATAAAAGAGACTATTTGCATGACAAAATGGACGTGCCCTGGGGAATTAGCCTCCAAAAGAAGATAAATGGCCACATTACTGCGAGTGTGTATTTAGATGTAAGCTTTTAGAGTGACGAAATGCGAGTGGGTGGTTGACCTTGACGACACAGAAGTGACATATCGGGGTGATTTGGGGGAGCGAGCTGACTGTTCCGCTCTGCTGGGCTGGTGTGGCTGGTCGGAGGATCCGTGGTCATGCTGGTGTGACTCGCGGGCTGTAGGAAACACCCCTGGACCACTTCCAGCTTCATATTCTCCTGCCTTCCTGTCTCAGGCCAGAAACCAGGAAATGATTCTTTTCCCTGTTTGTCTGCATCTGTGCCTGTAACACAACAGCATTTTTAAAAGGTGACTGAGTGTATATGTGCCCCGTGTGTGTGGGCGTGTGTGTGTGTTTTTGTGTGTGCATGTGTGCGTGCCCGCTGCAGTGCCATTGCTGCATCCAGCCCATATATTATGATCAGGGTCAGTGGGTCATTTATAGTATGAGGCTGGAGCGTTTTATTCTGAGCATGTCTCTTTGAGAGACAGTGGAAGAGAGGATAGATATACTTTCATTTGGAAGGTTTTCTATCCGCATCTTCACATTCAGATGTGATTAGTATCCCTTCAGCTGAAAGCTTCATGTATCCATTTTGATTGCTAACTGCTAATTAGCTCTTTATGGATCTATTTATAAGAATGCCCTGGAGGTCTAGTTTTTATACTAAGATCTTTGTTGTGTCCCCCCCCCCTCTCCCTCTTCTATCTTCGTCTGCTGTCAGTTTCAGTCAGAAAAGCTATAAAACTACAAAGCCGCAAAACATTAAACAAAAATAACAATACTGATTATTTTACATTCAAGGGTGCCTCTCGCACTAGTCAGGTAACTGTTTCTGTGTTGTTTCTGTGGTCTATTCTAATATTACGCTGTAATAATCGACATTTTAGAAGATGGAGTAATTAACTTGCAAATGTCATCAATAACAGTGAAGCAGTTGTCCGTGACACCACTTGTCAATGTTGTGTGGAAGAAACCTAGTGACACACAGTTTAAAGAAAAGAGCTGCACAAATGTTTTAAAAGAAGGCAGACAGCCAAATTATCAATTGGCTGATAGATAGATAGATAGATAGATAGATAGATAATAGATAGATAGATAGATAGATAATAGATAGATAGATAGATAGATAGATAGATAGATAGACATAGACTGATAGAGATTAAGGATTAAGGAGATTAAGTCTTTATAAAGATGAATTTGAGTTCCCATTATATAATGTTACGGCTGTGATTTAATCAGTCCATGTTGCTATACTGCAAGCTGAATCATATTATGTCAGAAAAAATGCCCCATGATTTTCTTCCCGCTGATGCGTCTCTGTGATTTGTTGAATTGTCTGAGCTTCCTGGGTAATCCACTCCATTTCATTACATTCAGACAGTAACATCTGCTTATGGAGTAGTGGATCCGTAAGTGCCCTGCTTAAAGGCATTTTTTTAATGTTTATTAAATGTGTCAAGGAAACCCTGCTGATTTTACACATGTTTACAAGTCTTGGTGAGTATTACTCAGCTTGTGAAAGCAGTGAAAATAACCTTGATGATGTCATCATTGGGCCCCACATGTTTAACAAAAAGATCGTGTTTGAAAGGTATTAAACAGGCAGGAGTTTAGTCTTGGGACAATTTTCAATATTGCAGTATTTCTTCTATATGCAATAGTTTTCACTATGTTGGAATATACTTTTTTTCATATAGTTTTTTTTTATAGTCTCACTACTTTGCTTATTCTACAATGTACCCTGGTCATATACATCTTTACGGAGGAGCTGTGTTCAGTTTTTAATGCTCCACATATCTGGAACAAACTCCCAGAAAACTGCAGGTCTGCGGCAACTCGGTTCTCGGTTTCAGTCAAGGCCACAGAGAAAGAAAGCTGAAAGATAAAAATCAAACAATGCAGTTATATTATTGTTGTTGATGTTTTTTCTTCCCCAGGTGCGGGTGGTTCCTCGCTCTCTCCTGCCCTTCTGGTTCCATGTGAGAGCAGGTTGTGTAACTGGTTTATTCTCCAGTGTGGGGCCTATTCACTTCCATTTTCTTGTCCTGATTTGGATTTCTATTGTTCCTGCTTGGTGCGTTCCCATAGGTTGGCATTTGAGATGGTGTTGGGCCAGTAGATTGCTAGGAGGCATCTGAGGCAGCGGTTAAGGAATGTCTGTAGCTTGTTGAGCATGTTATCTTCAAGGTTTTAGATCCATCAAGTAGAGTATATTTGACATTAGAGCTGAAGATTTGTAGTTTGATCTTGAGTAATATGTTGTTTGTTCTCAGGTTTTATGTACGATAGTAAATGGTGTTCTTGTTTTCCCAATTTTGGCTTTGCCATTATCGAACATTGGTGCATCCATTATAATCATACTCCAAAGCTATGTAAAACTGACTATTAATTCCAAATGGTTTTGATCTACAGTTATTAGTGAGTTGTTTTTACTTTGTTTTTGAGGTGAATTGTTTTGAGCTCAAGTGAAGCAGCAGTTATCTCTAGTTTGTTTGTTTGTTTTTTACTAGAAATGACAAATCACCAACAGAATACAGGTCCTTGAGCTGTTTGGCCACTTTATGCCAGTTCGACTATTGCTAGTTACCTGTTTCATAGTCTAGTCTATGCATAGAAGGAAGAGGAAGTTTGAGAATTAGCATCTCTCAAAATCCTTTGATGAGCATCCTTCATGGAGGACACAACACTGCATCTCTTGGTAGATGCTCTTAATAATGCTGATGAACTTTGTTGGGATGCCATAGTGCGTCATCAGTTTCCACGCTGTTGAAAGCCTTTTCGAAATCTATAAAACTGATGACAGGAGAGTTCCATTTGGTGGATTGCTCTTACATAGGACAGCAACAACAGAATCTCAAATAACTTGATTACTAAAAAGTCTAATCCAGATTATAGCACAGTGAGTGCACTGTGTATTCTCTCAGTGACGTGATAGAAATATTTGTTTCTTAACAAAATGTAAGGTGAATTGTTCCCTGTATGTGTTAGTGCCATTTTAAGAGCAAGATGATATCATGATTCACAATTATTTTAGTCAGGATATTCCTGACATGGCATTTCCATACTGTCGCATAATATAATTTGTATTATTTATTTATTTTTTTTATTTTATAATTATGTACAATATATAATCTGGCTACTCGTGATCCTGTCAGTCAGTTATGCCAGTAGTCATCCAGGTTTGTCATCATAGTGTTGTCTGTGTGTAACACACTGCACTCACTGCACTGTAATATGGATTAAACTTTAGTAATTGAGTTATTCATGTTCCTCAAGGAATCGTTGCAGTCCTGTGTAGGCGCAAACCTTTTTTTAGCATTACAAGGACAAACATTCAGCCTATATCAGTCTCTGCTGCCTTGATTTTGGTCATTCTATTAAATCTGTCTCCTTAACTCCCTGAATGTGTCAATCTCAATCACCGAAGTGCTCCTTTAACAATCTGCAACAGGAAAATTTCTTGTTTAGCTGTACTTAATTGTCAAGAATTCTTTTTCATAATTCTAAATCTGGAGATTGAATTTGAGTTATTAATAATGCAGCGGCTTCAGCACCATCTCTGGTTGGGCTTCCTCCGGTAAGACCTGCTCGCTGTGGAGAAGTGTGTCCCTTTATTTTATTCAAAGCCTCCAGTGTGATTACCTCAGTTGTGTTTCTTTGGCTTCTCTAGACAGAGACCAGCCATGCTTATCACTGGAGACTCCCAGTGGACTGTGGTGGCTCTGTGTCTCAGGGATCAATAAATTATGCCATGGTCCGTGTCAATGTGCACACATTGTTGTTGTGTGTGAGTGTATGTGTGCGTGTTTTTGAGGCGGAAAGAGAGTCGGGCAGATAGAGAGAGAGAAAGAGATAAATAATAGGCACACAAGGCAGCCTTTTATCCATCGTCATTCTTACTGGAGTGGAGGCTTAAATATCTGGTTTGTGTGTGTTTGTGTGGTGTTCATGTGATTGGCAGATGCTCAGATTGCAATTAAAGGAAATTGATAAGGCTTAAGAGTCCCACTGTTCAAAGTGCAATGCAATAAGTCTCCCCTGATAGCTATTGTATACACACAAAGACACCCACACACACACACATACACTCACACACTCACACACATCCTCTATCTCTATCATCGGCTGTGTTTTCTCCATCCATCCATATGGTCTGTCTGAGCACATCTGCTCTCCCCCCCCCCCCCCCCACCCAGCAGCATATTTTCATCGTGCTGCTCACTTCCACAGTCGTCTTTTTCTGCTGGCTAAGACTGATTTACCTCAATTACTGCAAAAAATGAGAGGCCGGGATAGAGAAAAGAGCGAGTGACTGAGAGTTAGACTGTGAGATAGCAGAAAACATAATGTGGAACAGATGAAGAGGAGAGAGTGGGAAACAGGACACTGGAGACAGAGAGAGAGAGAGAAAGAGAGAGAGAGAGAAAATTCACACTTTCCATGTCTGGTTTCATAACTGTTCACTGTTTCCATTTGTGGAGATATGTCAATGTTTTGGTGTGTGTGTGTGTGTGTGTGTGTGTGTGTGTGCGTGCACACGAGTACACTTTTGACAGCATGTTAATATGTGCAAATTCCTGTTTGTGTAATCGCATAAATGGATGCAAATTGCACTTGTCTGCATATGGCTAATACATGTGCATGAGTATGAGCTCCAGTAGACCGAGTAGGAAATGTGTTTTTTGGATTATTTGAGCTCTTTCTAATTATCAGCGGTTGCTAATCCATAATTGAGTCATGAAAATATTTCAGATTCATATTACAGTATTTTTCACACCTTTTTAGCCATATTGCAGTTAATACTGTAAATAATGTGCGATCCATGACTATAAAGTGCCATGTGATTGATGTTTCTGCAGATTTAATACACTGAAGCAGCTCAGTGACTAATGGATAATGAACCATGCTCCTTCTCGCCAAAAAAGAAAAGAATGAGTCGGCCAATTGCTGATCACGTATTCAGAAAGAATTTGCTGGGGAATCATTCAGAGCGTCCTTTGAGATCACTGCACACAGCAGTAAGCGTGAGAAGAATTAGAAGACGCCAGCGTTACATGACACAAATCTTTATTTAAAAAACTAAATACAACAAGACAAAATCACTTAATGTTATGCTGTGTTTTAAAAACTTTGTGTGATTCTTTGTGTGAACTTTGAATTATTCAGACAAAGACGACAGTCTTGTAAAATCCAAAGTGACAGCTTCTTCTTGGGATGGAGAACTAGATTTAGGTAACACAGTAAAGGCAAAAGAATGAAGATATCTACTATAATTAGGAGACATACTTGAAAAAAAGTGAGCAATTTGCCTGACTTTTTAGGATTCTGCAATAATTTGCATCATCCTTTTGCAGCTCAGATGAAACACTTAGTGAGCCTGTGGTGTCCTCGTGCTCAGGGGCTAAGCCAAAGCACTTGAAACATCGCAGATACAGATTTGGCTCACAGATCCTGCCACAAATCTTTCCTTTCTAACAGGGTTTCTGTTTTTTTTCCCCCCAACGCCGTCTGATATCAAACTAAAGCTGAAATGCATGAAATGACCCCCTGAGAAACCACAGAGGTTTGTTGGCAGCATTCAGTATGCTAATTTCAGTCTAACTAGGCCTTTACCTGCATCTGCATGCCATCAGAAATGCTTTGAATCCCAGTAAATATTTTACTGCAGTTTGTGCTTGACGTCCCCTGCTGCAGATGATTCAGCAGACTGTGTTTGTATCAGGCCCAAATAGCTGCTTCCTGGCTGTTCTCAGAATCCAAATAATCAACCGAGGCCGGGTTTGTGCACAATGAAATGTTTGTTATTATTTTTTTCATAATTTTCTTTTGTTAATTGCATTTAAGCGTAACAAAATGAACTGAAATAATAACGGCACACATCCCTGACTGCTGGATGATTGAAGAAAGATGAATTATATTGTTTTCCGTGGTCAAGTGGTAAAATATCTTCTGACATGGACCATTATCCTGCATAGTCATGTCATGTCGAGTTGTGACAGGGGATACGTATAGGTAATGTATTTCAAAACTAAGACTTCGATTTACATTCAATCATGATGGTATTATTGTTCTACAAAATCCTGATGTCCATATTACAGTTTATTGACCGTCAATTCGTTTCATCGCTATTAAAATTCCTACATACATAATTTATGTCTATCTGAAAAAGAGGACTATTTTTTACACTTGCACTGTTATATTTTTCAACAAAAAATAATACATCAAAATCTAGCATTAATTTGCACATAACTGACTGCTGAGCTGTAATTAGGAGCTGCTCATTAGCATTTGCCCTTGAGCTTCAGAAATGCTAGAAGACAGAGACCTACAGAGGTCTCAGTGCAAGTGAGTGTAACAGTAGACCATTAGATACATGTTAAGGTCTCTCAGTTGTTATGATGCAGTGTGAACAGGCAGAGCAGAGATGGAAACAGCTAGTTAGTTATTCAGCTGTGAAATCCCCACATAGCGGATGAGCTTCTGGGATCATTTTGACAGGAATCAGTTGGGCTTTATTAAGTAAATCTCTCTCTCTGTGCCAGGCTGCGTGTCCGCCTGTATCCGTCTGCTTTCTACTTGTTCTACCTTTTTCTGCCCTCGTTTTGGAGCTGTTTTTGGGATCATCTGGTGCAGAGGACAGAGTGTTCCAGACGTATGCATCTCTCGCGCTCTCTCCCTGTAACACACACGCATACACACCTGAATGCGCACTGTAATACACGTATACACAGCTGTTCCTTTGTTGAAGGTGACCGCTGTGGTTAGTGATTAGGGCTAGAAATAATCAAATGATTATAGCTGTTGCATTCTGATGCTGCCTTGCATCCTCATCGTTCTGACTCACTTTTCCTGACTTTCTCCTCTTTTCTGTCTCTCTGCTTCTCCTTAGAGGGTCCTCCCCGGTTACTGAGCTGAAGCTCTGGTCCTCATCTCTGGCCTGAGTGGACAACCAGGCCCCTCAGTGAGAAGCACCATGACCCAGGAGGGGCAGGCTCTGCCCTCTCCCACCCCACCAGAGAGCCCATTGGAGCCCAGCGCAACCACAGCCTCCACCTCCGACCAGCCCACAGAGACCCACAACCAGGCAGAGCAGGAGAAGCCGGGGGCTGGGGCGAAGGACGAGATAGAAGAGGGCAAACAACAAGCCGAGATCAGAGAGGGCGAGGAGGAGGCACGGGGGGAGACACACAGGGACGTAGAGGGGCGGGCACAAATAAATGATGAGGGAGGTGAGAGTGAGTTGAAAGAGAAGGTAGATGAGGATCTGCAGACAGGCAGTGGGGAAAGGGGAGAGAGGGAGGGTATAAAAGAGGAGGTATGTAGAAGTGCAGAAGTAAGCTCAACAGGGGAGGAGGAAACACACGCGGCGGAGGAGATGAAAGAAGAAGAGGAGGAGGTGAAAGAGAATGAAGAGATGCAACCATGCACAGAGGAAGAGACAACTCATCCTCAACAAGCTGGGCGGTTAGTTCACTGATCCATCGCTCTGTTAGGATGCAGCGTTGCTGTTAGTGACAACATTTTGCGACTACATCTTTTTTAGCTTTAGGCATTAAAGTGTGACATGAAATGCAATGACACCATTACCTTTTAGATCCACTAACAGGCCAAGTTTCACTTCATCCTGTGTTATAGGGTGAATATTACACAAAAAGCATCAAAACCGGACCTGTTTCGGGAGAGCGTCCAGCACATAAGCTGTTTTTTTTCCCATTGTTTGCCCAGTGTGCTTGTTTGGCACATAATTAGCCTAATGTACTTCACTCGCATTTTACAAAATTAATAGGAAAAAGGCCTCGACTAAATGCGCTGAAAGGAAAACAAGCAGAGAATGAAAATTGTCTATTTTTTTAGAGTGAGAGACCCCAGTGAAACCAACCAACTGTCTCCCAAAACCAGAAGAAGGTGGATATAGGACAAGAGAAGTGACATTACATCATAAATCATGGGATTGCATCACATTCCGCCATTTTACGTGGGTGTTGTTTACAGATGCCACCCATAGGCAAACTATACTAGACTAGAGATGCAGACGTTACATGTATTGTTCTATGTCTACGGAGGGTGGTAGAGGGGAAAAGTACAAAATGTGTGTGTAAAATCAGCAAACACAGCTTTTAGATAGATAGATAGATAGATAGATAGATAGATAGATAGAATAGAAGGAATAAAACAATGGAGGATTGACAGATAAGGGGATTTTTGCTTCCAGCTATTCACAAAGTAGCAAATTAGACAGTTTCATGTTTCATCTTCAACTGTTTGTGTCTTTTCTGTCTTTTCTCCATGTTGATGCAGACTGGCGAATGGTATAGGTGGAAATGAAGACGATGATGAAGCTGGCGAGGAGGATGAGGGAAGGGATGAGGGGGGGACCCAAACGCACCTGGACACTTTCAGCTCTAACTTTGAGACGACTGTAGAAGAGGCGGACACAGAGGTGGAGGAAGAAGAGGAAGAGGTCCAGAGAGAGGGAGACGGGAGAGAAAACCAGGACAGTTTCAGCTCAGTGTTCGAGCAAATTGTTGAGCAGGTTGACGTGCAGGAGGATGAAGATGAGGAAGAAGACAGGGAGCTGGAGGAAGAGGGAGAGAAAGGCAGGGTGGACAATAAAGACGGTTTCAGCTCCACGTTTGAGCGCATCGTAGAGTCGGCCCTGTTGAGGGGCGGGACCTGCTACAGCAGCCTGGACTCTCTGGACGTGCTGTCACTCACCGACGAGACAGACAGCTGCGTCAGCTTTGAGGCGCCACTGACGCCGCTCATCCAACAGAGGGCGCTGTTACAGGGCCCAGAACCTCTGGAGCTGGAGCTGGCAACTGTTGAGGAGCAGGAAGGGGCTGAGGCTGGACCAGATGCCCCAGGTGTTGATCCGGAGCACGGAGCTGGAGCCGTAGCTGGAGTAGGAGGAAGCCCGCTGAGGACCACCATCCCAGGGAGCAGGTCGGAGTTTGTGCTGAGCCAGCCTGGGCGCTGGGCCATCCCTAATGGATACCATAGAGACTCCCAAGGAGCCACGGAGGTTTGTGGAGCCATGCTCAACTCTGTCAGGTGAGGAAGACTCCCGGTTTAGATTTTTGACTCCATTATGTTTGAATTGTATAATATTCTAATAATCAATACATAGGGCATTAGCTTTATCTTGTAAGTACACCTGTAAACATTTTGCAGTGGAACCTGTTGAGATGAAAACTACATTGATTGTCTTGGTCACGTTGTCAGGCAACTGACAGGAGCTTTGGTATGAATAAAAGTGATAGGGTGATATATATATATATATAGAGAGAGATAGATAGATAGATAGATAGAGAGAGAGAGAGAGAGAGAGAGAGAGAGAGAGAAAATGAGAGAGATATTTTAAGACAATTTGAAAGGTGATTTTTTAAAGTAGTTCAAAGCCAAAATAACCATCAATGGTACAATGCCAAGCTATGTATGGGAGAACATCATCAAACATGCTCATAATATCAGTCACAGTAATAGATAATAAATGGGAATAGATATAGCAGCAATAATGTGGAAACAATGTTAATATTGCTTGTAATGCAGGACCAGGCTGTTGCCTTGGTGCATGATAAACACATATCGATGAACCCTTTAGTTACCGATGACAGAGTGCACTTTGTGTCCAGTAGCAGCCCAGCAATAGAAGCTTTGTGGATCACACTGTGGTCCTGGAGTGTAATGTATATATAATGACTTTGACTTAACCAGCAGGTGGCGTGAGCCTGGTGAGGCCCAGCTGTGAGCCATTGAGAGGGTGCAGGATGGTTGGTTGAAGTTGAGGATGAAGTGACTGGAAGTATTTTATCCATATACACACACTCAGTTGACAAATGCTCTGCCAGTCTATCCAACCAACCATCCAGCCAATCAACCAACCAATGTAAAGCACCATACCAAACACAAGTTTGTCTCACTTCAAATCTCTGGAAAAAGCTGAGAAAGGGAAATTATTTTACACTGCTGGATAAATCCGTGCACTTCAGCATAAATGCTACATTCACAAAACAGAATTTAACAGCAACAAGCAAACAAAAATGCAGTACTAACAAATTCAAAGTTGCAGTAGTAAGTAAGAGCTTTTACATTTGTATAGTGTCAGTCAGACTGTTTAAGCAGATGTTGTTGCATTTGAAATGAAATACCCCGTCACTGGATTCATGTATGAAAGCACACAGACTTGGTAGGCCGGGTGTCATGGTTCCATATGGGAGATTAACGCCTCAATAATATGCAGCAATATGGAAATAAGGTACAAGGTGCTTGTCAGTATAATTAATCACTTAGGTGAACTGAATAGCAGCTCAAAGGAAGCCAGCTAATATTTATGACATGCTGAGATTGCTGAGATTTTACACATTATCACTAACTCATCCACTCAGGCCAATAGACCCTAAGGATCTGTGGGCAACATTGACATTACTTCCTTACTTTTAATTACCTTAATAGCATGTAAGAGGTTTGAGGAGGACCGACGAGAGCCACTGAAGGGGGAGGTGGTAACAGGAACCATATGGGGAAACCATGTAACCTGAACTAATGGCTATAGGCATGTCTGGTTTGCCAGTATACAATCCCTGTGGCTTGTTCTCCAGCACCGCCCCCCCTCCGCAGTCTCTACAGTTACAAACCTACTGGAATGTCAAATACAGACCTCCGTCATGATCTACTCAGCTAACTGCTGGGATTTGTTCTCAGACTCTCCTGGTGCTTCCACATCTCAGTATGAGTTATAGGATGAACCACAGATTTTGGATGTCTCTCTCTCTCTCTCTCTCTCTCTCTTTCCCCTCCATCTACAGATGTTGTCCTTTAAGCACGGACTTGCTTCCTGACCACCAGCGCCAAGCTGAATGAGCTATTGTTTATGCCATGACATCATCGTCTTCAGCTTTCCTCTACCCAGCAGGGTCTTAGTGTGTGTGTGTGTGTGTATGCGCGTGTGAGTGTGTGTGTGTATGTGTGTGTGTTTGTGTGTAAGTGAGCGATTATTGCTCTTCTATGCTAGCCAGCTTGCCAGGCATTTGAGCACTTAAATCTAGAGTGGATACATCTGCTGGTGGGTTTTAAAGGGATAGTTTACTTTTTAAAGGCACTCGCACTATCTAATTTGTTATCCAGAAGTCCTTGATGCCCAACTTTAGCTTTTGAGGCAAAATTAAAGGGAGATGTGTTGCAAGCGTTAGCAATTATAATGCAAGTCAATGGAGGTAAAAGCCGTTATCACTGTGCACACGTAGTGGTTTATTTTGCTGTAACATCCTCTTAAGGGAGCATGCATCAATTTCAGTATCAGTTTTAAAGGAGATTGTAGTAGAATGGCTAAAATGATGTTACTTATATTCTTTGACCATGCCTGAAAAAGGTTTTATTATAAACATTGCTCAGTGTGTAGATATTTCGTCTGACTTTTGCCTAAAACTTCTATTAGTGAAACAACATACCACTGGTCATACCATCATAGCAAAACAATTATTAATACAAGTTATTAACTGCCTACTGGGCTTTTTGCGTCCTAATAAACATACATTATCTCATTCATTTCCCTGCTTCACTTTGTCATTCTAACTGTTTGTCTGCTCCAGCTCCTTCCTGTGTTCATTTCTTCACTTCATCCATCTTATCTCACTTTATCTCATCTCCCATTGATCCCCTGCGATGCTCCTCATTTCTTCTTTGCATCACGTCCTCTTCTATTACTCCTACAGTGCCGTGTTACTGCTGCTCCTTATCTTTCTTCCCTCTCTTCTCCCTCCCTCCATTCTTCCCGGCGGGTCGCCACAGAATTGGCACAGTTACGCATTTTGGCACCTTGGGGCGTCATGGACAACTAGTCTTTGTCACTGCAGGACACAGCAGCTGCAAAGCAACGGATAAACATGGCAGTTAGTCAGCCAGTCAACTTGGCGGACACTTTGTTGTTTTATGGGTCAATCAGTCAGTTCCTCCTGTCATGCAGAATTTAAAAGTAATGTTCTTTTTTATTTCACTTTTTATTTGGCTCCACCTTTACTGCTATGCCATCCATTCTGCATCGCATTTCTCATGCATCGCTTGTTGGTTTTGGCTGGCTATTACCTTTGACAGCCATTCCTTACAGATAAATGACACCATCTTTGGACTCCGGTAGATTACCTGCAAAACATGTCACTGGCAGTGGTACGTACATACAGTGCAGAGGCAGATAGTGCTGTGTCTTTTCAGGATATCATTGGAAAGCGGTGTGGAGCAGTTGGTTCACCATATGTGTCTAAAAATACTGCAGAAACTTAGTGTTAATGAGTCATCAACCAGTTCCACAGATTTTACATTTTGCCCAAAATTTGTCCAAAGTTCAGCTTCAACTCTAAGAATCTGAGAGTTTTGAGAACTCCTAGAGTGGAGGAAAGAAACCTAATCTTACCTCAGCCAAACTCTCCCTGTAGAGCCTCCCCCTGCTACTTCTGATTATTCTGCCAACAGTAGATGAAGGAAGTTAAGTAGACAGCTGGCAACTGACTACAGTGATACACCAAACACTAGCTAATATTACACATGTTGTAGACAGGCCATCCAACACATGGAAATAAGATGTGAAGGATTCCTTTGAAGCCATTGGTGATGCTTGCGGCATCAGTGTCTTAGTCAGCAAAGTGGCTTGTTAGTTTTCAGTCAGTACATCATGCAGTTTATTTCTCAGTTAGTTGGCAGTATGTGTTTTAGATTAGACTGTCAATCAACTTGTCACATGGTTAGTTAGACAGTCAGTGTGTTCATTTACATGAGTTGTGGCCCTCTGTGCCCTCTGGGAATCATCACTGAGGTTGAAGCTTAACCTTAATCCATAGAGGCTGCTAAAACCACCACAAAATCACACCCTGTCTGTCTGTCTGTCTGTCTAGCAGCCTACTACTGTACACAGCCGGCTAGATTTACATGATGGAGCCAACCAGTTAAATGCTGATGTGATAATGTGACGTGTTGTGTAACATCCGTCCGTGCACACAAACAAGCACACATAAAAGAGACGTGGTCATGCATACATCATTTGACTATAAACCATTATGCATAGAAACGCATCAAAGCACAAACTAATATAGACAATATACAAGTATGGCGTGAAAGTATCCGTTTTTTACACATTTGCATGCATGCGTGCGCTTCTCAGTGTGCAGCCATGGCGGGGGGACATGGTGTGAGCGCGTTCCTCCCCCTAGCTGGTGAGCCTACCACAACTAAGCCCAAGCAGAGCAGATAAAAGCCCGGCGCAGTTGTTTCCATATCAGAGAAACAGCTCTGCCTTGTGGACTAATCTCTTTCATATACACTGTCGAGTGCAGAAACCCACACACAAAAGGGACACCGGCCAGCAGCATGCATGCGTAAACAAAAAATGTGCACAATGGCAGCACATCCCAACGTGCACTCAGTGACACGGCTATGGTAGCTCCTCGTATCTGTCTTTCACACTCTGAATCTACCGCTCCCTCTCTCTGTTTCTCACTTACACAAACATCAATCTTTCAGGATGTCGCTCTCAGAATAAAACCCTTAACGTGGTTGTATAGCACCGCTGAAACATCCCACAGATTATCCTTTCACGCACGCATAGAAATTCTCCTTTTCGCCCTCTCTCACCACACTAACTGAATCATTCCAGCACCGACAGATTTATCCATATTTATAGCTCGACTGTGTTTTATGACACATCCCACAGTCTTACTGTATCATTGGCTACTTCGGCTGAATGAGAATTTCCTTACACAGGCTTCTCTGAGGCGTCTGTCAACACTTCCTATTTGTGTTGAGTGGAAACCAGACTCATACCTGTCGACGGTTGTTTTTTTTGGGGGGGGTGGGCATCTTTTATGTTCTGTGGTTTGAATTTGTAGCTAGCTTTAAGGCAAAAGTTGTTATCTAGTTGTTGTAAGATTAAGTTCAGCATCCTACAAAACACAAACCCACACCTGACCACAATTAGTCTCACCCAACCGAAAGAGGTCACCATTGTCCATTGTTCCCCATTAAGTAGGTGTCTTGTTTGTGTGTGTGTGTGTGTATGCGTGTGTTTATGAGAGAGAGAAAGAAACCATATTACAATATTTTTACCAGTACTGTAATGTAACAGACTGCATTGACACATATTATTATCTGGTTGAAAGTAATAGCCCTTAATACAAAAAATAATATATAAAACAAAGCTGCTGAGGTACAGGTCCCGATATTGTCCTTGGTGCGTAGATACACAACTTAAACCCAGATATTCAGTGAGATCAAAGAAACTTTCCTTTTTCATCAGGTCAACGGCCTGCTAGTGTCAAACTGTCATACTGCACAGTGAAGGCCAAACATCTAAATCTGGGGTTGTGAACTTTTCGTTACCTAAGGCCCACTTTGATTGTTACGACAGTTCTCTTTAGATTTGGAGTGACCCAATAACCTAATTAGTAGACCTATTATTATTGGTGACCTGATAATAAATTCCTGTGTCATGTGAGACACTGCTGAGAGATCTGCAGTTCTGCAGTGAGAGAATAAAGTGTTTTCTCCACAATACATCTATCCACCGCACATCTGTCCACCGCACATCTGTCCACCGCACATTTGTCCACTGCAGACACTTAACTATCACTATTACTGAATCACCACAGGTTTCTCTTTCTCTCCGTCTGCCTGATGATTTTACCTGGTTGAAAAGTTGTGTAATAAATATTAGTATTAGTATTGAGCCAGTCTTCTTCTACCTGCCACATACACTATGCAACAGATGTTTTTGGTGATTTCACATCTCTTCTTAAAACAAATCAAGAAGAAAACAACAAGGCCTAACTTTACTTTTTATGTTTTCAAAGGAAGAGGAATATCCCCACTCCATGTCCTAAACCGTATATCCGTGCCTAATTCGGAGCCCACTAGATGGCGCTCTGGTTGAAAATGGCTCATCTAAATGAAGAAGAAAAACAAGACTTAGAATGGAGGGGGACTTTAAGTTAATGCGGTTGAGTATTTCTGTCAGTTATACTCCTGATTTAGTTCTAAAGAGGAACGTTTGTTTTTAACAGATCCCACCAACGAGCTGCTACCATGGTAACATTGTGATTTAAAAGTCCCCCGCCTCATCGTCTGTCCGTCTATTTCACAGATTAAATTACTCCTATTGGCTTTTACTTTGCAAAGCTTTTATTGCACTTGTAACATAAGGAATGTAGTAATCCTCAACTCAAGTTCTTCACCTCTGTATGTGTGTGTGGTGAAAGAGAGAGAACATGAGAGAAGCTAGTTCCCAAAATGGAACCATGTATGACAGCAAAGGAGCAGCAGAAACTGCTTATGTATTTTATTCACCTAATTTATGTTCAGTCGTTTCATTTAAGCTCAGTGTGATTCTTTACACCCCCCTTCCCTGATGTCTACAGGTGCAGTTACATGACATAATCACTATTAATCACTATTAACTATTATTTTAACCTTTTACATTATGCATAGATGTAAATATTGATGATGCTGTAATTAATTGTCTTGTGTGGCCTTTATGAATGTACAACCCAACTCATCTGCTTTTTGACTCATTCTTTGGCATCACGGCCGTGTGTGCTGTTTACGGGAAGGGATAATTCTAATAAGCTCCGTGTGTTACTGAGGGTCAGTTTTCTGCCACGACAAGAACACATCTGCAACAGGTTTAGAAAAGCTGCTGTCTGTAAAAATCCCCTGGTGTGTAAATGACAATGGCTACCCATGAGTCGTGGCTGTGACACGTGACACGTGCCAGCAGCATCTGCTTGCTTCCAAAAAGAAAGAATATATATATATATATATATATATATTTTCACCCTGCTGACTGATTTTGTGTGTAGATGTCATCATCTGCTGACCTTGATTTAAACCAGGTAGCAGTGAATCTAAATACGATCCAAACGCCCACCAGGGTTTTGTCTCTATTCTCATCTTCCATCTCATTGCCCAAATGTTGCACTTTTGACCTTACAGATGCCTGTCTGTCGTCTGCCTCTTCTATTGTTCTTCTTCAACCACCAATTTAGAAAGAGGAAGGAGGGATTTAGACGGAGAGGATAGCATGCAGGGATGTGTCAGTGTCTTATAAAAACCTGTGTACGCTTAACTTACTGTACATTATTTACAGTAAACAATAGTAGTCATTAAAGGTCCCATGTCTTAGAAAGGGACATTTTAATTGCTTTTCACAGAGAAATAGCTTTCCCCACAACATAATAGCTCAATATGTCTCATGTAGTGTCCTCGTTTTACATGTAAAATCCCAGATCAGCAGTAAACTGTTGCAGTTTTTATTGAGTTCACCAATTAGTTGCAGCCATACTGAAGCAATGCACTAGACGAATGTACAGAAATAGGCACTGAACAGTGCTCACAGGCTGGAAAGCAACTTTGGTGAACTTCAAGAGTCCAAAAAATTACAGGACGTCCCCTCTGATATTGAACTGATCTGCTGGCTCAGAGCCCTTCACTTTAATGCAGAGGAAGTCGTGTTGGCTGGGAAACATAGAGCCATTGTGAAGCCACCACTAGGAACAGCCAATTCATCAGGAAAAGTCTCTCCAGTCGCTTAGCTCCGCCCCCAACATCCTCTCCTCTGTGGAGCGTTCAGACAGCCAAGAAACTTCAAGGAAAAAAAAAGGCGCTACACATTCGCAGCCTGTTGACACCGCTGGAATAACGCAACAGGCCAATTGATCGTCTCGCAGGCTGTAATTAGGATCTATGAGCTGCCTTCCGCTGTAAGGGTCAATGAGGAATTGGCTCGGAGGTGGACAACAGACCGGGCCGATGCAGATTGTACCGGCCAGTGGATGATGAGGCGGTCGGACCGTCGTGCGCCTTTAACCGCTGATTTCCGAGATTCCCAGAGACGATGTGGAAAGAGGAATATGATGTTCACTTCGACTTTCTGCTGCATCTGCTGTAAGTTTACTGTTCCCCTCGGACCCGCGCGGTGTGGAAGCCTTCACACGAGAATGGGTGGGAACATTAACATTATGCTGCGTGGCAAAATGGAAATAGTGAGGTGGCTGTAGTGTAATTTTACTGAGGAGAAATCACTGTGCTGCTCATATAATAACCCCACAGGGGCCAGTTTACCCCGTGGTTTTACTGTTTTATAGTGTCCCTATAGGGAATCACAGCAACTGTCAGTCAATATAACGAGGCTATAGACAATGAACTGTAAAGTTATGACAATAATTCAGATAAAATAATGGGAAAAAAAAGATTACTACTGTCAGTGGTGGTAGAAAAACTCAACTCTTTTACTCGAGCAAAGATTTGAGAATGTTATGTAAAACTACAAAGGTATTATCAGCAAAATATGCTCAAAATATCAAGAGTAAAAGTACTCATACAGACTGTTATAGTACTACTATACTAAATGGTTTACTTTATCAATATAGAGCAAATTTGAGATATTTTGTGTAGATTAGTAGTACAGTAATAGTACTGCATCATAATATATGGCACCTTTCACACAAAGTGCTTAGCAGATTTAAATAAAGAAAAGCAACAATTTAATAGAATATTAAAGTATATTGTTTTGTCATTTGTTTCTTCTGGAAAAATAATTCAAACTGTCAGATAAACAGTGGGGTAGAATGTAGACTATTTCCCTCTTAAATGTAGTGAAGTAAAAAAAATAACATCAAAATACTCAAGTAACGTAATCAACTAATCTGTCTCAAAACAGTACATAAGTACAGTAAATGTGCTGATATATTGATTTAATAAGCTATGAAATGATATTTTAAGTTGACTTTAATTTCCCTAGACCGTTACTTTCATTATTTTCTTTAGTTTGAGTTGTGAACTGTGATTTCATTCAAAATCCAGAGCTTTATTCATCATGGCCTCATAGCTGATGACGCACCACTGTCAACAATAAAAAAACAAAAGGCATCCTAACGTATGTGATTCTGTGTTTAGTTGGTGCCACTGAATGGGTGTAAATCAGTGTCAGTTTTCATGGGTATTTTACAGTAAGTCCTTTATTGCAACAGTGTGTTTTGTCCAGAGAGCTACATGTCCTGGCAGATAAAACACCAACACTGTGTGTGTTTGCCCTGTTTGCCTCTCTTTAATTTTCATGTATAGTTAGCTGAGACCATACATGAAAATGAAAGAAAACACAGAGTATTTGATAATCCCATAATTGTTGATTACCTACATAGAGGATGCCACTAATACCCTTCCCTGCCCTCCCTCACACACCCCCACCCAAACATGCACACACACACCTTGCATGCACAACACACCTTGTAGGCGCAGGTACTGCGGCACACAACCAAAAAGATTAAGATGTGAGTCACTGGCATGCACCATCATGCTCTTTATTTCTCTCTCACTGACACACACAGAGACAGAGTAACAGTCACAGTGGCTGAATTTGTTAGGTCTGCGCCCTGGGGATACAGAATTGCGCCTTTTTTAGACAAATAGGTTTACTGTTTGCTTCTTGGCCCAGAGTAGTGACGAATATCTTGGCACAAAGGGCCAGCACTAGATATCTCTCTCCCTCTTATTTTGTGTCTGTGTGTGTATAGTTTTTTATTATTTAAAAAAAAATAAGATAAAAAAATTTGCGTCATGGCCCGGTCTCATTTCAGCATCATGACTGATATGAGCTGAATGATTTATGAGTCCTCTCTGGGTATCCTGAAATAATATGATCAGACAAGCAAAAGCAATTGCGCTGAAAACACACAGCTAGATATTGTATTGATGATTCACCACAGTCTCATTTCATTGTGTATGAATCCATTTTTGTGTGTGTGTATGTCAAATATTTAATATGCATATATACATCCATCCATTTTTCAATTTGAAAGCACTTGTCTGGGCCCTGAGGGAGATCTGGAGGTGTTCCCAGGTTGATATTGTGGGATATATTGGGATATACAGTCCTGTGAGCAGGGTGTGATGAGAGGTATCCTCTTTGCTAACGTGTCCAGGGCACCTCCACTGGGAGCTGTACAGGAAGCGTCTCCATCAGATCCCCAAACCACCTCAATTGGCTCCCAAAAACGGCGCTTGGTTGATTTCACTCCTCCCGGATATACAGGCTACCCACCCTATCCCTGAGGACGAGTGCAGACACCCTGCAAAACTAAACGAATTTCAACCGATAACATCTGCTGCCTGATTCTGTGTGGTGATTCTCTACTACAGTTAGGTGGAAGGGTTTGCTTGTCTCACCTCATAAAGTTGGACGGGTTGATGCGTCCTTATTAGTTTAGTATAGTATAGTATGTCTGCTATGCGAGACTAATGTGACCTTGTGACCCTGGGAGCTGTGTTGTTGACGCCAATAACTCCTTGCCGGGTCTCTAAAAGAACCTAATGAATCAGCCAGGACAGGAAAGTGTAACCTTCCCTGGAGGTAGTGTGTGGTCAGCTACTGCAGCATGTGTGAGTAGGGGATTGACCCCTGGGTACAGAAACTGTTTGTTGTTCGTCTATTTATCTCTGCTTTTATCTGTTCCTGCATCAGATCGGTACTTGATGATTTCAGGCTGTGCCTCACAGCGAAACTGTGATAGGCCGTCTCTCCAACTACTTCTTCTTGTTCTTCTAGCACAGGATACTTGGCTTCCGCTGTATCCATGGTAACCAGTAAATCCCTTACGACAACAGTGCATAATGTATTGAATTTGTGAGGGTAATGCAATTGGGCTGATGCTATTTAGCCCCAATGGAGGTGAATGTGCACCCTCTGGAGAAATGGCACAGCACGGAGACAGTGTGGTGTCTTGTGTTGATTTGCTAATAAATACTAAACAATGTGCAATTCATATTATTTAATGTTGCGCTATGTTGCGTGTTTGTTAGATTTATGTCTAGCGGTCGGGTGGGATGAATGTGTCCTCTGATACTGTAAATAAACAAGACATTCCTTCATTAGAAATGTCAATAAAGTTTTAAAAAGAGGCGAAGCAAATCCAACCTGAAACAAATCGTCTGAACAGTTGTGGTCTCATTTGTTAAGCCTTTCACATATTCTTTTCCTCCTGAGTTTGACCTGGGATATAAGCAGTTGAGTAAGCTGTTATTGATTCTGCAAACATTATTCTTACTCAATAACGTTACAAGTGGCTTGACGTTCTTTCCGGCGGTGTTAAAAAGGGGCCTGTAAATAACGGAAGATGGCAGTGAAAAATTAAATCTACCGGAGAGGAAAATAGTCTGATTGAAAAGTTAGATTCATAATGAGCGCCATCATTTATAGTGCTGTATGTTTGAACAACTCTTTAAGGTGCTTCGGTTTGGAGTGCGGTGTTTCGGTAACATCTGTCACTCATGCAGACTATGAAATTCATTGCTGAGCAACATAAGCTTGTGCGTGTTCATTCTCGTATCTCAGCTGAATTTATTCCTTCTTAACTACTCCTGCAGGGCTTACTGGATGCATTGAGCATTTTAGAAGAAATGCCCTGCGTCATAGCCAAACAGTTACACCCATTCACAGCTGGGATAGACAGCTCAGTGATAGACAATGAGCATGGGATGGACAGTTTGCTCGTTGAGCTGGAAGTGGAGTGTTATTGATGGGAGTTGTTGGGGCCATAGTGAGCATTATTCACTACTTCTTCAGGAACTGCAAAACTAATTCAACTTTTCTAATTCATAGGCTTCATTTGCCTGAAATGCAAGAGGTAAAGAATAAAACTGAGGCATTATTTCCTATCTTTCAGTACTTGACTTCATCTTAATGATTTGAAATTCATAGAGCTTTTCAGAAAAGTTTGCGGCAGGTGAAATCTGCTTCGGCTTTTTAATCAGCCTCCAGAGCCACCGCATTAAAGTAGGACATTCACTACATTCTTAAAAGGCTGAGAAACTGGGTCAACATCATAACAAGTCATTTAGACATCATTTGACGTTTGTTTGTGTGAATGTGAGCATGTGTTTATGTAATTGAGTTTTATGCTCGGCAGCTCGGTTTTCCCTCCTCTTGTTTTAAGTGAGTAGGCGGCGGCGACAGACATGTGTTCCATTCATTAACCTGGGCACCTGCCTGTGTGCGTCTGTCTGTGTCTGTTTTTTGTTCCCTTCCCCAGCGATGCCAACCTCACAGACGTGCTGTCTGACTCGGAGGAGTGTGATTTGGGCAGTCTGGAGCGCTTGGAGCGCGGCAGCACCGACACCCTGGCCAATGGCTGTCGAGCCGACTGTGAGGCCGCCAAGAGGCTGGCCAAGCGTCTCTATCACCTCGAGGGCTTCAAGCGCTGTGATGTGGCCAGACACCTGGGCAAGAAGTGAGCACACACACACACACACACACACACACACACACACACACACACACACACACACACACACACACACACACACACACACACACACACAGTAACACACCCTGACTGAAGTACTGATAAATCACCAGAAACTGAGGAAGGAAACCGCATGTTGACATAGCTACGTGCCTCGTATTTTATTATACATGACATGACGACATGATAATTATACATCAACACATGATGTGCACACCGATGCACATAATTATTCACATCAGCCACGAGGTCACTTCAAGCTCAAACAAATATTAATGGAATGTTACTGGAGGAGGATTCTCTAATACAGTGGCATGAAGACAACATTTATATAACACATTCATTCCTCTTCAGTGCCACGTTGGATGTGCTGATGCTCCTGTCTCTCTCTCTCTCTCTCTCTCTCTCTCTGCAGTAATGAATTCAGCCAGTTGGTGGCATCAGAGTACCTGAGTTTCTTTGATTTCTCCGGCCTGTCCCTGGATCGAGCCCTGAGGTAAATGCAGCGTCAGCGCCGGGAGGTGATGAGTGTGTGTATATTCCTAACGTTCCCTCTTCATAAGATGTTAGATTTGCGCTAATCAAGCTGTCGTGCTGAGTGTAGTGCGGTGTAGCTGACAGCTGCGGAGCACGTCACTGCCTTGTACCTGACATGTTGCTGTCTCAAACTGCTGCCTTCAGCCTCCGGCCCTCAGCTACGAGGCCTCGTGTGCATGAGACTGGTTCCTGGATTGAATGATGTCGTTAAAAGGAACATGTAACATTCGGTTCTTTGTATCTTTTTTTTGTAGAAGCTTCATCATATTGTACACGTCTTCAGTTAAAGCAGTGGATAATATATTTGGTGCTTAAAATGGTTAATCAACTATCAAAATATTTGCACATACATTTTTTTTGTCTATTGACTCATTGATTTATAGATGAATCGTTTCATCTGTACAATAATGTCTCACTTAATAATGTGCAGTATTAACAAGAGTGGGATTTATATGAATATTGGTAATTCAAAATAAAATCAATTTATTTTAAAAATGCACCCACTTCTCCACATCAGACATACATCCTAATGGACCCGAACTACAGTATGCACAACACATGCCAAGGTTAAAAAATAAATAAATAAATAATAATCTTGTCTATGATTCAAAGAGTCAAATGTTTCATATTTCCATCAAAGCTGTCAGCTGCATTCCCACACAAATTCTATTACTGCCAGGAGTGATTTAATCATATTTTCTTAGAGATGCGTGTCTAGGAAACATTTGACTCTTCTTTTTGACCTTGCGGTGTCGTTTATCGCTGACAGGAACTTCTTAAAGGCGTTTCCACTCATGGGAGAGACCCAAGAGAGAGAGCGGATCCTCGTACATTTCTCCAGACGCTTCTGCCACTGCAACCCACGAACGCCCACCTCTGAAGGTCAGAGCCGAGAGGATGATGATGATGCTGAACATGATGGTAATGAGGAACCGAAATGTGCAAAATACACAACACACTATGAAATATCTGAACACATTTGGCTAAATATATCCATCTATTGCATAAACCTTAAAATGTGATGTCATAAATGTAAATACAGGTCACATTATTTTTAGCATGTAGGCCATCAGTGATAACAAAAGCTTTGTGTTGATTTTGGATTTGTGGCTACGTTAACTATGAGGGAATGTGCACACACGTGTGTAGAGGAGTGCTGTGACACTTAGTTGACCTCAGCCTTGTGTATTGTCCCGCCGCAGATGGAGCCCACACGTTAACCTGCGCTCTCATGCTGCTCAACACGGATCTACACGGACATGTATGTACTCACTATCACACAGCTACTGCTGGAGTCCTCCAATCCTCCCGCATAGATGGAAAAATAAACCCTAAACGAAGACCTTTGTCAGCAATGGCACGTCTCCATTATTTACAATCTGCAGTATTCCTTTTCTTTTTCCTGTCTCTCTGTCTACCATTCTCTCTCTTTAGCTCTCTCTCTCTCACACTCTCTCTCTCCTCCCCGCCCTACTTTCTGACCTGTTTCTCTCTCGCCTCTTCTCGATTAGTCTCATCTGTTCAGTTTTAAACTGGAGCACTGTAGTCTGGGTCACATAACACCATCAGTATCCGAGGTCCCGTGCTTTTTTGCCTTTCCTCAACTCAACCCGAATCCCTGCTAAAAAAAACAACCTCATAGTAAATATCCCTCCTCTAACTAATAATCTGTCTCTCTTTTCAATTCCTTTTCCTCCCATGCAAAATCCTTCCCCCCCTGCTAACAACATCTGGTCCCCTGGTCTCTCTCTGCCCATGCAGGTGGTGAGTATACTTATAGTACTAACATGAGCTCTGTTCCTCATCAACATCTGTTTCTTGCTTTGTCAGCTCAGAACATCATTTAAGTCGGAAAGTCGTTTTAGACTCTTAATAAAGGATGCGCCCACAGGGATAAACAAATCGTTGTTTGGCTGCTTGAATATTGTTTACTATAAATAAATTTGTTTACTATTCTACTTCACTGGTTTTTGCAGTGAGAAATATCTACATATCTAAATTCTAGTGCAAACTGAAAAAAGCGAACGTCAGATTTATTTCGGGGTTAGCGATGGAATTCCTTCTTTTAAGAACGTTAACTGAATAACCTTCCATAGAAGTGTACATTCATTTATAAACGGAGTAGTGAATTACACCGCATTACCTTTTTGTGATGAGAAAACTTAATTGAGTAATCTATCAATCAAGGCCACATAGCACATCCAGGCAGTTTGAGTCAGGCAGAAATAGTCACTATCACACCAGTGTTTTTCCTCCAACGATGTGAAGGAGGTTAAACAGTGGTAATTGATACTTGATAAGCTCCTATATATTAAAACCTACTAGCTCTATGTGCACAATTTCTGCAGCATTACATTGCCACCCAGTGGACAACGGACCCAATTTAAAGAGGGTCACAAAATCATCAGCTTTTTTTTTTAGGGATTCAGCTTGTATTGATACTGAGCTGAGCAATATTCACAAATTTGGATTCACTCAATAAATAAATAAATGCAAAATAGGGTCAAATTTTCTGTTAAACTTGAGCTCATTGTTTTGTTATTGTTTTTTTTCCTTGTGTGTTGGTTTGTTCTCCTCTCCTCAGAACATTGGAAAGAAAATGTCTTGCCAGCAGTTTATCAGTAATCTAGATGGGCTCAACAATGGTGACGATTTCCCCAAAGACTTATTAAAGGTACAGATCTGCTGTGAGAGAGTGTACGGCTGCCACAGCATTCCCACTCTTATTTTTCTTTATTTTGTCTCAAACCCAGAACAGAGTTTTATCTTCACATTTCAACCCTGTAGCCAAATGAAAATACCTTGAAAAAGATGTTGACAGTTATTTTTTACTGCCTTACCCACACAGGTCTTGTATAACTCAATCAAGAATGAGAAGCTTGAGTGGGCAGTGTGAGTATGAGTTTTGTATTGGTCAATTGAGAAAGTATTTGGGGTATGCGATTTTTTTTTTTTATAGCACTTGAATATACTGTATGTTGCTCAGGTTCATCTGAATGGACGTTTCTTTGTGTGCGTGCGTGCGTGTGTGTGTGTGTGTGTGCGCGCGTGTGTGTGTGTGTGTGTGTGTGTGTGTGTGTGTGTGTGTGTGTGTGTGTGTGTGTGTGTGTGTGTGTGTGTGTGTGTGTGTGTGTGTGTGTGTGTGTGTGTGTGTGTGTGTGTGTGTGTGTGTGTGTGTGTGTGTGTGTGTGTGTGTGTGTGTGTGTGCAGTGAGGAGGAGGAGCTCAGGAAGAGTCTGTCGGAGCTGGTGGAGGAACAGTGTGAGGGCGGGAGTAAACGTGTTGCCAGGGTAACGGACGGCAGTAACCCTTTCATCGCCATCCCCATCCTCCTCAATGCCGTCACCTACAAACACGGAGTGCTGAACCGTAAGAGCCACGCCGACATGGACGGCAAACGCAGTGAGTGACGTGTGCACAAACTCACACACATGTTTAGTTTGAGTGAAGTTATCGAATTCTTTATCATTTATTTTAACTAATAGATAAATATGGACATGTAGATATATTTCTTTTTTTTTTTTACTCTCTTACTCTGTCTTTCTCCCAGCACCGAGGGGTCGCCGTGGTTGGAAGAAGTTCTATGCGGTTCTGAAGGGGATGATCTTGTATCTCCAGAAGGTACCGCATCTCACCCTCTGCTCCGTTGCCATAGAAACACACATCCACCACAGCTGTCACTGCGGTGGTGGATGCTGCTAGCTGCTCTGCTCTGCGTGTGTGCGCTTGTGTGTGTGTGTGTGTGTGTTCACTTATGTGTGTACGTCCTTTTTTTTTTCTGTGTGTGTATGTGTGTGTGCTCGAACGAGAGTGAGATAGAGAGAGCAATAAGAGAGGAAATGATGCATGGCCACTCTGGTGCGTATGTGTCTCCCCCTGCTGGGAGGATGCTGTACTGATCACATGTAAGGCTAAATGCTCAATCTGAATGAAAGGTATTTACTCCTATTTCTGTCATAAGTAATGTAATATGTTTACTTGGTGATTGTGGACATTTTTTATAAAAGAGTTATATTATTTTAAGTGTTTTATATCATTAACTCAGGACTCTGCCTCGAGGTGAAGCTGCCCTTGAGAGTTCACCTCAGTTTAGACATTCACAAAATGATTCAACTGACTGAAATATGATAATGTTTATAGGCTCCAAAACAGATGACCTATAATTCCTGTTTGCTTCCTCTTGTGTTACTCACCCAGGATGAGTACAAGCCTGATGCCGACATTTCAGAGGTGGACCTGAAGAACGCAGTGCGGATCCACCACGCTTTAGCCACTCGTGCCACCGACTACAGCAAGAGAGCCAATGTACTGAAGCTCAAAACCTCAGACTGGAGAGTGTTTCTGCTGCAGGCCCCGTGAGTTGCTGTAGTCAATTTTGCTTGACACTCTGGGAAGAAAATTACACTCAGTGACACTCACAAGAGTAGAATTTGTCCACAACATGTCTTCTTTCACACTAGTGAAAAAAAGTGTTGAAAAGCTACCTTTGCCCGTGCTGCATCTGTATATATTTCCTTTACAAAACGGTCCTAGCTAAATGTTGTAATATTCTTTGTTTTGGCAGGTGAAAGTAAAATCTAATTTAATAGGCTGGTGCTGGTTTTTGCTGTTTATTTTTTTTATTCTGTACCAGAAATTTCCACTTCTCATATACTTTATTAATCCCAAGATGGGAAATTACAGCAGCCTATTCCTATCTATAACCTCTAGGTTTTTACAGAGGGGTTTATTCCTAAATTATTCATAACCTGATTTCTAGAACATTTTATTCCTAAACACATGGTGAAATGTATTTTCACTGTTGACAGAATTTTGACTCTAATATGTCAAAAGTGAAACAATAATTTGGAACGTTTATCCAATGTTCAGAATTCTGTTCTTAAAATGTACGCAAATGAGCACATATTTACACAGACAATGCATCACTTGCATATTTAAACATAGAAAATCTGTAAATTTGAAACACAAAACCAACTGTCTTAATGTAAGTAATGAACTGGGGATGTTTCATGCTCATCTATTTGTGACATGTTTTACCAAATTCACCTGTAGTGTCTTTTTAATAGGGGCCAACGGAACAAGATATGCAGCTGTTAAAATAGATAGTTAGATAGGATAGATAGATAGATAGATAGATAAGATGATATGATGAACTGTGATGAACTTTTTCTATATTGAATTGAAGTATTTTTTTTGAAGTTAGATGTGTCCAACATATTTACCAATAATGGTACTTTCTCTCTCTCTCTCTCTCTCTCCCTCTCTCTCTCTCTCTCTCTCTCCAGGAGTGAGGAGGAGATGATGTCTTGGATCTTTCGGATAAACCTAGTAGCAGCGCTGTTTTCTGCCCCGGCCTTCCCGGCTGCCATTGGCTCCATGAAGAAATTCTGTCGGCCCATCCTGCCGTCCTCATCCACCAGACTAAAGCAGGTACACACACACATGATTAGAAACCAGTACCATGCAGTATAAATATGTATTCATGATTGAAATTCTTGCAGCGTCCACTATTCTTCTTCCTTAAAAACCGTTGCACAAAGTTTACATCACATTACAGTTTTTACGCATAGTTTCTAGCTGGTATCTGATTGGTTGTTTTTGGGGGGGTCTTCTTTCCTGGTGTCTGTCTGGGCTGTGATCGATGCAGGAGGAACAGCTGCTGAGTCATGAGAGCAAGCTGAAGCAGATGAGTCTGGAGCTGGAGGAGCACCGGAAAAACCTGCCCACATCCGACCCCAAGAGCCGTGACTGGGAGGAGTACCGCCTCAAAGAGCACTACCTCACGTACGAGGTACAGTCTCTGTGATCTCGAATCGGGACAGATGGACACTTTCGGATTTTGAGATTTTATTATTAGAAGCATATAAAACGTGAAGGTGATGAGTTGATGTTTTGCAGCCTCAAAATACACGTTTCTAATGTTTTTTAATGCTCTTAGGCTGTCAGTTCTTACATTGATGTATCAGTGGAGTAAAACCTGCTGTGCCTTTTTTACAAAGGGTTCCCACCATAATGGCTCCCCATTATTCTGCCTTCTGCCACAGTCTGTGTTTATGAGTGTGACTTTTAGGCAGCATGCTGGCACTCCAGAATCAGAGACGTGACCTGTGATGCAACAGTGTCGGCATCTAGACTCACTAGCTGGCTAAATCAGCAGCATGTTTTTTTCATTTGTAACCTCTACTCATCTCGTCCGCCCACGAAACCCTTTTTACTCCGCCTGATGATTTTAATACAGGGGTGAGTGAATATCACCTGCTGACAACCTATTGGGTAATACAAGTAGACAGGTATGCTCTGTAACCAACCAGAGAGCTAGAATGAGCCAATGAATGACTATGCAGCGATGTACAGTAGGTTGAGTGGACTCTGTGCAGGCTGCTGCTGCTGCTGCTAAATGCTCTGATGTTGTTTAGAGGTTTAATCTGCTTGTTCTGAGTTAAACAAACGTTGTTGGCCAGGTTTGATATGTAGCGACACTGAGAAGCTCCACGTTCAGGACTGGCAACGTGTGTCAACTGTGTGTATGGGTGGGAAAAACAGATACAATGAACGATAAATTGAAGAGAAGTGGGGTGCACACAAAGTGTGTTATCACAACCTTTTCCCACTGGTTGTGAGGTGCCAACGTGTCCCTTTTACACACACAGGTTCCACCTTTGTACCTTTTACAAGAATTGTGGCATAATGGTGCAATAATCCGATCTTGAATGGGCCTTGTAGAAAGGGCTACTGTCTAAACCAGAGGCGGTGGGCCTAGAGGAACTCCAGTAGTAGTAGCAATAAAAATAATGTCACAGTAATTAATTACATGAGTTATCAAAAGAAGATCAGATAGAATTATCTAAATTTGTGTGATATGGTTAAACAGATATTCAAATGTAAGCCTACTGTAGTTTTGGGGAAATTTACTGTTTCCACTATATTTGAAAGCTAGTAAATGTCTCAGAACAGATTTTTTTGGCGACTGAAGTTATGACAAACAGCATCTATCATGGCTGAATTACTGAGTGTTTCTGGGATAAAATAACTTAAGCATGATGCCATAAGGGGGCAGCAAAGGGGTGCAGTAGGTAAATCTGTTGCCTCACAGCAATAAGGTCACAGGTTCAAGGACTTGGGCTGGGACCTTTCTGTGTGGAGTTTGATTTTCTCCAGCTTCCTTTCACAGTTAATTGGTTAGACTGGAGACCCGTAGGTGTGAGTATGTGAGTGAATGGTGTGTGTGTGTGACCTATATGGGGTGTATCCCTGCCTCTCTACGCTGTGATTGCTTACAGTAGAAACCTGTGACCCTAGTGAGGAATAAACTGGTACAGAAAATGGATGGATGGATGATCCCATAGGCATCCAGGAATGGTGCAAAATCAACTGAGGGAGGCGCCCAACAGTCTTAGTCTTGGAAAAAAAATGGTCTAAATAGTTTCAGGCTATTTCTTTTGATTCCTCTTCTTTTGGTTGCCTTGCCTTTAACAAAAAACATCTCTCTCTCTTCCTTCCTCCTCCTCCCTCCTCTGTGAGCAGAAGACTCGGTATGAGACATACATCAGCCTCCTGCAGGCCAAAATCCGTGCAGAGACGGATGACCTTGAGAAGATCGAGGCCAGCGTGATGGGTGGCCTTATCATGGAGGGAAGCCTGGCCGGTCGTGAGTGCCTCCTCCGCAAGACGCAGTCCTCCCCGTCCATCAGCCAGGCTCACAGCGGGTTAAACGGGAAGGCCGTGGGAAGCACTGCCCCGGGACAGAGGAGCTGAGTGGGGGGAAGGAGGACCACAACCCACAGGACAACATCCCTCGAAGCCAAACTAGCATAATCCCACAATGTGTTTGTTAGTTTTTTTATGTTCTGGGCTCCTCTTGTTGTACTCACAGTAAAAAAAAAAAAAAAAAAAAAAAAAAAAGTGGGCAGCAACGGGAGAAGCGTGCATCTCTATCCTTTCTAGAATTTATCAACCCCGGTGATAAGTTTCTGTCCTTGAGCAATAGACGACAAAGATAAAGAGCTCACCCTCGACACCTAGCAACGGACTGACCCTGCCAAACCTCAGTTCTTCTGAACTTTTATTATTGCACATTTGAAAATGATCATAACTGTGATCACTATTTATAGCAACATCATCAGTATTATTTTGCAGATGTCTTTTAGTTTAATTTAGTTTTTAGTTTTGAGCAGAAATTTTAATAATTTATGTACTTGTTAGTTTAAGGCCGGACAGAGAACAAAGAAATAGAAACACGGGAGGCATAGAGATGGAGATAGTGGACATGGTACTACTGTAGCATTTTGGCCTCTCCCCCCCACCACCATCACCAAACACTCACCTTTACACACCCGGCCACGTACAGGCGTGTGTATGGACCTACAGGAAGGGTGGAGCGTGGTGTGTGGACATATCAACATATCTGTCTGAGTCACAGAAAACTCTCACAACTACAAACTCAAAAAGAACTTCTCAGAAGGATCAAGGTCCTTCCCATGTATAGCATATTTATTTATTTATTTAACTCTGCAAACATTTATTCACAGCAGGAAGGGTTTACACAGAGTTGCGCTTGACGGTCATACAGTCACATACAGACAAACGTGTACAGGAGCCGCTTGGTGGAAACATGGTTTTAACGGCTGCAGGTTGAGTGCCTTACTCAAGGGCACCTCGACACAAGCAAGTGTTAGTTGTTGTCACTTGTCAAATTTTCCCAACAGGTGAAAGAAGGACTTGAATCAGAGAGATGACAAATCTCTTTCTGTGATTTTTTTTTTTTGTCATTAAGATGCCGCTACCCCCAAATACTGACGTATTTAACCCCCGTGTTATGGGACTTACTAGGGACTTAAAAGGACCTTTAGGATTTTAGTTTTTTTTATTTTCCCCAATAATTTTGGCTATAGTTATGCTTTGGCCATTATATTTGGCATGTTTCCTGTCATAATTTTGAAGTTCAACCACAATTCATATAAAGTTTATAATAGTTTTAACAGTTTTAATACAATATAGTGTAGAAACAAATTTGAACTCTTAGCACCTTAAAAGCCCTTTTAGGTCCCATTGACACCACATTTCTTGATCCCACAGCTGCTACAGCATACAATCATGTCTTCTATTTTCTAAGGCTTTCAAACTGAAGCTCTGGCTTCCAAATTGTAGTTTTTACTATTTTCAAACTGATTGAGCCGTTTTTTTGTTTTTTTTTTAACCCGTTGAGCCAAATGCATGCTATTCTCCTGGTTTCCACTAGAGGCTGTAATCCTCTATTGTGGATACTGCAGCCAAGTGCATTACAGCTTCAGTGAGTTGTATGTGTAGGTATGGATGTCTTAGTGTGTGTGTGTGTGTGTGTATGTGTGAAGTTAACCCCTTAAGCTCTAGGCCTATTTATCAGTCTACCTCCCGAAAATTACATGCCCATACTTAATGTAGTATATCTCCACAACTACAGGGGTTTTCTGAATGATCTTGGGCTTAAAATAAAGCTAACACCTGTGGGATAGGTGTAGAAGTCCCAGAATCAATTTAAAATGTACAGTGTTAAAGTAAATCCAGGTAGAATGAAGGAAAAAAGTGAAAAAACTTGCTCCTTCCAAAAAAAAAATCATCTATTTGGGTTGAAAATTACTAATACTGAAAGCTAATAATGGTTAAAATAAATTTGTAGCTAAGTTTCTTGTCGACATTTTGGTGTATTACATGAACATATTGGTGATTATTAGTCAGCGTAACAAGAAGGATTTCAACTTTAAAACTCCAGGGTCCCCCCCTGGGGGGACCTTAGAGTTTAAGAGGTTAAAGTACACACTCAAATCCTTATGGGGTAAAAATGGCCCAATGTAAACCGATAAACTTTTTTGGCAGTTTTTGATGTGGACCTTTTATGGCCCAATGACATTGAGAGGAAAATTCTTTTAAAGTGAGGCACAAGGGTTAATTTGTTCTCAAAATGTCAAAGAAGATAACAGTATGTGACTGAATGAAAGCACCGAGTGATGTTCTGTTTTATCCCCCTTACTTCATATGTCATAGGATGTTGGAAGCTGTATGCAAGAGGAAGTAAACATAGCAGGGTAATGTTTTGTATGAAGATTTCCAACGTTTCAAAGTGCTATTGGTCACGTTTGATGTTGAGAAACAGTCCTAAGGTCTTCTGCTGAGTAAGTCTGCCAGTAAGGCCTGGATCTCTTAAAAACATCTTCTGCACAATGGTAGCCACCATCCTTGTGACGAAAAAGAAAGACGTTTACCTCTTAACAAAAAATGAAAATGTAACCAATCTTTGCTCTTTTTTTCTTTTTTTTTTTTACACGTTACATGGACCTATTCTAGCTCGTTTGTCATGTGGGTGTATTCCTACCACTGCCATTATTCCCAACAGATGAAGATGTTTTTGGGAAAGCAGGCCCTGGCCTATCTTGAACAGAGACGGGTTGATTGGGGAGCGTAGCAGCAGGACTGCTCCAGCTTAGAGTGCTGAAGTCAAAGAGAACTGTCAACATACTGGAAAGCGAGAGGGGGAACAGCATCAAAACAAGTCCACCAGCAGAGTAGACATCAAAACATCCTCCACATGGATGAGGACTCATTTTCTAAGAAGAGGTTTGGTCTTCTAAGTAAGACGGTCTCTGGCTGCCAAGAACAAGCAAAACGGACATCCAGCACCTATTTTTCAAAAACAACACATTAGCTGCCTGCTTCTCTTGGAAGGATGACTTGTGTAATGGGGATGTAGTGCGAAGGGTGGCGGTACTGCTGTTTGTGAGCACCTTAATTGATTCCAACCCACCCAAACACACACTTTTCCTCTTTCTATGTAATTTGCTTATGACACAACTGTAGATCAGCGAGCGTAGTGGCCCCTCACTCAGCCTCAGTGTGGCACAGAAGCATGTCGACACCACTAGAGCTGTGGATATCTACAGCGTGAACGATCATATCTGCGACTCTGGACACCGTTTCTGCTTGCTTCGTATATAATATGAATCGCGACTGATGGGATCTGAGATCCTTCCGGGACGTGGCTGGAAACCTTGAATCGCAGCTGGTATCCCGGACCCTGGATGTCCTTGTACAGACCAAAATGCTGAAATGGAGCTGAAGTTTTCAGAGAGGAAGTACCATTTTATATGAAGCTGTATTGTTAGGGTAAATAACTGCTTTCGTACAGGGAGACATCCCCTTATAGTCACTTTGGCTGTTGTGCTAACCATTGTTTCCCAATGTTCTAGGGTAGGCCTGTGCTGTAATATAGGATTGTGACAAAACATATTTGTTGATTGTTATGTTTTATTTAAAAAAAAGAAAAAAAAATGACAACTTCGGCACTTTGATGTCAGCATTGGATCTGTCTTTTTGTTTGTTTTGTTTGTATATCTGAACTGTTTTTTGACAGGATGCTCATACTATGTAAAGGACATATTTACTGAATATTTAGTCTGTGCTTCATAAAGTAAGCTTTTATACAGACGCTTGTAGTTGTGATTCATTAATATTTTTAAAATCTTAACCAAACAGATGTGCAGCAGTGTGCCAATTATGCAGAAATCACTTTTAAATCAGTAGGAAGGAAGCAACATATGTTAACATAATTACTATACAATATTTCCTCAATCAGGCCTGGTATGATAGTTAAGGCATATATGATTTACAGTGCCAGTTTTCAGCCTGAGACCCTCTGGACATTTTGCAGTGGCGTAATACCACCACACACACCTGGTGCATTTGTGCCAAGCATCTTTCACCTTCCTGTTTATTTTTACCTACAGTTATGGCATTGAACATAAACTTTCACCACACTACCATGCCAACCACTTAAATCCTTCCCTCTGGTGTCTTGCAGTGTTTCTCTTGCATCAGAAAACATGTCGGAGAATCTACGGCTACAGAATCCATGAAATTCTGACATGGTGCATAGACTGACTACTGATTTTTTTTAACTTTGTGAAATTGACAGATTGTGAGCTATTTTGCTTGTAAATCGACAGAATAATTAGGCAAGAAGTGACCAATGATTACATGTTCACAACAAAACCCAAATCTTGGAACACCTTTTCTTACAGTTAACTGAGCTGGCTTCTCAGCTTTTACCTTTTTTCCAAGTTGGTGCACAAGATAAAAACAAAATCCATTCATTTTTTAGCAGGATCACGTCTTCCCTTTCTCCTTCTGGCCCAGTTGTATGTTTAATGTTTGTATCTGCAGTAGCTCAAGCTTTCTGACAGACCTGCAACACTCTGTAGCATGTTGAGAAGATGTTAAAATCTACAATCTTTTAACATTTTATCAAATGACTGGCATGTTCAACTGTTAGAGAAAAACATTAGTATATCCCACGACATAAGTCAATACGTTTCAGTACTTTTGTTTTTTGGGAAAAAAGAAAATGAATAGAATTTGTGCACATTTAAGAAAATATATTTGTCTTTGTAAATCCTTTCCCTGCAAATAAACAGACGTATTTAATATTTGTTGCTAACATTCATTTTGTTAAAAGCTCTATTAGTGCACGATAAAATACTTTCCACTTTGATATCATTCACCACCTACTTTATTGTGACTTTATGATAGAGTATAATAATGAGCATTCTTTCAATTAGCATTGATCCACATTTCACACAAATTATGCAGTAATTTGTCTTGGGGACATGCAAAACTGTGCTGCACTGTAGAATTGGATCTTAAAGGGTCGCAACATTTTCTTTAATTTTTTTTTTTTTTACAGGTTGCAAGATACATCTCTCAGTTGCACTGGGATGCATCATCAGTGATGCTCCTGGGGTCACACAGCAGAGTGACGTGGTGCACAGAACGCTCCAGCTAGTGGCTGATGAGTTAGTGCATTGCAGATTTAAAACTTGTTCGAAAAAGGCCCATCCCCTAAATTATGTGTAATGATGTAATAGTAGATTTTAGGGTGCAGACAAACCTGCAAAATAGATGGTTTCTCTCCCAGAAACTAAAATAAATAAAGGTTTAAAAATGAAATGTTATCAAAATGAGGGTCATTCCAGCTCATCGCTGCCAGCTTACGAAACTCAACTCACACTACACTATGCAATGCTGATCAAATATGAATCAAGATTCTGTTACTTCGCTGCCTATTTCTCATCGCAGATGTTTTCAGAAACATATTTTGGTATACTCCTTAACTCTAAAATGACAATGTTTGTGACACGGACGCCATGTTGAAAAGAGCTGAAAAAAAGCCAAGTACTGCCTTCTCTCAGCACCTTCAACACCTTGTGTTACGTCCTGCCCCAAAGACCTACGTCCCAGAAAAGGGAAGACAAAGCAGCGGAGATAAAGTTTAACTCAATTTATTAAAGATAGTGCGTTCTCATCAAAGAATTAAATAAATGTGTGTGGGAGAGAAATCAAAAGTGTGTGTGAATGAGAAGGATATGGGGAGTAAAGAAAAGTGTGTAACAGGTGCAGGAGAGGAGGAGATGGCGGTGACCCTCCGTTTCTCAGTTCAGTCTTCTTTTAAACAGTCGCAGGTGACGACGCAGCATGAACCACGCTGCACCTGCTGAGACTGCAATTAGACAGTGGAGCCCCATAGGTCCGTAACACTTGTCACCCACAAGTCAGAGTATTCAGTGGTCGGTGTATGCATGCATGCAACGGGTCTGTCAGTTTCCTGGGCTGCTGTAAAGGCTTGAAACGCTGCACCTTTAATAAAAGCACTCAGTCAAAAAGTAATTCTTCTCAAAACTTCTGAAGTCACAATGAACTCACACTCGTTACTCAACACTGCACTTACTCCGGTCCCGGGAACACACCTGCCAAATGTGAAGTGGACCGGATGAATGAGATATGCAAAGGACAACCGTCCCAGACAGAAGCTCCTCACTTTATAGTTAAATGAAAGATGAGCTTTTTATTCTCCCCAAAGAAATGACGTAGCTTTCCACTTACCAGCTGATTGGATAGACAAAGTACTGGGAGTTGGGCAGCGATTTTTTTTTTGGCTCGTCTGTTTTCAAGCAGGAAAAGAATGGTGGCCTGGTCAAAGATCTTCTCATACTACAGCTAAACAGAGGAAATTAGGTCTCCAGATCACTAGACCTATACATACACACTGCGTTACTGCATGCTGCAGACACTGCTGAAAAGTAATTTTCCAATCCTGGCCATCGATTGGACCATGGGGAACCAATCACTGTTGACTTTTTCAGGGTGCAGACTTTTCCACCCTGCTGCCCATAGATACCATCCTCTATCTAACCTGGCATCTCACTTTCCTGTCAGATGACGATGCTAGCTTGCTAGTTAGCCGAGACAAAATATCCATAACCATGTTATGACTTGCAAGTGGAAAACAATATATTGGACTGAGCAGTGCTGCAAGTTTTCCATTTGCATTGTATCAATGAACTGAAAAATCTCTACTAGTCTCTACTACGAACTGTCAGTCATTCCATTTTGAGCCATTGACCCGCCCCCAAAAAAGTGGCGTAGAAGTGGCACAGACTCAATTGTTTAGTCTGTGGAGTGGAACGATGAAATGTCAGTCAGTCATTTTCTATACCTGCTTATTCCTCATTAGGGTCGCAGGGGTCTGTTGGAGCCAATCCCAGCGTGTTACGGCGAGAGGCAGGGATACACCCCAGATGGTCACCAGCCAATCGTGGGGCACACACACCATTCACTCACACACTCACACCTACGGGCAATTTAGAGTTGCCAATTAACCTGAGCATGTTTTTGGACCCCCCTACCCCCCACGCAGACACGGGGAGAACATCCACACAGAAAGGTCCCAGACCCAGGACCAAGGAGGTCTTGAACCTGCGACCTTCTTGCTGTGAGGCAACAACGCTAACCCCTGCTCCACCGTGTCGCCCGGAGCGATGAAATGTAATATTTGAATCTGCAGAGTAACTAGAAAATAGTAATAGAGTTACAGAATACATATTCATATTTGATCAGCACTGCCTCATTTGACAGATCTGAGTTTTGTAGGCCAGGTGCGTTGTGCTGGACAAACTGACTTGCATAAAGTTAAGGTCAAGTCCTGTTTATGCAAATACAGATACAGCAACTGGTTCATCATGCATCATGCGGCCACATATTCGCACCTGCTCTCCATATAAAATAAACAGAATCCATCACATCCAGTCTATGCGCTGCTTGAGTGTCCTGAAAAGCCCCGGCAGCACATTCACCAGCAGTTTAAAATAATATGAAACCTTATGTGTTAATTAAAGTATGTAATATATAGAAAGTATATGTGAAAGTGTGGTTAATTAACTAAATAAAAACAACAAATATAGTGGAAGTCCCCATAGAAACATCAAAGTGTTTTTTTTTAACTCATGTATTATTGACGTTAATATGATCATTCCTGTCTTTGCTTGTTATCATTGTTGAAGTATATGAATGCAGGATGTCTTGAAAAGATGGAGTTAATGCTGTTGGCTCTGCCAGCTGCAGCGCTCTGGCAACACTCAACTTTCTGCAGACCTCAATGCCAGCTGTTGCTACGTCTCTGTACTGCGTTGCTTCTCTTGTTCATGTCACCACAAATTCTTCCGTGAGGCCGCTGAAGGGGAGCTGTACGGTGTTGGTGGACAGAGAAGCACTGTTCAAGCTGCTCGGCAGGCCAAGCCACCTTCGCAGATAGCAGCAGGTCTTCTTTTCTGGCAGTTAGGAACATCTTATTGTAGGAGGGGCCATAAAACCCCGGGCCGAACAGAATGCTGGTATATCCAGGCATAATAACGACAGAGAAACCCAGATTTGTCAAACTCCGTGAGCCAGGCCTCAAGGTTTCTGGTTTTGTGGCTTGCAGCTGTGTCCTTCAACCTGCAGTTGCAGAGTTTCCGCCAAGCTCTCGACGGGCTGTTCTGTCAATGTCAGTATTGTGTTTTCAGGAATTGAACTTTGAATTTGGTGGTTTAAAGCTCATGCTTGCCCATAAAATGAGCTTCTCAAGTCCTTGTAAGATCCACCTGGTGTCAGAGACTGATGATGTCCTGATAGGCAGATCATAAATTTTAGCTCGGATCCTAAACACTCTGTTGCCTTGAGAATGGATGACCAAGATAGTGCAGCACTGTTAAATGTATCTGCTATTTTTCAATTTAGTTTTAGTCTTGGCCTTGTGTCAAATAAGTTTTAGTTATATTTAGTAAACTTGTATTGTTTTTTGTTTAGTCACATTTTAATTGATGAAAAGTCCCAGCATTTTAGTCTAGATCCTTAATATTTTTGTCCTTTTCAGTGTGTTTCAGGCATGAATATAGGTTAACAATACAGGAACATGTGAAATGACTGTTGATTGGCAGCATGTTTTACCAGAGAAGCACTCACTGCTTCACCATATTTAGTGCCGACAGCAGCGGTTAATGCTGCTCACTCAGACGTGCACACACACACAGACACACACTCACCCCTGGGAGCAACGATGGAGGAGGAATACAAGTGTAAAGTAGATTTCGTCGATGCATGTTAATTTCGTCACAGTGAGTGGTTAAGGGTATTGCTTTTGTCTCATCTTCTCATCTTGCATCACAAACTTAGATGGTAATAAATGGTAAAAATCAAAAACGGGGTTATGATTGTCCTGGTATGTGTCCTTGAGGAGGAGAAAAAACTAGTCAAAGAAGACACTGCTGCGGGGTAATGAAACTATCTTACTCCAGTGTATTCTCCAGTTTCTAATTATACAATATTATAATATTATACAATACTGTTTTTCTCTTCTTTTGTAAGTTGTTTGATGTTTAAGCAAAATTAATGGCTGAGATATGACTGAAAAAGCCACACAGTCACTAGAAAAAATGTGTTTAAAAATTAGTAAAGTTTTAAATGTCATAAAATAGATTGAAAATATTAAAAACGGGTTAAAAGCTATTCAAGAATGCGTTTAAATGATAAATTATCTTTGCTTTCTTTCATGTATAGGGAATACTGAGTTATCAACTTCTCTGTCTTCCACTAAGTAGGTCTAGATCCGTCAGAATCGGAGATCGATTCCTTGGGTCTACGCTCACATATGGTGATACCGGCGCTGTTTTTTTCCAAGTTATTGAAGCTTTGGTCAGAAACAGCATATCACTGTGTGATTATCCCTGTTTTCCAGGTATGTGGTGGATAAGGTGGACTGAAACTGTTCCTGTTAACTTCATATGATGTTTTGGTTGTGAGGAGAAGATTTATGTGACACTAACGTCAGCCGAAAGGTTTCTACCGGGTATTTAAAAGTATGTATGAGCAAGCGAGACTGTCACCATCTTGTATAAATACACCACGTGGGTTTTATCCTTTACATGTGTACAGTATGTGCACATAAGTGGATGTATTTTGCACAGTTAGAATGCAACATATGTATTTAATCTAATTAATGTGATAAACTGAAGCACCAATAATATCATAATGGTACAATGAAGACTCCTCATTATTCCTTCATTATATTTATTTGATAACAGTTAGACTCAATGTGTAGAAACACCGAGAAGCTACTTTTCGTTTTTGTTGCTGGTTCCACTTTTTTTTTGATGGATGCGCCTGATTTACATAAAGTAGTCTAGACCTCAGCTTCATGTAAATATAGAACAGCCGCTCTCGTCTCTCTAAATGCATCACAGCACTACCAGAATAAAATGTGCAGCGTCCTGTTGACAATCAATGGGGAGCGTTGAAACAATGCGTGCAGTGGATCACTACTGTAACTCTGCTAGTTTACCATCAGCCACTTTGCCATTAGCCCGGACACTGCAGCAACAGCTGAAACTGTTATTGGTCCCTAAAATTGAAAAAAAAAAAATCTGCTCTTCAACACAACTTATAACAAAACCTACAGCCATTAACTTTCAAGCTACAATTACCAATACCAGTGTGTTCATAAAGCTCAGCTGTGTCTGTTTAACCACACCTCCCTCCTCAGGGCTGACTGGTGCTCAGCACAGAGTGAGCAGAATGAAGGAATGTAGCTGTACATCTAGAATGTCTAAATCAAAAGAATTAATCATAACCTTAAAGAGATGGCCTCTTTAAGGTTATGATTGATTAATTCTTTGACATTTAATTTTCATGGTCTATTGATAAATAATTGCCCATTTTCATTTCCAAAAGCACCTAGTTAGACCTCTTGCAGCAATGCAGTCAGCCTTCTCACACACTCACTGTTAAAATCCTTCTTCTCCCCCTCCCCTCCCCACTGAAATGCCCACTCTGTTATGATTGGTCTAGTGCTGCTGGAAATGTCCCGCCCCTCAGAGAGCTGAGTTGAGTGGGAGAAACAGAAGTCAGCTACAATCGGAGGAAGGAAGTCTACTATTAACTTCCAGAAAATCATCTTTGGATTGTCTCCACCTGGTCCAAAATGCTGCTGCTGCGATACAAACCAGGTCAAGAAAGTCATGTCACACCCATCATGGTCTCCCTGTACTGGCTTCCTGTGTCCTTCAGGATCCATCTCAACAGCTCACATAAGGAGCTCTGCATGGCCAAGTCCCTGCGTATATATGTGACCTTCTTCACTCCGATGTGAAGAGGCGGTCCTCCGAACAGGGCCTCCTGGGTGTGTTCTGGACTAGACTGAAAACTAAAGGTGACAGAGCCTTTGAATCTGTGGCTCCAAAACTTACAGACTTACGAAACTTGGTTTCTGTGGATATTTTGAGGGGCAGCTATAGATTTACCTGTTCAACAGGCCTTTGGTTCATCTTAATTGATTGTGGTTACTGTTTATATTATCCATGTAAAGCACTTTATGACCCCTTGCTCTAAAACGTGCTATACAGATCAAGTTTTTCTTGCTTACAAGCACTGAACTTTTTCATAACAGGGCTCCTTTCAAAAGTCAAATTTAATCACGTCACTTTGCATATTTTGAGAACCGGATCTACAGCTACTTGAGGTGGTGAATTGCTGGGGACCCAGGGAAGTGCACTGTCTAATCTGGTACAATTTTGATATGTAACACATTTTTAATATGAATAAACTTTGAATAAAGATGCGATCAGTAAGTCACTCGGCTCTGGAACAGCAGGGTGGAGCTTCAGCCTTTGCGTCTACATGCAACAGTGAATCAGAGAGAAGTCCTTTTACATGGTGATCTAAAAAGACTAAGACGTGTAATCCTCAGCTGGGTTTGAATTGCTCGGGATGTCTGTTATTTGACTATCACTCATATTAGTAGTGTTATTATCAGTGTCACATAAGCACAGATCTTTCAAACAAATATACCTGTATAAACGTGTTCACATGAACCCAAATGAAGGCACAGAAAATAAAAGACGGAAGAGCCCAATATGTGCATCCACCTTATATAGGATTATTATTTCAAAAGTTCTCAGTTATGTATTTTCTTTTTTTAACACAGCCATTATTTTACTTGAAATGAGCAGATTCACTTTTTCAATACTTAACATCTATGCATATAGAAGGTTATATGTCATCATTTGTTTTTTATTGAAGCAGCAGTAATGGGAGTCCAAGTAATCAGTTTTGAATGGGCACTGCATATATTTAGAAAAAAATATATATTTTAACCTGTAACTAGCAATGACTTTTTTAATACAGGTCTGAAATCACTATTATTTTTTAAAACTCTTTTAAAATGTTATATTTGACCTTATTTCAAGTATGGATCTATCCATTCTATTCCCACTTTTAATTTAATACTACTTTATTATCATTTTAAGTGGAATTAATGCTCTTTCTTATGTTACATTCATTTTTAATAATCATTTCATGTCTATTTCCATGTGAAGCACTCAGTCAGTGCGTGTCAGTTCTTAGTTGTAAAGCACATTGAGCTGCATTTCTTGCATAAATGGTGCTATACAAATAAAGTTGATCACTATTATTTTTTATTATTACTAGGGCAGTGCCTGTAGCAAGTATGTATTCTTCAGGACCTCATCCTGAACTACAGCAAAGAACAACAACAAACTCCAGCTTCCTTTCAGCAGCCTGAAGGAGGAATTCAGGGTCTCAAAAGAGGCGCTCGTCTACCGAGACTCTACTGACACCAGAGTGGCATCAGCAGGCATTGTGGTTCAGACAGGCAGAAAGTTCAAAGCTCAAGAGGGCTGGAGCTGGACTGAGGTACATGGCTCTCATGGGTACGGTGGCAATCCACCATTCAGGTCTGGGTGCCATCCCACAGCCATGATATGACAGGGCCCAGGGCAGAGAAAGATGGTATCTTGTCCTGGAGGAGCTGCAGTCAGGTGTTAAGGATGTGAGGACCAGCAGGATGGAAGATAAATCTATTAATTAGTACTTTTTCATGTATATTGTAACAACCTGGGTATGTTATCGTTATATATGTCAATAAATCAATGAGTTTAGGCTCAGATTTTGTTCTCTTAGGTGATAGTGCTGGGATTTCCTGAGGGTCTGTGAACGCGTCTTGGAGTAAGACAGCTACCCAACGTAGCCTGCATTAGTGTGAGGAATAAAGTAGCAGCTAAACCGGCTACGTCTTAGCGTGTGGCTTTTAAGGGACGTTACAATACTTGCGTTACGTTGGCTGCACAATCAGTACAAGAAGAAACGGGACTTTGTAATGAATTGTAATGAACGTGCTGGGAAGCAACATGAGGAACTGATACAGAGCTTTACACTTAACTGCAGTGCTCCTGCAGGATAGCGCTTTTCTAGGTTCTAGATGGCAAGTGCTCTACCCCTACACCACCACAGCACCACTTCTTCAAAATAGTCGTCCTTTGCTCTGATTGATAAAGCAAGAAATTCCACTAATTAACCCTGATAAGGCACAACTATGAAGTGAAAACCATTTCAGGTGACTTCCTGCAATGGTTTTCACCTTTAAGAGAATGCCAAGGGTGTGCAAAGCAGTAATCAGAGCAAAGGGTGGCTATTTAGAAGAAACTAGAATATAAAACATGTTTTCAGTTATTTCACCTTTTTTTGTTAAGTAAATAACACCATAAACATGTTCATTAATAGTTTTGATGCCTTCAGTGAGAATCTACAATGTAAATAGTCATGAACACTTAAGACAATATGAACAATATAATTTAACACAACAAACAGCTAGGCTTACTATAATATACAAAGGAATTTATTATCATGTTGATTAACTATTACAAGCTGAGAAAATGTCAGCTAGCCAGATGTAACTTATGTTAACGTTAAAACTAATAGCTCTGCCTATGTATTGTTAGCTAACTATGTTATGCTAATGGTTAATGACGTTAATAATCATCGTAAAAAAATACCATGATCTTATCTTTACTATAACATTACCTCCTGTCTTTGTTGCGTTTTTTTCCTTTTCTTCATTTCTTTTTTTTCCTCCACTGGACACCAGACAGTTTAGGTTGTTTTGACCTGTTTTTGAGCTTGTTGACGCATCAAAAAACGATGTAAAGTAGCAGGTGAAGTCTGATTAATCGGAGGAGGAGGAGGAGGGGAAGGAGGAAGGGGAGACGCCGTCTTAGGAAAGTAACATATCATTAATATTACTATTATAGGCTTTGCTATATAGTTGAATTATAATAATACCAGCTAGTTTTAAGAATAGTGGAAATTATATATTTTTCTTCCCCCATTTCTGGTGCCGCCTAGATAGACATTTAGCATAGCATTGCCTATACTGATGTAGAGACCCTACTGTTAAAACGCAAACAAAATATTAAAGGTATCTGTAAAACATGAATTTAAGGTAATAAAAGGAAATTCTTATTATTCCTGAATTCTATACTAATTGATACATACTTGAGAATATTATATTCCTTTTCTTTTTTAAAAAAAATGCTAAATGCTTCTAAATCTTACACGCTGTAGATACGCTGTAGAACAGATGAAGCATGTATTTAACAGTGGTTCTTTCACATGCCCAAAGGTGAAATATTTTTGGAATACAATTATTTTTGTTGGGTGTTTTATATTTGTTTTATTTTTTTGTGTGTGTTTTTATCTATTTTCATTATAAATGTAGAACACTTTTCGATATAGTGAATGGATGCGATGAAATAATGGAAGCGTATTATTGTGTAGCGTATATAATAGTCTTTTTTCACGGCAGCCATACATGACTTTTTAGTTAGGTTAACAGGTGTTACCAATAAACACTAATTAAGGTTCACTTCCATTCCAGCGAACCAACATGCAAAATAGCAGCACCCTGACTCTGTTTGACCTGAATGGATCATTAATTATTATCATTAGTAACACCTGTGTTTACCTACTTAATTTAATTATTTCATGTCATATGGCTGCTGTGAAAAAGGTCTGCTGTATACACCCTGAATGACACGACACCATAAGTCCAAACAAGCCAGGACCAGAGTGCAGTGTATGCATTTTGTAAAATTTAAAAAAAATAAAGGCATACTGTGCTATTAGATACCAAAATAAAGCATAACCTAGTTTTACTTACTATACAAATACTGCACTGGGTTACATCGATCAAAAAAAAAAAAAAACGACAAAAAAATAATATATATTACTACTCAGCTATTGCCATAATGTAAGTGTCAAATCAGCTGATAAGGATTAATGCTGCTATGTACAAAGTTCTGCAGAACTAGATTCCTACAAGTCCCCTCTGTTCATTATTAAGCAGTGTCTTTTTTAAAAAAAAGTCATGGTATTAAAAACCTAAATTCTTCCTCACATCACTGCTACAAACTTTGTGGGTTTATAGGTTTAGTTTTGATAGCTGAGAATATAATATGAAGCACCGTGTTTCAGTTTTATTGTTTTTCCGTGCACTGACTTGTTGCTTTTAGCAGCCTGAAAAATCCCCACCTGGCTGATGATAGTTAATACTGTCAACAGTGTGTCATCTTTCATACCGTGGCAGCAGTCTGACCTACTATTTCCATGTGGAAGTCAAAAGCAGCTATGTGGAGCACTAAAACAATCTTTTTATGACCCCACCATACTTACTCTCTAATGTTTGTGCATTCTTTATTTATTAATGCATACGAAGACTGTCGCTGAAAGGGGTTACCTCCTCTACAGATTTACATGAATCCAGGTAGATAAAGTAACCTATTTTGTTAATATTACATTTATACATATTGTCTTTAATTAATATAAAGTATATCTTATTTAATGTGTACATTTATATGTATCAAAAACTTGTCAATATAAGATAAGAGTATGTAAAATTGAGTTTCCCCTCACAGAAAATAATGAAATAATGAAACCTGGAATTGAAAAAAAAAAATAACAGAACTAAACTGAAATCATAGAGAAATAAGAAAAAATAAAAACTAAGAATAGAAACTTACTGATCATCATCAAATCAAAACTGAACTCAAATTGAAATAAAAAGTGCAAACAAATCCATAAGTATTAGAACCTTAGTCTCCTTATAATTGATATTTGAGTGTTTTCCTATCCGATGACTGCAGTGTATAGACAGTTGTGCAGAGACAGGAACATGTGGAATGACTTTTTATTGCGGCGATTAGTCATTTTTCAGACAACAAGGCTCCCCCAACATTAAAACAAACAGCAATGTACAAAACAGCACACCTTTTTTTGCCATCAACGGAAATTTAATAAGGTAGTGAGAGTACATAACAGAAAGTAATGAAGTGTAAGGACGCGAGTTATGATGATGTTGAGATGTATAGGATGAGCTTGATGTCAAAGCCAAAGTAAGCACCATCGTCATGTAGTCAGGAAAGGCCGTATTTCAGTAAGAAATAGTCTAGAAGGGGTGAGGAGAGGTTAAACATGATACAAGAGGGTTGTTATCACAGTTTTCAGACATTTTTACCAACTAAAAAAAAGAACAATATCGGTGTAGCACTACTTTATCATGCAATTTACTTTAGTAAACCTTCTGACACACAGACAAAATATACTTCAATAAGTAGAACTCAATACATCTCTGTCCAGCAATAGTCACAAAGCCTGTAATTTATACTCTTTGAATGTGAGATCCCTATCAAAAATAATATGCAGATTTTTATCTTTCTTAATATATCTAAAGTGCAAGTATTTATCCATTTTTATTCAATGCTTTCTGTAAGTATAAAATACAAAGGAAAAAAAACAGCAATATGTTTTTCCTGTTTACATGTTATATTTTTCTGAAAGGAGAAGCATCATATATAACAAACCATATATATATATTATATATATATATACACACACACACGCCACAGATAAAATATTTTTGAAAGATACGACATATTATCTCATATGGGGATGGTAAAGGGATTTAGACCAAACGGTGACATGGGATATGTTCATTGTGCATTGACCCCACCCCTTTAAAATCCAGGATCCATTTCCCAACATCTTCAAAACATTTGAAAGAACGTCTTTTATAACTATACACAACAGTAGCCTATACAGTCTGCAGACATGAAGGACCCTACTACTTGGTGCGTGTGCAAACAGAAGACGTGCTGAATGAGCTCCTCTGTCAGTGGTTTGTGATGAGTCATATAGTGCTTGGCTTGAACCAGAGGCTGCGATTGGCTGTTGGGTTGATTAACCAGGAACTCTGAATGGCCAACGAAAGACTACAACACGGAAACCAGAAGCGGAGCAGATTTGGTTGTCTCGAACACCTTGTGGAAGTTCAGTCTGTTTCTTATGTCAGTACATGTACAGGTTTGAGTTAGTAGCCACCACCCACGTTTCATTAGTGGAAGTTTGCTGTTTGAAGTCATGCACATGTGGCTGTTTCAATGCAGTCAAAAAAAAAACAAAACACGAACCATCTCCCTGTTCGACACAGAAGGAACAAGCAGACGGAGCCACGTAACGGCCATAGCCATCATAGCAATCCCACTGTGAGTTTCATGCAAGTAGCTACTGCTGCACGTTAAAGTTACGTATACAATTATTTTACTGCTGTTTCCGTCAGTTAAAACATGTATGTAATGGTCCAGTCGCCTGTTAGAGCAACAAATATAGAGCTCTATATTGAAAAGTTGAACACTGTGGTGATAGCAGACTAAAAGCAGAGTAACAGTACGATCGGGGATTGATACGATGGCTACCGCTGTACAACAAAACGTTATCCCGTCAATGCTAACAGGCTCAATGTGCCGTCGCCTCTGTCCACTGAACGTAGCCGGAGTCACCGAGAACAGCACGCAGCTTGACCACCGACGCGTTACACAAAACAAGACACAAAAACAACCGCCTACCATTTTGCATTTGAGTCCCAGAAATGGATGACCCCGTAACGTGGGCACAACATGGCTGCAAGGACGTTCCAGCTTTTCGCTGTGACACTGGGTGAGCTCCCATGATCTGATAAATCAAGATATGACCGAACTGTTCTCGGCAAAAAAAACAAAACAAAAAAAAAACACCAGTACCCTCTTTCTCTCTTAACTTGAGCTTGGACTAAAGACACGACTGACCCAGTAGCACCTGGCGATTACAGTCTGTAACAAAACAAGACAATGCGTCTTTTAAAGTAATGTGTGCGTTTTCACAGAAGTGAGGCATTCACAAGGTGAACCCGATGAGCAGGTTCAGGCTCTCCTTATATTTGGCCATTAGAGAAAGAGAGAAAGGAAGTGTTGTATTTCCAGTCTTCATGTAGCAGAAGCCTCCTAGAGGCTTCAATTCAATCAAGCTAGAACACTTTGGGGAATAAATGCTGTATCACAAAAGAGAGTCCAGACGCCTGTTGAACTCAGGTCGACCTTACATGTGCTTTGCCGGGCACATAGTCGCAGGTGGCTCGTGTGAGTGTTTTAATGGAAATGGGCTCTTTATAATTCACGGGGAAGAGGAAATAATGGTCATCCCTGCAAGAGGGGAAAGAGATTTCCTGTTCTCCACAGCAGAGACAGGAATCCTAACTGGATCTGTCTGACAAGCCGGGTCAGTAGGTCACGGTAGGCTACTGCTGCTGGTAAGCTCCTACAGTGCAGTGCCAGGCTTCATCAGGCCTTTCACGGTCACTCGGGAGACAAACATGGGCCCAAAAATGTCCTGCGTGGGAACAGATGGGATTTTCTGGAACATTTCTCTTGGCTCTGTTGCAACAGGCATGACCAATCAAACACAGATCAGCATTTTCAAAGCAAGGATTCAACAGGACCTCTGATACCCTTTTCCAGCCTAACTTAGATGTACTTTGGGAAATTCTGCTTCTAGCCATCACCTCTCCCACATGTCTGATGGGCCCAGGCTGTAACTACATTAGCAGCTTTTTATCCAGCTGACGCCTCTAAAGCTGCAATCCATGCAGTCTGTTTCCCCTCGGTGCCAGCTAGGTGGCCCGCTGCGCTGACAGGGCCTGTGAGCAGGCTCAATTGTGTAAGCTCTTGAAAGCCAACCTGCTTTAAATAAAGCTGATGGGTGAACTAACCACTTGGAGCATATTGATCGGTAACTAGCACTTCAATGTAAGCCTTGAGGTTGATCAGATCAAAACGGAGGAATGGGCCGCGCGATGGAACGAGCGGGGTTCGGGCATTAGGACAATTTTGCTCCAATGAACAATCCGGGGGCCTTTTTTCTTTTTTTGGCATTCGGAATCCCGAGCTGTGAAAGAGCAGCAGACCTGAGATCAGTCTGCTCACATCAGAGAGGATTGTGATCCTCGCTGCAAAAACAGCAACAAGCCCCTCTGTCCTTCGGGCCCACTGCGGCCCGATCGCTATCACCTAGCTCGAGTGAAACCGCAGACAAGTCGAATCGTAGTTCACTTGTCAGGCGATCAACGGTCCCCAGGTGAGAGAGAGGGGGGTCACGTTCAGGTTCCAAACTGTTTCCTGGCTTCTAATGACAGGGAGGCCTTGTGCAGTTCTAGACACCATTCAAAAATACTCCGAGGCCTCCCAAACACTCAGATAGCAACAAGAGGCCGCAACAGGGGGAGACTGTGCATGCAAGTGTGTGTTAGCGAGTGTGTTAGCCACCCCTGGACCAAAGCCCAAAGATACTATTCAACTTGAGAGTGTAGGCCCCTGCAGAGAGGCTGACATGGAGACAGGCAGAGGTTGTTGACTGTCTGCGTTGTGTGTGTGTGTGTGTGTGTGTGTGTGCAGGGAGGAGTGAGCAGGGTGAGGGTTTTCTCTGGGGTGACTCTGTGGGGGGACGTAAAACACCCGGACTAGTCTACGCGCACTGATAGATGGACAAGGCCGCCTACTGGTTTACAGAACGTGACGGAAAAAAAAAAGCCCACTACCAACCTGACCTTTTTTTTTTCCCCTCCCCACCTCGAGCAAGTGCTTGAGAAGAAAGACTTCACATTTCGGAAATGATGCAGATTCTTTAACCTCATGGTCATGCTTTTCAAATATCTACTGATCACATAGCCTATACATTTTTTTCGTCTCTTTTAATAGTCTATACACGTGATACAATGCCGCGATTGGCACGCACACAATATTGCACACTAATATGAAATGCCCTACACTAGTCAGTGGCTTCCTCCCTGCCCGGGAGGGAGAAACATGACACGTTCTGGACAACATAATGTGGAGAGAAAAGAAAAAATAAGAACTTCGAAGGAGAGAAACAAAAACGAAACCAAAAAAAAAAGAGCATCAGAATAACAATAATGCAAAAAAGTGACATATTCTGAGTGACGAGGCTCCTAAGGAGCGATCGGGAGGCGGTAGCACCATAAAGAGATAGATACTGCCTCGGCCCTGCACTGATAGGCCTCTACATCCACTGGACTGCACTCAGACTGACTGCATGGGACCGGCCGGCTGCCTCTTTAACAGCATCCACCTCGGCTCTGACGAATAGCCCCATCTGGCCCATTTTGTTTTATTATTTTTTTTTTTTTTGTCACTGCTGGGTTTTTTTTTTTTTTTTTCCTTAAACATCACGGTGCATATGGTGTGCAAACCCACCCGTAACATCTCCAGGTGAATCTCCGTGCTGACACGCAACACTGCCACAGGAGGGTACATCCTGAAAATCGTTTCTCCCGTTCTAGGGAGACACCATCTTTACTCTGTGAGAAGCCGCCCAGCCAGGGGTGCTGCTCGGGACTCTGGGGCTCCACTCAGCCCCCCACCCCCCCCACCCACCCACCCACCCACCGCTTCCAAAGTGTAGGTATGGCAGCACATCATCTTTCTAAAGGGCCCGATCCACTAATCGCAGTTTCCCTCCCTCCTTCCCCGCCAGCTCCCAGCAGCCGTTTCTGCTTCCTTTTGGTGTTGCCACCCATGCTCCCAAGCACCGCAGGGTTGTGAATCCGGCAGTCCCGGCGAGTGTATATATGTCTGCCTACTTAACAGCACTCGTAAAATGAAAACGTACAGCGGTCGAGGTCACGGACCATCCACGTGAGAACACGTAAACGAGTGGAGTGTATAAGGCACGGGTCGTAATGACGTCAGAGAGGATGTGTTGCCTCGCCGCGCGCTGGCGCATCTTTTTTTTTTTCTTCTTTTTTTTTTTTTTTAGTTTTTTATCTTTTCGTGCCTCGCGCTCGCCCAGGTGGACCTCATCGGTTTTTGCACCCCCCCTCCCCACAACCCCTCCCCCCCATCCCACCCCAGAGGAAAAGAACGACAACAAAGAAAAGAATTTAACCCACAGAAAACGTGGGTGTCTTAATAAGGATTTTTTTTTTCTTTACAGCTGATTCACAAAATCATAATTAGTACATCTAAGTTAGCACTTTTTTTTTCATTTAAGTTTATATGGACATGGTGCAAGAGGGTTGATATTCAATATAGTAGCTTAGAGATAAGATTTATCCCGTCTGGTTTGAGTCGCACAAAATAGGCTTTTTATTTGTTTTTGAGTCTCAACCTTTCCATAATGGCATGATAGAAATGCTTTCGTTAGCCTACAACGTTTTAGGTCAAATTAAAGACAACAGCCTACTTTGCCAAACTTCTTTTGGAGACATGAGCTTACACGCATGCTGACAGGTGTTTACAGGCCTGTAGTGCTGCGTTCTGCAATTCATACACTTTTAGAGCGCTTTCATATTTATTCTGCGTACCTTTATAATAAACTATACATCTGGTATCAGATTTTGGTTTCATAAAGTCCATAATATATTCTCTTTGTGCTGATGTCAAATATTCGTTCTACATGAAGACTATCATTTTATATAATAGACCTCTGGTTTTATTTGTGATTAAATCTTAGTATATTACCAGTTTGAAAACATTTAAACAGTTTTTTTTTCTCGAAATAGCTTTGATGTGTGCAAAATCTGTCGTTTGATAGAGATATAAACACTCTGTTCATTGTCATTTAAATCAAGTAGGAAACAGTTCATATCTTACAGTTCAATCCTTGATAGCAGCGGCTTACTGTTACATGGGTGGTAAGTGGGGTGACATCCAGTAAAATGAGCGAGGAGACAGCAGAGTTGCTGCCATGTCTGTGGAGGTTGTGTGTGTGGGGTGATTCCCTTGGAAATTATCTGTCTATTTTACAGTTAAGTCTCGTTTTTGTTTTTTTTTTCTTCTTCATCATCATCTTCTTCACCTTCTTCCCCTCAGAGTTCAGTCTGGTCTTGGTTGTTTCGTTTCTGCATCCCCGCAAATCCGCGTCAGTCATCGTCTCCGTCATCTCCGCCGTGCGGGCCCTCAGGTAGCAGTTCGGAGGCCCGTTTCTCTCTACTCCTCTCCTGGATCTTCTTCATCTCCTCCGCGTATTTACAGAAGGTGTTGCCGAATTTGGACCACACTTTGCACGGCACCGTGATGGAGTTTCGGTAAGTGGGCTTCACCTCGCTGACCCGCATGAAGACCCCGTACTTATTGGAGCCCACGTCGAAGAAGAAGCGCTTGTTGTCGACCGTGAGCGAGGTGCCCTCCGGGAGCTCCGCCGGCTCCTCGTCCACGCCGTAGTCGTCGATGAGTTTCGCCAAAGCGTCGCGGAACTCGATGAGACCCTGCGCCGGCAGAGCGATGGTCTGGCCTTGCGCGCTTCCCAATCCGGGCCCCCGATTAACGGTCTGTCGGATCCTCAGGAACCGCCCCCTCTGGTTCTCTTTCAGATCCATGTAATATTTCCGATTCTCCCTCACCAGGAATTCGCTCTTGAGCGCCCGCCGGGGCTCATCCTGCACCATGTCCGGGTTGCTCGGGCCCAGCTGGGCGTAATGTTCGATAAAGTCCCCGAGATAATCGCGGAACTCCACGGCGACCGACATAGAGAGAGTGAGGCGGCTCTTGTTTCCCCCAGCCCCGACCTCGGCTATCTTTAGGAAGCGGCCTTTCACATTCTGCTTCACGTCAAGGTAGAAGCGCTTGTTCTGGATGTCGACGCGCTTGGAGGCGAGCTCCTCGGTGTCGTGCTGCAGCCGGGACATGGCGCCCATCGCGCCCGGGGGCAGCGAGCCGGGGCCTGCGGTGGGCCCTCCGTGGTCACTGCCACTGTCTCTGTCCGCCATGATGCTGCCTCCCTGCTTTACCTTCCACCGTCTCCCTCTGCCTGCCTGCTGCAACCTCGACTGCCCGTCAAACCACTCCGCCGCTCTATCGCGAGAAGAGAGCAGGAGAAGAGGAGGCTGGAGAAAAAAAATGAAAGTAACTGTAGTTCGGTGCTACTGTAGTACCGCGAGCCGGCTGCGTTCAAGACACTCGCGGCGTTTCCGCAACGTTTCGCAGAAATATCGCTTCAGCCTTTAAGCGGAGGCGAACGTTGCAACTGGAAGTTAACCCCCACCCATGTGATCCTATAAAACACTGCAGTAGGCTACTGAACACATAGATAGATAGATAGATAGATGGATAGATGGATAGATAGATAGATAGATAGATAGATAGATAGATATTTAGTTTTGCATATTTCAAATGTAAATCACATGTTTCTGCACACTGTCTACACCAAATAAAAAGCAGAAGGGGAACCAAAGTCATACCTGAAAGGGGATTTGGTTTTGGTGTTTCAGCACCATGGACAGTTTTTTTTGTTCAGCACCACGGACAGCGAACCCAGACAGCCCCTCAGTAGGGGGAGAGACACAGACAGAGGAAGACCAGGGAGAAAAAAAGACATTTCTGAATGAAGTGTAGATGATGGCAGTGTGGGAGTCTCAGGGAGGAGGCTGATACACTGTGAAGCATCATGAATCATTAGCCTCTGATTGGACTCTACTTTGTGTCACTGTTTCTCAATGGGGGGGAAACTATTGACAGTCTGATGACAAAACACACACCGTGGACGTCGGCTTGTCTGGAATGAAGATAAAAATGTATAACTTTGCATGCGTCCGTCTAAATGTTCAGACTTGCTATGGACATTGAACGTTTATAGGTTGTAGGAAATCATGCAAATTAAGGCTGCAGTTTTAGGTTGAAACTTTATTTATTGTGTAATCATAGCTATATACATCTATCTTCTATCTAGTTAATTAAAATAAATATATCTATCTTCTTCTAGTTAATTGTACTATTGGGAGTAAATGTCTCACCTGTCTCATCTGATTTTAAAATGTAATTGCCACTGAATTTCCAGCACTGTTTTCTGTTTTTGTGCCGAAATTATTTACACGGATTTTAAGCCTCTGTATTTAACTTTTCAAATTTTCAATAACTCCTTTTCACCTTCAGTTCACACATTCAGAATCAAAGATTCAAGTTTCAAGGTAAGACGGATTTACTTCATTATATCACCTACTATGTATCCTCATGTCTGGTAAAATTGTTCTCTTTATTTCAGCTCTTGATCCTGTTGACGGTTTTCTTTTCTTTTTTTTTTTTAACCTTGCTGTTAAAGGTACGACAAATGTCCCAGGTGAACTTATGATGCTTTAGCAGCAGCAGCCTTCATGGGCCTGCAGGGGCGGAGCACGCCTCAAGAAGAAAAATGATGATGATGTTGGCGACTTGATGGATGTTGGATAGGATAATGGCTTAATAGGATTGGACAGCTGCAAAATACTACTGATATCACAAGAGCTAATCTGAAAAAAAATGCACAAAGCTCCACACATGCTTTAAGTTTAAACCTTAAACAAATATGTTGACCCGGCTTTTTAAGGATCTGAAAGCTGCAAAACAATAAAGTACAATAAACAATTGGGATTTGACTTGAGTATTTCTGGCAATCTAATAAAATTAGGAGGGGGGGGGGCTGTAGAGAAGAAATCTGGGACGGATTAACAAAGACACATGTAGAATAATATAAAACAGCTGGATTATTGGGGGGAGGTGATCAGGGAGGCGGTTGGTGGCTGTTTTTTCCCCCCGGTCGGTCAGCAGCAATCTGTTTTTATTCCCCTTCTCGAAACAAACGATTTGCATTATAGGCTAATTCTGAAATTCTTAAATTGTGTGCAAGTTCTCTAATGATGTGTTGTGGGTCACAGAGCGGATGGAGAACTCAGGGCCCTAACCCTAACCCTAATCCCTATAATGTGGACCCATCAACATTTAACTTAAAATAAAAAAAAAAGAAAAACGGATCAAACCTACAAGTCTGAGTTCATTCAGCACCAAGGACAGCACCCATCCCTGAAGCTTGAACCTTTACCGGTGTGATTGGCCCATTGGGACGGACGCACTAAAGCTGTCAAGCCTTTATTTCAGCACCGCGGACAGCGGCTGGTCCCCGCTGTGACCCTGGTGATGGGGAAACAGGTGGATGAGGCAATGATGGAGGCTGATGAAATAGCCTCTCATACATCCCCTTCATCATGTCCCCTATACGACATTATGTGCTATCCCTTCCTCGGGATGGACAGTGAAAGGCTTTCTGACCTCTAGCGAAGGGCGCACGGCTCCCGACGGAGAGGGAGAGGCGAATCTTATGAATGGCTTGATTAATGGATACAGAGATGGAGGCAGGGACTGGTGTGCTGGTGGAGGGGGGAGGAGGGGGAGGAGGAGGGGATATTTGTGGTCACCATAAAAAATATATATATATATAAAAAAAGCCTGAGCATATTGTGCAAAGCTCTCGTTTCATTGGTGGAGATGTATTCAATGAAAAAAAGTGGTTTTATTAGCTGTAGCTGAGCAGGATTGGCAAAGCACTGGGGGCAGAATGTCTTTTTCCGCCACGATACCAGCAGGTCATTGACGCTTCCACGTGTTGCCACAGGAGTCATTAGACGGCTCGGCGTCCCAGGGCGACGTTAGGAAACTGCAATGACTCGAATGACAGTGTGGGGAATGTCGGGCTCGGGCTCCGCGCTCTCTCGGAGCGCGCATTAAAACGCCGAAGTCTCCAAACTCCCCGCTCGCCTCGCCGCGCTGCTGAGGAATCCATTGAAAGAATTTCGCAGCGTTAGTCATCGCAACAACTATCCGCAGTGTGTGTAGTAGTCGCCTATAGTCTTTTTTTTTTCTCTCTCCCTGCACCTCTTGCACCGGGGATCCACAGTGGGCGCCGCGGAGGGCTCGGCTGCAGACGCACTTCGAGCGCTTGTTGCGGCCGTCTCTACGAACTGCGTGCGTGATTTCCGATTGCGCACGCCCCGCAGAGGTTTTTTTTTTTCTTTTTTTTTTTTTAACGCCGGCGATGGTCACATGCGGTTGGGGTCGGCGTGCCGGCGGGTGCCCGGGTCATTAGGGTGTTTGCGCAGGACGCGGCGAGCCGACGCCAGTGACCGGGCCAGGTGATGTTTGCTCACGTAAGCCGCTCGCGTTTGATGAGGGGCGCAGGGGACGCGGCTGGAGGGCGCGCGCTACTGTTGCATCGCCTCACCGGATAACTGCTGCTATCTCATCCCTGTCCGTCTGTGCGTCCCTGTTTTTTTTTTCTCCCTTCACTCTTTTTTTTTACTGTATTTATTTTATTTTTTTGCTTACTGACACACGGATTTTCACGCAGGAGTGGGGACATCTTTTTCTCTTTTCACCATCGAAATAAGTGGATAAAGGACCCGACCTTGCGTGTGCGTGTGCGTGGAGTGCGTATCGTTTCTTGTGATTCCCCCTGTACGCGCAAGCTGCTTTTTTTTTCCTCCTCTTCCAGAGAGGCAATGCGCCCACCCATGCGATGGTAGCCTATTAGCTAGAGAGAGAGAGAGAGAGAGAGAGAGAGAGAGAGAGAGAGAGAGAGGTTCCAGCCCTGGATTCGAGAGGAGGCTAATTTACGAGTCTTGTTTTGCCTTTCAGGAAAAGGGGAGATAAGAGGGGGGAGGGTGGTTGGTCGGTGAAGGAGAATGCAGCAATCACATTTTTAAGCATGCAGAAACGGGCCGTTTCCGGTTCCTAGGCTGGTGTGTCCCCCCCATTCCGAGGCCAGCAGCCGTATGGGGAAAGCAGCGGCGGACACAGATGGCATGGACACTTCCACAAGGTCTGCCGCTCTGCCCTGCCTCCTGCTCCGCCGGAGCCCGTTCGCCGCCGTCTCTCTCTCCCAGCTCGCTCCGCCGCCCAGCAGCACTGCAGCACAGCACAGGCTGACGGCATGAGGCTTGATCCAGTGCATTTCTCCATGCTGGTCATCGGGGTCTCCTTCGCCTGTTACGCCCCGAGTCTCAACTCCCTGCAGGACCAGGCGTACCGATCCGCCGTGGTCATCGAGGGCGAGGTGCGCTCCTCCCCGGAGAACGTCTCCTCCCGGGAGCCCTACAGTGTGAATGTCAAAGTGCTGGACGTGTGGCCCGTCAACAGCGGCGGCCTCGAGAGGGAGCAGCTCGTGACCGTCGGGGACTTCGGCTCCGAGGCCCCGTGCACCACGGTGGAGAAGGACCACAGATATATCTTTTTCATGGACCCGACCGCCGAGCCCCTGGTGTTCAAGGCGTCGTTCGCCCCCGTGGACGCCAGCGAGCCGGAGCTGAAGAAGGATGTGGAGCGGGTGTTGTGCGAGGACTGCGGTAAGTTTCAGGCTTTTCCCGTCACACCTGCCGCGCGGCTCACACCGCGCTATGTACACGAGCGAGAAGGGCCAGCCCGGAGCTGCCATGGTGATGTAAGGAGACAGCCGCTGCGCGTGCACGTGCGGAGTCTATACAGTGTGTCATCGTGCACACACACAGGCACAGGAACAATGCATGCGCGCAGTGGTGCACTCTTCCATCCACCATAACCCGGTCACCCATAATGAAATGAGGAGCATGGCAGGAAATGTGTGCGCGTGTGTGTGCGTGCGTGTGTGCGCATGTGTCATGTGGATGTGTGTGTGTGTGTGTGAGAGAGAGAAAGATGCAGTTGAATTTCTCAAGTTAAACCTGGTGTTAAACCCTCACAGCAGCAGCAGCAGCCTGGATCTGCATCATCACAGCATTTCAGTGAAGTAGCCTGCATGTGGAGTCTTAAGGTGGAACAAGCCAGTGGCTGCAGCTACTCTCTCTCTCTCTCTCTCTCTCTCTCTCTCTCTCTCCCTATGTGTGTGTGTGTGTGCATCTGAGGGGGAGCATGTGACGGGAGTCAGGGACAGTAAGGTAACCTCCTTTCCAAACTTTGTGTTGATGCCTGCAGCTAGTATAAGATGTCAAATCTGATCCTGTCTTCTGTCAGAGATTGGGGCAAAAATCTGGAGGACGACAGTGTGTGTGGGAACAGTTCAAGTCTCTACCTGTTGCCGTCGTCACCATGGATACCTGTCACATTGGACTTTTTGGCTGGAAGTATAGAAACCCCTGTATCACTTCCTGGTTCTCAAATTAGAAATGCCTCTGAGAAGTAGCTAAACCTGCACATGTGTGTGTGTGTGTGTGTGTGTGTGTGTGTGTGTGTGCAGCCTCTGAGTGGCTCTAAGAAACTCTATTTAACATATGGCCGCCCGAATGAACTTTCCCTTAAATGCAATGATCTGAACGTGGCACCAGGAGAACAAAGAACAAAAAGACTCCAGTCTTTCAGATGAGGATCAGCTCAACCCATTAACAAGCTGTGCAAGTATTTCTCTTTTCTTCCTCGCAGGGAGAATCGGGGTCAACTCCTCAGCTTCAGATAACCTCCATCAACTGACCTCTTAGTGTGAATTATGTACCAGTCAAAGGTTCGGACGCATTCTCGTTCAAGAGAAGGTTTTGACCGCCACTGTGTATTATTCAATCTGCTAGTTGCAAATTTTTCACCCTTTTAACTGTGATCGTGTTCTCTGGAAGACAACGCTGAGTCTGATCTCTCTGATCCCTCCAGCTGTGGTTTCAGAATTTAAAGCATCAGAATGATGCTTCTGGTTTGCACCTTCCACTACAGTGTTAAAGCTTCCTGTAGTAAATCTATGTGGAGCTGTGTGCATAGGCAGAAAGTAGCACCCCCCCCCCCCTGCATAAAAGAGAGAGGAAGTGTCACATGCATCTAATATGAGCTACAAAAGTGCCACTTTAAAAACCTTTGGGGTTCGTCTTCAGTTTGCATAATGAATGCAAGGACAAAACCCTTTGAAACCGCACAAGAAGGAAATAAAGAAACTATCCGTCGGTAAGTTCCTGCGAAATCAAGAATCAATGTAGCTTCCATGAAAGCGAGCTGGTGGCGGCGGCGAGGTGGCGTCGAATCCAAACAGGAAGTACGTTGCTGGGATGTCTTAACAAAAGGGTTCATCCGGCAGCTGAGCTAACAACGTGATGTTCTATTTTTACATGCTAAAGATATCGAGTCATTTATTTATGACAGCGCTGTTGTAATCAGGCTTCAGTCCAGGCACGGAAAAGCTCGGGAGAGAGGACATACCCACTTATGAGCTGAACACACACACACACACACACACACACACACACACACTAACAGACAGAGATGCAGGAAGGAGCACAACCTAATTAGACGCTCCAGAGCTATGGTGACACTGGACTGTGGATGCAACCTGTAGCCTCTGTGTCTGCAGCAGCGTAACATTGACATTGTTTGTTACTGAAACGCAGATTCCATTTTTTCTTCCAGGATTGATTGGATTCACCTGTTAAATCTGACCACAAAAACCCCTAGAAATATCCACGAGAGCTCTGCACGAAGACGTCTGCTCTCCCTCTCTTATTTTGAAGTTGAGTGTGTGTGTGTGTGTGTGTGTGTGGGGGGGGTTATCAATCGCAGGTGTCCACCTGTTGATGAAGTATTAGAAAATAACTCCCCTCTGGCAAAATTCTCTTGTGCCTGTCAACGACAGTTTGTTGTTGTTTGTTGGCGTGGACTCCCGCTGAGTTGTAGCTCCCTCACTGGCTACGCTGACACTCACTCATTTGCAACACTTCTTCATTGGGTTGATGCAGGAATGTCAGCGAATGAGCTATGAGTGAGCGGGGGCTCCTTGGCCAGTGTTCAGGCCGGAGAGATGCGCATGAGAGGATAATGTCAGAGGTTTCATTTCAGACACGAGTAGCTCAACAGTGAGTTAAACCCAGCCGGCCAATCACAGCCACCCGCCGGGAACGCCCACATCCGCCACTTTCTATTCCGAGTCGAGCCGTTTGACTTCAGGTTCAAATATCTGGTGAGTTTTTCAATATTAGAAAAGAAGATGCGTTTGCATATTGAGGATACAAGTTCGTAGCTGAGAATATAGACTGTTTTTAGTTTTATACATAAAAAATGCAACCTGTAATTCACAGGAACAGCAAACTGTTGCAATGTTTTAGGATTTAGGTTTATATTTGGTGTGGTAATTTTGGTGAAGCAGTAAAATTGCATTACTGACATGTTTCCACTTGACGATTTCATCTTTTTTTTTTCTTCCACAAAATTATCCGTAAGCAACAGTTTAAATCAGTAAAACAATATAAAGCCTCCCTAGCCATGACTGCTCACTGTATTTCTGGACTGCCGTCACATTTCGGACTGATTTACTTTATTTCCAAGGACCAGGAGCTTGTTTCACCAAATTTGCAACATGCAAGTTTCGATTTGCGGCTGCAGATGAGATAATTTCCCCTCCCATGTTTCACATTAAGCGTGCAAGAGATGTGTGGGACCTGTAAATGTAACTGCAGTGCTCGTAAATTGCTTTTGTGAAACAGGGCCCCTGTTCTTGGTGTTAGCACCCGAATATGTGAAAGCCGTGATATCAGCATTAACAGACAATGATATGAATACTAAGCTAACATCCCATTTTAGATAGACAGTTATTAGGTTATTGTCTCAAGGTTTTATTCAGACTTTCTGCCAACGAATGTTGACATTTACAGAAAGCTTCTAGTTGTGCAAAGTGCGAGGCACGGACCCCTCGCTGTGAGAGAAATTCTGACACAGTAAATCTTTTTTTTTTTTCGCTCTATAAAAGAATGCAGAGCCATCTTCCGAAAGCGGAGCCAACGTTGATTAAATGGCGAGAGGGGGCAGGTTCTCTCTCACTGTTTATGTTATTGAGTCTGCCATAGCTACTCCAATAACCGCTCTCCATCCCAGCCCACACGTCTGACCAACACACTAAACACAGCACCTGATTTACACAGAAAGTCACTCTATCCCAAACGCTGCAGATCAGGCTTAGTAGAGATGGCCGCAACTGTTAGGAACAACATTTTATGTGAACATTATTTTTTCACATTTTGTTTCTATTCAGAATTCAAGGCTGCAGGAGCTGAATAGTTGATAGAATATCTTGTCCTGAACAACTGAAAGCACACGTGTCTCCACTGAGCTCGACTGGCCTTCACTTCGCTCTCCCTGTTTTATTCTGTGAGCATCAGTGGTGGAACGGAACTAAGTACGATTACTCACAGTACACGTTTTAAGGGGGTACTAACTTGAGTATTTCCATTTGATGCTACGACTCCACTACATTCCAGAGGGTATTATTATACTTTCAAATCCATACATTTTTCTGGCAGCTTTAGTTATTTTCCCGATGAAGATTTAACACATCGGATAATATAACAAGCCTTTTTAAATATAATACTCTTTTAACCCATTTAAGTCTAAGAGCTGCTGAATCTATGACTGCCATTTTATACTTTTTTATACATTTAAGCCCCTTTTTTTCAAAGATTTCATGCATATATCAGTTGAGTCACTAACAATAATGTTATGTATCTATTTTTTTCCATTTTATTTGCATTTTATTGGCTGTTATAGTTGCTGCTTGCATAAATCTGCCCATAAACAAAAATCTATATATCCCATGTACAAAATTATTTTTGGGGGGATTATTCTAGAGACTTGAATGATTAAATAGATATATACATGTCAGGGTTGAAAATCATAATATTCTAAATAAAATGACCTCTTTCTGGGAGGTTTTGTCTTCTCCGTCTTCTCAGGAGGAAGTTGATGACGCCGTGTGACAGGAAGCACTTGGAAACTTAATTTGTTTTGCTTAAAACCTTTGTCTAAATTCTCTATCATGTCATTAAAAACTGTATGAGTAACCTTTAGATTTTTTTTTATTTTATGTATAAAATGATAGTTATAGACTTAAAGGCTCATAGGCTTTAATGGGTGAAAGATGAAGCTAAAGGTTTCCAACATTTTTGTTTTTTGACATCTTGCAAAAACCAGTGTATAGTTGGGCCACTTTTTAGATGTCTATATATATATATATATATATATATATATATATATATATATATATATATATATATATATATATATATATATATATATATATATATATATATATATATTTGTGTATCATATCTTTGTTCTTTTACATTAATCACCTCACGACCCCTCGGATTTATCTGGTTACCCTTTGGAGGGGCCCGACCCATAGGTTTGGGAACCATTGGACTAAACAGGCTAACTATACATAATATTGAAACCTCCACCAGCTACAACAGTAACATGCTGCTGACACACTGATGCTTCATATCAATAATCTAATGATATCGTATATAATAATTTATGAGTTATTGATATGAGTACATTTACTCAAATACCTTAATTGCTGACAATACTTATGTACCTTTACTTAAGTGGGATTTTTCAAGGAGGATGTTGTAACGGAGTCTTTTACATTGCTGTATTGGTACTTCACTTAAGTAAAGCATCTGAATACTCCTTCACTGGTGAAAATAACCAGTGGACTGCTCACACTCCCCTCAAATAGTACAAAACCTGTCATATCTTACATCCGTCAGCCTAAACCGTAATGTAGGTCTTCTCTGATCATTGCTGTTGGCATGCCTTTTGAGATACATTGACAGTTTCTTCTTAAAATAGCTTTATCTGATGCCCAAACATGCTCCTGTCACTGATTCTCTATCTAGTGCTGCATACCTGAAGTCTCAAGCCCCCCTCCCTTTTTCTCTCTCTCTCTCTCCCTTGCTGTAGCTGACTGTAGCTGGAGTGTGTGGTTCAGCTCGTGCTTGCCCTCCTGTCAGTCAGTCTCACTGAGGAGGAGAGAAACAGAGGGGGGGGGCATCTTTAGCTTTGACATTACAGATAGATGCCGCAATAATGCATAATAACAGCCGGCATCTTATAGATCGAGCACACTAGGTCCAGAAATAGTTTTATTGTGCCTAGAATGTCTCAAATGAATTTACTACGCTACTGTAATGCAATATTCACGTTAGCCCAAAACCATGGAGGTTTATTTTACAGCATTAAAGGACTAGTTCAACAGTTTTTGGTAAATACATTTCCTCGGTGTCTTTCACAGATCCGCTATCTGTCTCAAGCATTTATCGCAGGTCCTAGCCTAGCTTAGTGTAAGGCCTGGAAGAATAGCGAAACGGCTAGTCCGGCTAAAGTGGAATAATAAGCCTGCAGGCACCTGTAAACCTGTTTTTTTTTTGTTTTGTTTTGTTTTTCAGCTCGTTCAACTGCAGTCGGACAATTTGTGGTCTTAGGGGCAGCTAGATGCCGGAGCGATGACTGTGCAGCTTGCTGAAGTCTTATCTTCACAGCAAGGTTGTGGTCGAGGCGTGGTGCCGTCGTGCCTCTACAGAAACCAGAAGCAAAAAACCTGCGTGCATGCCGACAGAGCCGAGCATCGATATTCTCGCCTCATTTTCAGAATGAACGTAAATTTGCAGAACTCCACAAATGTTCTCCTTTAAAATCGCCATTGCGACCGAGCACTCTATGATATAGAGCTCACAAACTCTCAAGTGATGTGATGTGCATGAGGGGTGGGCGTATCTGTGCGTATGGAGTGTAATTGTGGATAGTGCATGCATGCACATGTATATATCGACTGCCTGACCTCTGCATGTAAGACTGTGCTTTTCCATATCAGCGCCGGTGTAATTTATTTGGGCTAACGTGCAGCGCTCTCTCCCCCCTCAGTCCAGGTTCACATCAGCGTGCACGGCAGCTGGAGGGCAGACCCACTCCGGCATTGATCTCCAAATCCCAGATTTAGGAGGTTTTTGCTCTGGGGCAGCACGTCAAAACAATCCTTGCAACAGGAAACATATCCGAGGCCACACCCTTGAACAAGTCGTTAAACAAATCCCAGTGAATTTCAGCTTTCATTACAGCTTTCATTGGCGCTAACGCGTTTAGGTGAACAATTGTCTAAGAAAGAAGGGGGGTGGGGGTTGGCGGAGATTTTCTGGCTATTTGTGTGCATGTGACACGAACAGTGTTTTGCAACAGTGGGAATGATTCTGTGTGAATTCTTTCATTAAGAGGTGTTCCACCTTAAGAGGGTGTAAAGGTGGCATTCAGACTGATGCACACACTGTACATTAAATTGAATGCGCATCCAGGAGGATTCTGGTTGATCCGGTGACTTGACAAGATGTGTGTATGTGTGTGTGTGTGTGTGTTGCGAAAAAGGTCTCTCACTTGTCTGTCTCATTCTTTCCCCCTCTTTGTTGCGTTATCTGTGCCTATTTCAGACACCCTCTGTGTGTCTCTTTCTCTTCTGTTTCTCCTTCTGTCTCTCTCACTGTCCTTGTCTCAACAGAGCATTATACCTCTGCACACACACACACACACACACACACACACACACACACACCCAGAGAGAGAGAGACAGTTAGCTGTTGCTGTTGCTGCTGTGCTGCAGATGCCCCAGTGTGCTGTCATTAGCAGGGAGATCTGGGGCTTCTATAAATTATGCACACTGAATAACAGAAGGCTGAGGATTTCTCCCCTCTGCTGCCTGCATGTGTGTGTGTGTGAGAGAGAGAGAGAGAGAGAAAGAGAGGATGTATAGAGCGCATCTTTGCTTACTTATGTTCTGCTGCTGACATTATTCTGATCAACTTTGCTCGTCGATGTGTCCATGTTAGCGCTCTTCTCTTTGTGGCTGCTCGGCTCACTCATGACTGGCTAACTCATGTACATGTCCTTGGTCGTGTAGCGTGTGTGAGAGCATGTGGGTGTGTGTGTTCTCGCTTGTGAATAATGTATCAGCACTCATCTTTTCTAGCAGTCAGCCTTAGTAGAAAACTCTGACACATGCCTCTTAAAGGGACCAGCCCAGCAGCACCGGGCTCAGTTTGTGAATGAGAGAGGTCTTTGTGTAACCCCCCCCCCACACACACATACATGCATGCACACACACACACTAACACACACACATATGCATGCACACACACAGAAACACACTAGCACACACATGCAGATTTACTGCACACACCGCCCACACACTCATGCGGCTGGTGCTGCACACACCCTCCTCACTGCATCAGCAAAGTGCCTTTTTCACACAGGATGGATTTGGCTTGATGCTCTCTGCGTCTCAGTCAAGATTATTTTTTCCCACAGAAATAGATTAGACACCAAATTCAACACGGTATCAACAGAAATGTGTACGTAAGTATGCTAAGGACTTGTCAGTCGGTATTCCAGATAAATCCTTAAAAAAAAAATAATACAAGTTCACTACTGTTTGGATTCATCTGAGGCTTCCTTCTCTTTTCTTGGAAAGCCATTTTAATCTTTGGCTTTCCTCTCCATAAGTAGCCCTGCTTTGCCAGACTGTGACGGGGGTTGGCATGCACTCAGCAAACACCTGATATTCATGAAGTTGTAAAGTGTCATTTTCACCTGTCACTCTGGTTAACATTTCATGAGAAGAAGAAGAAAAAAATGCTCTGTGTTACATCCAAGGTGCTTTTGACCACCTCTGATAACTCGTGAAATCCATATTAGCGGTTGTTCTGGTCAGAGTTCATATAAACATGAGGCGCAGCATCACTGAAACATAGAGGCCAACATTTCTTGGGAAAGAAAAGGGTTAAAATATCTCTTTAGCGCTTTAGCAGGCTATGTTTAAACTCTCTGTGTTGTGCAGGTCTTTGATTGTGACAGGTATCTTCATCTGTCTTCTACATGTCCTGCTCCATTTCTCTATGTGTTATCTTGGACTAGTAGTAAGTTTGTTATGTGTTCAGATCACGTAAGGCATCTCTTTATGAGCATTTCTTTTTTTTTACCATACAGAAACAGTTGTATTTATCGCTGAGAAGTAGCGGCTCTTTATTTTTCTTCTGAAGGAACATTCAGCGCATTAATTGAGAGGATGTCGGCAATACATCTAGTAATTGCAAGTTATGAAGCAATATTTCAGCTTCCCCTCCTCAGCTTGCTTCAGGATATTGAGTTTTTTTTATTCTTGATTTGGTCAATTATGCTACAATTCCAACAACTCCCAAGATTGATTTTTACCTAATTTCCAGCTGCTTCAAGGTAAAACAAATACCGTAGATTTGGTGCAGCACAGGAGGTGCATCGCCGTCATCTGCATCAGAAGCACTGAATCAAACGTAATTTGATCACAAGAGGAAGTTATGATCAAATCTCTTAACTGAGTCAAATTTGCATTGGTATTATTTTAATCGAATCATTACGGGTGTAGATCTTGTTGAGTGTCCTGCTTTAGCAACTACTTTGCAATAAGACGGATCCCTCCGTTATTAGATTTCTGTATTTCTATCCAGCAGTTGTTTTTTTTGGCTGTTGAATTTTAGATTTTTGCAAAATATTTAAACGCGTAACCTATGATTCTTAACATTTCAACATGTACGATTAGAGACGACGGTGGCAGAAAAAAAAAACAGCACCGGCTGCACTTGCTAATTTATTCTGTTGTTTTCAGGGTTGTAGTCCTTCTTCTCTGTGATCTGAGATGTCAATACCATTATTAACCTCACTCACTAAGGTCTACCGTCTGTCTTCATTAGCGTATTTCATTCATCTACCAGGTGTCACATGGGTACTGGTGCATACCTTTCTGCTTTGAAAATAAATGCGCACTGATTCGGTTTGACTTTATGGATGATTTTTATTGGAATTACCTGTATGAATAATCATGTTGTAAAATAAGCCAGAGGTGTGTAAGAGAGGCAACGGTTGGCTGTCTGTGTTCTTAAATAGGACAGTTGAGACAAAGATAGGATCCAGATCCATGTTTTTGCATGTTTTTGATTATTGTGGACAAAAATGCTTGTTTTTGTAGCACCTTTTCCTTTTTTTTCTTTTTTTTTAAAGAATTGTTCTCATTTACGTGTTCATTTTGAGGTAAAACTGTGGGAAATAAAAAACAAAAATATTAAATTATATGAAAATAATGTGATTCAATATAAAAATTACTACAAAGAGTCATATATAAGCAATTCCTTGGATAAAATGCTTAATGCATGTCATAGAAACAGGTATTTCAGGGCTTATTTATTTTCTAAAACCATGGTCTCAAAGTCATATACAAACATACTGAGCTCGAGTTCCATTTATAAGCTTTTATTAAATACACTTTCACCTCAATATTATCATCAAATATAATCAGTCAATAACACCAGCGAAATAAACCCGTCAACAAAGTAATAGATAGACAAATATTTTTTTTATTACCTGTGATGATGTAAGTTACCATAAAATATGACATTTGTACCAAATGATTGATTTGTCTATTTCATGTGGAAAAGTTGTGTTAATTTAGCTAAATTGCATATTTGGTTAATCACAATTTCCTGGAGGGACTGACTTTCATACGTTAACACTGGCTAACAGTAAAAAAGCCCGCACCTTCTGACTGTGGCAGAGAGGAGGTCAAAAGTCAAATAAATCCTTTGAATTTGAGATTTAGACACATTCAAACTCTAACTAGTCAAGATAGCGATATGTAATGTAAATCTAAATCCCTCTTTTTGCTATCTCATATGTTGTGTTTTCTGAAAACATCATAGCAACAGGAAGAGGTAGTAAACACTCCAAATGTAAAAAGAAAAAAAAACACTATAAGACTATACTGTGAGGAAACATCAATGCTGATGTTATATTTCACCTGAAATGAAACATGCATTTCCAATCTTTTTCAATCACATCTGTTGTTCATTTATTTAACAATCATTGACAAAAAAAAACATCAAAATGTGATCCTATTAAAAAAAAATACCTACCTTTTTGTCATCTTGCTGTGAGCTATTTCATTAGTATCATCACATCCACCTGTCAATCAGAGAAAACGTTTGTATGCTTGTATCTGTCCATATGATACGTCCACTTTTCTAATTCTTCTTTGTCCCACCTGTGTAAACAGTTTATAGTGAAAAGACCTAATGATATGGGTGTTTGATACTCTCAAACAGCTGTTTCAGATGGACTTCAATATTGGCATTGACGCCAATTGATCGAAATCTGCATTTTATGCATTACAAATGGCTCAGATGGTTGTCTGCTGTGTAATATCAGTTCTGAAAAGGCTGATTCTCTCTACGTCATGAAATGTATAGAAATGGTAGAATCTTAACGCTTACCTCCCCCAGCCCCCAGTGTGTGTGAGAGTCTCATATGAGAGGACACAGGGCAGTATTTCCTGTAGCTCCGGCTTTTTGTTCCTGCAGTTACCAGCAGGGGAAACCTAAAACATTAAATTGTGGTGTAGTGTTAACTGGAGCTCTGCTGATGCTGTCTGCAGCAGCGGGTAACGTTATCCCCCATTGGTACTGCCTGAGCTGATGATGAGCTAATGTTACACCCCCTCCGCTCCTTCTAGCAGCAGTAAACGGGCCCTCCCTCGAGAGAAACTTGGTACTCACCTACAATTAATGTTTAGTCTTCGGTATAAAACATTCAACTTCAATAATTGGGTCAAATAGGAAAATCACTGGGGTTTGTGGGCAAAATACTTTGTCAACTTATGGTGACAGATTACTTACAATATCATGTTAATAGATATATTACTACATGAAATAAACTTGTTACATGTCTTTCTTATCATTCACTATAACTATATCATTATAATCAATTCCAGACAGCAGCTAGGCCATAGAAAAAGCAAGTATGCTTATAATATCTTCAATGATACATCAAAGCATAGAAAAGGGGCTTTTAAAACAGGTCCATCTTGATATTTGTTAAAGGTGAAAACAGTAACCAGATTAACCATAAATTGGAATCATCATGAAACTGAAGTGTTTTTTTTTGCCTACTGTAGATCTGCAAAACATACCAGACTGGTGTTATTTTGACCTGGTAGAGTTAGATTTTGCTATTTCAACATGATTTGGCTCCAGTGGCGGCTGCTGGTCTTTTAAGTAAGGGAAGCTCGTTTTGGCCTTGTTAGCCTGTTAGCTTGTTAGCTGGCTCACTAGCCGCACAAGGCTGTGGCTGCTGTGAGTGTTTTGTGATGGTGGAGGCTCACAGCTGCAGCTGCTGCTCGTTGAGGAGAGTCAGAGCAGAAATCAGCAGTCTCCAATAACAACAGGAAAAGATGATTATATATATATATATATATATATATATATATATACATGTATATATGTATGTATATATGTATGTATATATATGTATATATATATATATATATACATGCATATATGTATGTATATATATGTATATATATATACATGTATATATACATGCATATATACATATATATATATATATATATATATATATATATATATATATATATATATATATATATATATATATATATATATATATATATATATATATATATATATATATATGTATATATATATACACATGTATATATATATATATACATGTGTATATACTTAAAACTTAAAAAAACACTCCGGTTGTGCGTGTTTATATTTCAAGATCACTGATTTGCTCATTTGGCTCAAAATGAGACGCAGCCTCAGACTGATCCAATCATCATGCAGAAATTCAGTGTCCAAGCTCATTGAGGCCACGCCCACTACCCATAGACCCCCCCCCCCCCCCCCCCCCCCCAGAGGCACTCAGTGTCTGATGGGCAGGACAAAACCCAACGTTTATCCAATGAGCATGTCATTTCACTGCAGTGGAACAACCCACCCTCTGCTTCCCCATTGAAGTCAATTGGTGCTCAGCTTCAACCTGTTTAATGCACTGATGCTGAATGAATGAATGAGAAGATATCACATCAGTGACATGTGAAAAGAAGATGATTCCGAACTAAGGTTGAACACTTTGTAGCACATTATTTAGTCACTGAAATTTAAACACAATAGTACATATTTGACCACTTTTATTGAGGAGAAGTCCCTTGCAGTCTTAGAGTGGTCGTCACTGTTCGGCTCCTAAAGGGCAATCCTGAATCATGCAACTTCTCACTGATCATGAAAAAAATGTGCCCTTGAAAAAAAAGCTATACTGAGACATATAATAACCAAACATTGTCAGAAGAATAGAATAGAATTCTATTATATTCAGTATTAACAAGGCCACTTTTCATGATTATGGGTTACTGATATTGGCTAATATCATTAGTCCACAGTTTTAAAGCAAAGCAACGATGCTCTCATTGTTCAAGACATTACCTCTTTGGCTTTTACACAGAGATCTGCCTCAGGCTTTGATGTAAAACGGCTCCTAAGAAAACTGCAGTAACTCAAGGCAGAAGCCTTGGTATCTTGTGAATTTCTGTCGGTTTTGTCATGCAGTCTGTCATGGCAGCGTTATATGTGCCCCTAGTGTGTTGTGAGCGTGCTGTTGAATCCCGGCTGCTGGAAGTGCTGCGATTTTCCTGCCATTAGGTCTGTTGTGAAAATTGTTAGCTTTGTCTTCAACCAAATCAGCCCTAGACTCTAACCGCAGCTGCAGGTCGAGATTCCAGTTGTGAAGTGAAAAAAAGTGTCCGGACTTGTCACACAGAAAGTAGACTTCTGGCCTAAACTGTTCCATCTGACGTGTGCCACCAGGAGGTTTATGGCCTGTTTGTGCAGGAAATGCACACAATCTCCTGACGGGGTTCACAGAAACGCTCTAGAACCTTTCCTTAGCTGAGCCACCTGACATCGCCATGTAAGCCAGTGCGTTCAGCGAACATGTCAGCGAGCAGCAGATCGTTGTGTTTTTCGTATCACCACAAACAACACAGACTAGTGAATGATACGGTAAAAAAAAATAAACCAGATTCTCTTCTCATGGTGCACTCTGCACCATTCGGACCCAGGTAAAAACCAAGATGGGTTAATACGAACTTAAGAAGAACTTGAAAATGAAAAAAATGAAACAAAAGCGATCATTTCACACCCGATCCGCACCACATTGTATTTTGAACGATCTATTTTATTTCATTCTCACAGGATGCATCACAAGCAGAGCGTCATGTTTCCTTGGCAACAGAAACGGACCACGACTTTGCAGCGTTTCTCTCTTGCAGTTGTTTTGGGGGTTTGTGTGTTGTTGCATGTTTGCCCTCTGTCGGACACTGTTGCGTAGAGTTGAAGTGAGGCACCTCAGCCACTTAATCAATGACAGCGAGCATGCAATCTTTAATGATTTCCACCTCAGTAAAAGGCCTCTTCTGTCAGGTTAATTCCAGGCTAAATGCAGGAATCTTATGATGTCGTATTCTGTCATCAGAGCATTGAATTTGTTGCACAATATTTATACCGGTTTATTACTTGTTTTGCCGGCAAAGTAAATGAATACTTGTCATTGCAGTCCCTCTGGAACTGGTGACTTTCACCATCAACTTCATGTCTCTTTAACTTCAAAAAACTTGTTTGACCCAAATGCAAATCGTCAACTTTTAATTTAATAATCTACATCTATAAATGTAATACAGAATTTTCTGCAACTGTAATAATTATCTACATTTGCAGAGAGGGTTATTGTATTACCAATGTCTAAACAGCCATGAACCCTAAGGACAATATGTGTTGGAGACATTAAGAGTTGACAACCTGTATAAGTTGCAAATTCTAAATGTACTAAGGAATGTTTTGTACATTTTTGTACAATTTTTAAATCTGAAGATTCTACAACACATGTAATCACAAGGTTGTGAAAAATTAGCCCCCCCAATTACATTTCAGGGAAAGCTATGACATTATTGGGATTATTATTACTATTATTACATTAAAAGATACAAATTTGTTTTATGTTTGTGGTTTCAACCAATCAATCATGTTTACTTTAGTTAGTGACATGTGATCACAATGAAATGTGTTCCGTCAGTTCCTTCAATCCCGCAATAAAACATAGTAATGATAATTAATTAGTGTTTCTCTCTCTCTCTCTCTCTCTCTCTGTGGTGCGTGCTGTGTGTGTGTGTGTGTGTGTGTGTGTGTGTGTGTGTGTGTGGGGGGTGGGGTGGGGGTGTGGTGGTGATTTTAGGCAGTGACCTCATTTTGTTAGTGGGATTATTATATTAAAAGCTGCAGATTTGTATTATGTTTGTGTTTCATTACATTTGTGGGATGCTGTTACGTTAATGGGTCAAACAGGGTGTAATCCTGTTGCAGCCAATCACAGCACATAATGTAGGTGCATTAAAAACACAACCAATACCATACTGGTCCAGATCACATTTCATCTTATCGCGCACGTGGCAGCCTGACTGGCCACTAGTTGAGGAGGCCTGGTATGAAACATGACAGGTGGGAACATGCTGTGCGTCAATTTACTGAGGTTACATTACAGGATTTCTGGGAACTGAACTTCAAACATTAAAAACTGGTTCCTCTCTGGGATATTTGGAGCAGCCAACATGCAAAGTTGCCAAGTGCCGATTTAATCCTCAACAATCCTTTGTCAGTGCAGTGCGTAACATTCAACTAAGTGGATATGGAAATGACAGCAGGACTTCAATGGACAGTATTGGTTTTTTTTTCTTACATGTAATTTAAAGCCATATTTACACCCGTGGAAACATTTTTCTTCCCTGCAGATAAGAAAGAAAACTTGGATTATTCCCAACTCAAATCCAACTTCTATAAAGCTCATCGTTATATATGAAGCATTTACATTGAGGTGTAAGACAAACTGTACCGTGAGTGGTACAGGGCAGTGGCTGGGGGTCATTTACGCGCCAACACTATGCTTTAGTCTTTGTTGTTTCTATGTGCAAATAACACAATAATTATGGTCTCGAACTTGTTTTATATTAATTGACACCAGGCACGAGCCAATGGGGTCAAGAGATACCCGGCTTGAAGCCAATGAGGACTGACTACATAAGTTTGAGCACCTTTAGTTTGATGGACAGCAATGCGACCCAATGGAAATTTTCTGTGACAAGACCATCCAAATATGCCAATAGCCAAGTCTTTCAAATGACATGTGACAAGTGACATGTGGGAACTGTGCTATTTGCAACTTGGGCATAACATTTCCACAAATAAGACTGAAAAAGAGGGTACGTATTAAGAGGTTTAACAACAGTTTGTTCTCCTTACAATTTTCTAGATCTATGATGGCGCCCTGATGGCGTTTAGGGCAACAACGTTTGACAGATACAAATAAGTATAAGATAAGTTGGCACATACAATATGTAACTTAAATCACTGCTTTACTAATTTCGCCAAACGTCAACACATCAATTGAGATACTAGAGAACATCTCACATGTCCATGTGTACTGTTTTCAGGGTTGACAACTTTCCTTTGATTTGGTTCCAGGCAATCTTAATCACGATTATTGTTACCATGACAAGGTTGTATATTAACAACACTTCTTGATGATAAAACCTAGTGGCAGCATACACAGACAGAAAAGAAAAGGGCCCCTGGGGCATGGCAAAGAATTAAATCTCAGCATCTTGGTTTTGCCTTTAAAGCTGCGGTAGGGCATTTTCTTCCATCAGCGTCTTTGTTTGGCCTCTCACAGGGGCAGTGGCATATTGTGCTTCTATAGAATCTTTAGCTCCTCATGGAGGACGGATGTGATCAATGCTTCAATCCTCTTATCAGGAGAATTGTGTCAGTTAGTCTGCTTTACAAGCCTGCAGTTAATGGTGTGCGTGTGTGTGTGTGTGGAGGGTTGGGGGGGGGGGGGGGGGTGATGGGTGTGATGAGAGGTGAGAAATGGTAGGGTGTGAGGTGAGGGAGGAGGAGAGGGAGGCGAGAGAGCAGGATGGATGAAAATAGGAAAGGAGGTAGAGCTGAGAGAGAGAGAGGAGGGAAAATGGATGGATGAGAGGAGGAAAAAAAGAATAGAAGGTGTGTGGAGAGAGGGGGGCAGGAAGAGAGAGGGAATGAGAAAAGATAAATGGAAGACAGGTGGGGAGCAGGATGACTTGCACACGACTCCCAGCCCTGAGAAAAAGAAGAGGAGAAAGGAGAGACAGAGAGAATAGCTTTTCCCCACCGTTCTGCCCGCAAGCCCTTCATTAACTATTCATTACCGACTCTGCACATCCTATCTATCTATCTATCTATCTATCTATCTATCTATCTATCTATCTATCTATCTATCTATCTATCTATCTATCTATCTATCTATCTATCTATCTATCTATCTATCTATCTATCTATCTATCTATCTATCTATCTATCTATCTATCTATCTATCTATCTATCTATCTATACATGTCGAGTTTACACTCTGTTTCTGTCCTTCAGTTCTATCAGTCAAACCTTCTCCCTGAATCTTCCTCTCCCTGGTTTACTCACACCCACTCTCTCTCTCTCTCTCTCTCTCTCTCTCTCTCTATCTCTCTACCTCTACCTCGTACAAAAGGCTTGACTGTACATCTAGAGCAGAAGACAGCCTCTGTGTGTGTGTGTGTGTGTGTGTGTGTGTGTGTGTGTGTGTGTGTGTGTGTCTTTGGAAAAAAAAAATTCTGTTGAATCTGAAGGGGTGTATTTATACTTAAATAGATCTCACTGCAGCCAACGATGCACAACACCAGTGATGAGAGACAAGGTCAAGTCTGTGTGTGTGTGCATGTGTGTGTCAGTGTGTGTGTGCGTGTGCATGTGCGTGTGCGTATCTGTGTGTGTGTGTGTGGCTACAAAAAAAACAGAGAGGGGAGGAAGAGAATGATTTATTGACAATCACTCTCGCTACTAGGCACACACATCCACTCTCGTCCACTCACTCACACGCACACAGAATGATTGTCCTCATCAAATGTGGATGTGACAGGTACATACATAAATATACATTGCACAGATATTCTCTTTTTACAACACACACACACACACACATAGAGAGGGTTGCCCTGGGCTTGCATCGCTGCTGTGCAGAGGTTAGCTGGGTGCATGCAGGCCTGTTGTGGCTGCTATCATACAACAACCAATGCTCCTCTCTCAGTCTTTCTCTTTCTCTCTCTCTCTCTCTCTCTCTCTCTCTCTCTCTCTCTCTATCTCTCTCCTGCTCTTTCTCAATTCTCTTATTTTCCCTTTCTTTCTGCCTTACATCCTCTCTCTTTCTCTATCTCCTGCTCCCTCCCCGGTTTCCATGGTGACAGCTGTGCGCTGCAGAAATCACACTGATCGGAGAATGAGATAGAAGGAGCTTCTCTCTTTTATACATGAGCGCACATTAGCACACACATACACACACACACACACACAGTATATTTGCAGGTTATTCTATTATTGTTATGTGTTATACAGAGACATTCAGTTTCCTCTCCACGTCTTTGTACATTTTATGAATGTACTGTCACTATTTCACTATTCTGTCAGCTGACTCACACACTAACACACACACAAATTCATCTCACATGTGTAGGCATGTTGGTGGCCATGCCATCCTAGGTTGCCATACCTGTCTGCGAACATACCTAATTGGTTTGGCTGCCACATCACTCGCCATTATTGGATCATGCTTAGCAAGAAATTAGATCAATTTTGCTGAAGCCTGCCTTGCTGGATAGAGAGAGAGAGAAAGAGAGAGAGAGAGGAGGGAGGGAGCATCAGCTGACCTTGAAAGAAGGACCTCTTTATGGACGGCTGATGGGAGCGCTGGTCACGTGTGATTGGCTATTGGAGCAGGCCGGTCACAGGCTATTGGCTAGACGCTGCTGTCCATTTGTGGCTGCCCGCACCACCCCACCACCCCTCTCTGCTCTCACTGAGGATTTCTCCCATCACTCACTGATACAGAAGGCTTGGATCAGCAACTTACAGTGCACACATAGACACACACGCACACACGCATGCACACACATTCAACACACAGAGACAATTACGCATATCGATCAGCGCAGACAATAAAATGCACACATGCACATCTATGCTTCACACATGTGCTCTCTCTCTCTCTCTCTCTCTCTCACACACACACACACAAATGCAGACAATTGCAGCTGCAGAATTAGACTTGTTATTAGCTTGCTTGGTTCCTGTGGTGTGTGGGATGTGTGAATCTACTCTAATTGTGTTCATCCACATATATTTCAGTCTTTTTCACTCCCTACTAATATATAACTGCAGATTGTTGATCAGGCTTTTGATTTATATATATATATATATATATATATATATATATATATATATATATATATAAACTATATAAACTATATAAACTATATATATATATATATATATATATATATATATATATATATATATATATATATATATATATATATATATATATATATATATATATATATATATATATATATATATATATATATATATAATCATTCTAAACCTAAATCTCACACACAACATTTCATATTTAGGTCAATCTAAATATATTTCTGTTTCATACACAATTTTTTTTTCTGTTAAGAAGCAGACAGTTTTTCAAGTCCTTAGAAGAGGTTCACAGGATTACTAACTTTGAGGTTCTCTAGACTGTTACTCTAACACTAATAATTTTAAAGTTAAATACCATTTCCTTTTAGATTACAACCATACAAACTAAGAGCAACATCAGATGA